>VYXC01011837.1:325525-380463 GCA_013397175.1 Platysteira castanea | reverse complement strand
CCCCCTTTTTTTTTTTCTTTTTTGTTTGGTTTGTTTTTAAAACTTTAAAATAAGTCTTCCCAATACTACAAATAGTTGGCTACACTGTGCTGACTCCTCTTTGACTTGGTAATATGCTTCTGCTTGGTCACATGCTCTCTTTGTTCCTTTTTATTTTATGGGAAGGATAACCATAATCTTAAAAGCTAAACGTTCTAATTATTGAGGCAATAAATAGTTAAAGTAGCTGTAGCCCAGTGATGCAAGCCATTGTACCATCTCCTACAGGTGTTTTCTCATAAAGGGCAGATGGCTGATATGTTACTGACTCCTCAGGGACAGCAAATTAGGAGAAGGCAGATATATTTACTGCTTCTAGAAAATAAATTTAACTCTGTGTAATTTCATTCTTTTAGAGGTTTCTCCTTGTTTCTGTCCTTGACAGAAAGGTTTATGTAACCTAATATTATAAACTTAAGAAAAAATACAGAATTTTGATCTTGCTGTGTAAGTTACAAGCCTGTAGGAATTGTTTATGTGGATGAGCATGCATAAATTATAATGGTTTGTATATAGAATTTGTAGTATAAATACCAAATCTAAGCAATCAAAAATCATGTGGTGAGCCTCAACTAATAACCTGGTTTATAAATAAAATGAGAAGAGTGTTTGTTTTTCTACATGATACACTTGAGCCTTGTTTTAGAACTGAAATAGAAGAGGCCACTGGGTGACTGAATCCATCTTTTCCAGTGTCAGACTGCTATGCAGCAGAGTATTTCTTAAACTGTTTGTATTCCTTTCCAAATTCCCATTGCAGTGGTGCTTGTGTTACTAGGTCAGCTTTGTCTTTTAATAGCCTTGTGTATATTCTAGTTATCTTTATTTCTAGAGAGCTGCAATCGCCTGTGACCTCTTCTATGTTTTACCATAGCCAGCGTTTTGGGAATACTCCCTTGCAGAACAGACTCTTTTCTGCAGCTCTCCTGGTTCTGAATTAATCTGGAGGAAATGGCTAGATGGGATCTCGAGAGCAATTTGTAGAAAGGCTCAAATAGTTTTGCTGCTATAATGGTATTTACTTCTCTCATGGCTACATTATGGGCTCTCAAAACTGTCATGTTATAGTAAGCAAGTATTTTTTTATTAATTCATAAATGCTTTCACATCATGGATAACTGATTGGTTTTTTAAATGCTTTCATTTGTCATAGGCATAATTTGGAAAAAGGTTTAATAATGAAAACATTATAGTAATACCTTTCTGTATTACTTTGCTGTATTCCCTTTTAACTAAGTATGTGGCTTTTGTGTTTCTTTATAACTTATGTTCTCCATATTTACAAGTGTTCTGTGTGTCACTACAGTGGTAGCGGTGTTCTATGTGGTGTTTGTTAGAACCATCTGTCTTTCTGGATCCTGTCTAAGAAAGCAACCAAATGTAGCTACAAATGTGGGTTTGGGTATATTGTTGCCTATGTGTTGTAATGGCTTTTATTTTCCCCTGCGACCTCTACATTTGGTCAAAACCCCTATGTTCTTGTATACGACAATAATAGTTGACAAGACTGTTTTCTTATGTGGCATGTTTCAATGAACCTACTACAGATGCTCTGTGCCCTGTGTGTATGTGCCCATCTTGACAGACCCACTGGAAGTCTGAGCATGGGTGAACTTAGGCTTGATCAACCCCTCAGATTTAGAACATCAACCTTTGTCCTTTGTGTCTTATGCTTGTATTTTGCATGTGGTAGTTTACGCTTCTGTATCTTTTTTTTTTTTTCTCTAAGTGACTGTTGTTTTGCCTCTCTTATCATCCAGTGTTGTTTTGTTCATGCCTATTAGTAAAGGTGTAAATAAGATGATATATAATCTCTCATTACACATTTTGGAACAGCCCTGTTGCACCCTCAGCAAATGTGCAGATGACACCAGGCTGAGTCGTGCAGTTGACACACATGAAGGATGGGATGCCATCCAGAGGGACCTGGACCAGCTCGAGATGTGGGTCCATGGGAACATTGTGAGGTTTAACAGGACCAAGGTGCTGCTCCTGGGTTGGGGAAACCCCCAATATCAACACAGACCGGGGATGAACAGATCAGAGCAGCCCTGCCAAGAAGGACTTGGGGGTGCTGGTGGGAGAGACACATGATCCAGCAATGTGCACTTGCAGCCCAGAAAGCCAAACATGTCCTGGGCTGCATCAAAAACAGAGTGGCCAGCAGGGCCAGGGAGGGGTTTCTGTCCCTCTGCTCTGCTCTGGTGAGACCCCACCTGCAGTGCTGCATCCAGCTCTGGCGTCCCCAGCGCAGGAAGGTTATCCAACTGTTGGAGCCAGTCCAGAAGAGGCCACCGAGTTGACTGGAGGGATGGAGCACCTCTCCTATGAGAAAATTGAGACTGTTGAGCTTGAAATGACCTAATTGCAGCCTTCCAGTATTGAAGGAAGCCTACCAAAAAAAGGATGGAGAGTACTTACAAGAGCATGTAGTGACAAGACAAGGGGGAATGACTTCAAACTGAGAGTAGGTTTAGATTAGATATTAGGAAAAAAGTACTTCACTGTGAGAGTGGTGAGGCACTGAAACAGGCACTGAAACTGCCAGAGAAGTTATGGATGCCCCAACCTTGGAAGTATTCAAGGCCAGGTTGGATGGATCTGGTCTAGTGGAAGGTGTCCCTGTCCACAGCAGAGGGGTGGCACTAGATGTTAAGATCCCTTTGATCTGCAAACCATTCTATGATTCTTTCTTTCCTCTGTACTAAGGTGCTTGAAGAAGCTTTGGATGGTTAGTTTGCTTTGCAATTTTCAGCTCTATTTGATTTATGATGATAGTACTTTCTGTCACATCCAGGTGACAAACTGTGGCTGCTGTTAAGGAGCTGCTTAGGCAAAGAAAGAGAGGAGATGAGTTCTGGGGAGTGTGGGAAGGTAGTGAAGATACATTTTTCAAAAATATCTGCTAAGATTTGTTGTCACTCTTTGAAGATACTGGTATAGCAGAATGAGTTCTGCAATTGCATTGGTAATGTCTGAGCCCTCAAACATCTGCAAATGTATACATGTATACATGATGTATACATGTGCTGCCTAAAAGTAAAGAGATTTTGCCAAAATAGGGATGTGAAAGCCATGTGTCTCATTTTGTTCTTGGTCTCCAGTGTACTTCTTCCTTTCTTCTGAGGGATAAATAAATGATCAAATTGCATCTGTGTGTGCTTTGGGTGATTGTAGATCAAGTTTTTGAGCAGGCTGCATTGATTGTATCAGTGGTTTTTTTCAAAACTATTGTTATCTAGAAAATATAGGCAACATCTTGCACTTGCAAATTTGTGTTCCAGAAGATGAGTGGGAAAATTTAAATTTGAAGATCTACATAAGTCCACTCAGGAGATAATGCCTTTTCAGCTAAAAAAAAAAAGAAAAAAAAGAAGTATTTTCATAGACAAGGAATGAAAGAGCTTTTTTTTGTTCTCATTGCAGAATAGCAAGTTTTCATTTTCATCATAAGAGACAATAACTATGCAGTGTGCAGCTATTGTTAAATGATCACTGTACAGAAATTGCAAATGCTTATTCATTGACCACAAATCTAGTGAAAGGTTATAAGGTTAGTAATCATCTGTATATCCTCTGCACCATTTCAGCATTCAAATCTCAGATACAAGTACAGAGTAAATTTGACCTTAAATGTTGGTGATATTTGTAAGACAGTGAAGTAGTATGTGACTTTTTCCAAAGCAGAGTCAATAAAAATGTATAAATGCGAAAGGCTACATAAACATTTGTGTAGCAAGTCCTTGGGGGTTGGGAGCCGTGCAGAGGAGAGGAGGAAGGAAAGCTCCTTTAATTTGCTGGTACTGTGATACCTTTGGGAAATAAAAAAGAAGGGAGAACAGTAGAGTTCATGATCTTTCATAATCCTGTCTTTGCTGTGGCGGAAGTGCTCAGATGGGCTGTATTGCTAATAGCTGTTCTTCTGCAGAGCTTGTTTTGCTGGGAAGGAGGTGATATTTCCCTTTGCAGTAAGGAAGGTGCTTCCTTTTACCCCCCGTGCCTTTGTGTTTGTGCTGCAGCTGACGTGCTCCAATTATGCTCTCTGTTGTAAGTGGCTATTACAGCGCTGCTTTCTTTTGCCAGTAGCTCATACATAACAAAGCAACCTAAGTGTATAAGGTACACGGCTTTGCCTATTTTATGCTTATAGTGGTTGGAGTAGGAAAAAAAAAAAACTTGAGGAGGAGGAGTTGCTTTGTATTGGAACACAAGAAATACCTACATTAAAATCTGTCCAGAAGTCACCTGGCAGCTCTACATTTGGACAGCCTGAAATATTTCTTTCTAATGAGAATGTTGCATGGCCTTGTTACAGGGAGCAGTCTTACAAAAGAGCTTCTAGCTACTCAGTTCAGTCATGTTGTGTATGGTTCCTAATTCAGATTATAAATTTAGTGCTGCAATAGCTTCTCTGGTATTCATTTAAGGTAGACCCACTATGCTATTGCTGTGCTTTAAGCATATGCTAAAGCAATATCTTTTTTCCTTTGGTCTAATACAGCTTCCATCAACTTGATCTGAAACCAGAAAAATACCTTTGTTGTTTTATGATGGATGAGGCTTCATCACCTTTGTAGTGTTCTTTGTTTACTGTAGCATCTTTTTTTTAATTGGTGAAATGTGTGCGACAGGCAGTTGGGAAAACAAGCAAACATTATTAAAGAACGCATTTTTTGAAATGCATATTTTGAAACCTTGTCCAGGGCTTTTTCCAAAAGTAAGAATGCTTTTTTTCAGGAAAAAAGATAAGTGGCAAATAAGTACTATATTAAGATAATGTTCTAATGTAAAGACTCTCAACACGTTGTTGTAAAAGTTAGACTACAAGCTGTCTAGCTGATGATCTTTTATAGCTACTGTATACTGTTGATATATCTGCAAGCTGTGAAAGTCATTGAAATCCTTTAATAGGTACTCCAATGTTAACTTTTTCAAGAATTGGAAAAACGTACTCCTTTCTGAGAAATGATATGGGAACTTAAATAATTCTGTGTTGTATGATGTGCATATAGCATGCCCACTTAGAAGCCAGTGAGTGACTTAGCCTGTTTTCAAATGGGATTTTTTTATGATAGTTCCAGATGTTTGTAGATTGTGTGATTCAGCACAAAAAGGATTTTTCAAAGGGTTTTAGCTGTGACTAAAAGGGCAGTAGATCATCAGTAATCTGTGGCTGTATGAATTGGTGCAGAGTTTAATTTTGAATCTAGGCTTGTTCCTGTGTTTGAACTTTTGTCGGAGGGATGAGTATGTGTGTAGGCAGCACAACTTGCTGTTAACAGCCTTTAATGCTTTTCTTTAATAAAAACAAACAAGTCAGTTATCTGAAGAATAGTGTAAAGCACTTGGTGGATACCGAGTGTCGCTTTGTTAGTGTTGTTACTACTGTTACTGAATGGAAGTCACATTCTTCTGCTAAACACGAGTCACTAACTGATGCTGGAAGCTTCTGGCACTACTGGATGTAAAAATAAGGGTTTCCTGCTAGCAAGCACAAAAGAGAAAGTTTTGTCCAACATAATGCATGTAAACTTTTGAGATTAAAAAGTGAAACAGATTTGTGTTCAGTGCTGTTGTTCCTATATTTATAATGAATTCCCTAAATTATGAGCACATTCTGGGTCTGCTGGGTTGTGCTTTTTACTCAGTCAGAACTGCTTACAGTTTTCATTCTGACTGCAATGCTTGTTTCCGCCTCAAGTGCTTCTGAAAATTCTGCTCCCTACCCTCATTTTTAGTTGATTTTCTTTTCTTGCTGCCCCCCACCATGTTTCTGAGGGCATGCCTACCTTTCAAATTCATGAAGAAAACCCAAAACTTAATTCAAATCTGCCACAGTGGTATGAAGCTTAGTACAGAAAAACCACCAAAGGTTATATATGGCTTGTCAGGAATACGTTTATCTGTCTTCCTTATGTACGTATAGGAAGACACATCATATATATCTTAAATTTAGGCTGTGTTGGACAGGTACAGTATTTTTCAGCTGAGGTGTCCCTGAATTTGGAGCCAGCTTGGAATTTAATTGCCTGCCTGGCTGCCTGTGTTCTAGAAGCATCATGGAAGATGGAAACATTTTTATCTGAGTGGCAAGGGTTCTCTGTAGGCTTGGGGTGCACCCCTAGTGTACGAGCCTGGCTGGTAGGAGCTGCTGGGAAGAGGGAACTAGAAGACATCTTGGCGAGGTGTATAGGTTTTTTAAGGAGTGTTGCTACTCTCCCAAAGTAGAGCTGTCCCCTATCACCAACACCTTCAGGGTATCACATGGAGCAGCAAAATCCCAATGGTGAGTGTACTACAGACAGTGCAGTATTGTTACCTTGATACACTTTCTCAAGAAAAACCTAAATTACACTTTTATAAACTAAAGGTACTGATGAAATATCTAAGTATTTCTAATGTACTTTAACTTGTAATAATGCTAATTTGGATCAGTGGATGGTATAGCTTAATGTAATTGGTGTCATCATGAGAAACAGGTACATCAGAGAAGAAATCTTTGACAATGGATCAGTGAAGTTTTATTATCTGATAAGGGTAGGAAGTGGCTTTCTCCTTTTTCCCCTTCTTTCTTTGTGAATCCTCTACTACTACCTGCGACCCTGGGATCCACCCGTGTCTCCTTGAGATGCCGTTCCACAAACTGGTACTGAAGGCACTTGGATTTCCTTGCCCTTACCTACTCTTGTCTCCCTTGTTCTTTTCATCACTCAGGAGTGAGTTTAAAGTACTGGGTACCTGCAGATTGGATTGGAGTGTGATATATGTTAAACCTATCCTAAACTCATGTTCCTGATAAAATGTACCTAAACTGCTATCTTGGTTGATGGGTAATACAGGCTTTTACACTATGCTTCTTCTGTGTCCTCCTTGAAAATCTGAGGTATGATTTAAATACAAGTCAGTATGTACAGATAGGCCATTAACTACAAAAATCTTAATGAAAGCTCAGATTTACATTTTCCCACAGGTGTTTTTAAAGTATCACTAGATGTACAGTATATGCCAGCTTCTTAATCTCATAAATCATTATTAAAATACAAAGCTAGTTCCACTGTTCAGTGGTTTCTGTCATTACAGTTCAGGTTTGTCTTATGTCAAGAACCAGGAGAATATGAGAGGTGACTTGTACAAACTATTGCATTTCTCTTCTGTTCACCTTTTTGGTCCCTTTTTTTTTTTTAAGATAGTGATCCTGTCGGTTCAAAGAAAGGAAAAAATACACCTTGACCCTTACTTCTAATCTTCTCATGTAACTGATGAACTGCTGAAACAATAGCGGTCACATCTGATACAACAACATCTTATTTATAGATGGAAGCAGCTGCATCCTCTGTCTTTGCATGCGAGAAGACCTATTGTTTTCAAGTCTCCTGGTTAATGAGACTGTGGGAAAATGAAGGCCTACTATAAAAGCACTCTTAAAGATAATTATTTAACACGAAAAGAAGTGGAAGATGTGACTGGTGCAACTTGCTCTTGAGTTAGGTGTAAATGAAGAAGTTACCAGTGCTGACAGTGTAAGCTATAGGATGTTGTGTTTCGCATTTGGCTCAGTAAAAATACCAATTTCCACAGGCCTGCAATTTCTGATCACTGAGGTCTGAACACTGAATAAGTTCAGTTTGTAGGCAAAAATCCCCGCCCTGTTACCCTCCTTAGCCAGCACTGACCCCGTTCTTCCTTCCACACTGCCCGAGGCGGGTTACGTGCCGGGGGTGCCCCGGTGTGCGGTCAGCAGGTACCTCTGTACAGTCCTCACCGGGTCATTGGGGCAGGCAGCGGCCAAAACCGCAGTGGGGAGTGGGTGGCACTGTCTGGTGATACAGTTCTCAGCTAGGAAATGCTCCTCTGGGACCAGCTGGCTGACCTCTGAATCTGTAGCATGGAATTTGGGAGCTGTAATTAATTAATAAAGGGTTGTTAATCCCTCTGTTGTCATTCTCATTTTTCCCCTCTGTTGGATGCCCTAGATGGAAGGAATGATTTCTGTCTTCATGGGAGAGCTCTCCCAGGCTGAAGAAGGAGCGAGCTTCATTACAGGTCCCTGGAAGTCCGTGGGTGAGCAGCCAGGAGATCTTTTTCTGTCCCATTTCAGTCAGGTGTTCAGAGGTGTCACTTTGAAGACAGCATCCTGTGAAGCACAGAATATAGCTCAGTGCAGCATGTTCTCCCCTCGTGCTCTTAGGAGCTGTAAGGTGTTTCCCACATAGTTCATGCTGTGCAAATTATAAAAATATAAATTGGTAAATATAACTATAGGATGATTGGGGCATTAGGAGCGAGCATTTATTTCTTTAGTGCAAACTCAAGAGACAGCTGTGTTAGGTTGGTTTAAGGTCTGTTTTGTGAAATACTCTTTTTTTCAAGCACATACCTTTGAAATCTTGCAAGTGGAAGTCTCTGACTAAGTAAGTAAGTGTGGAAAGATCAACCAACATACAGGAACTCTGGTGGCTTCTGTAGCATACATGTAGCTTACAGCCAGTTTGTCGTTTGAAAGCCATCTCTCCTGGTGTAAGCGATAAAATTTGCTGAATTCTTTGGTAAGATGACTGAATACTTTTAAACAATTGACAAGAAAAACAACAAACACTCCAATAGCCTTGAAATTTCTAGTTTGAATTGTCTTGTTCCAGGTTCTGGGTTATTGAATTTCACTGTACCACCTTTCATTGAACTGGGATTTGAAAGACTGAAGTTTTAGACCTTTTTTTCCTATTATCAATTAAATTTTGGCTTTAGTTTACTGATTGGTTATGTTGATCAGTACTGATGGTTATGCTGTTCCAACACAGAGGATTTTTTTTACGGGGAGGAGGGTGGGAGTTGACTAAGGCTTTTTTTTTTTTTTACCTTTGGCATCCATTCTTGTACTTTAAAGGTAGTTAAAAACAAAGGACTTATTTTACTGGTCAGCTTGTTACTTGGCTTACATTGTAATGTGTTTATGGTAATTTTGGCTCTTGATTTAATTAATCTAGAGAGTTTTGTTTGTTAAATTAGACTTTTTAAATGGAAGTCATCAAGGTAATATCTTTTTCTTCTGGAACGTATTTTTAATTTTATAAGAAGTCATTATTAGGGAGATGTATTGCAGTGTTTAGGTTTGTTGACCCTTATCTTGTTGAAAATCTAGCTTCAGTAATCTTAGTATTAGACTGCTTTGTTGCACAGATTCTTTGGTAAATAGATTAATCTCTGGGTCTTGTGACTATTAATCTTGCTCTGCTGCTTAGGTTTGTTGAGGGATTTCCAGTAATTAGGACATCTTTGTGCTTGGTCTCAAAACAGTCACTGTTTTTTTTCGGGTGTTGCAATGGTGAAGTAGGAAACAACCAGATGTATTATTTGGTTACTTTTCCTTTTCATGTTGCATAAAAAGCTTATAAATATCTAAGTAGTTTTTTCAGGATACTGACCTGAGGCAGAACCTTCTAAAACCATATTAACTGCAGGATTCGATGTTGAAATGTTCATGTAGGAGACATTAAAAGAAAAAAAATACAGCCTTCTTTTAAAAAGTGCAGGCATTTCATTGCATCTTCACTGTGGTTGCTTGTAAACTCTGAGCTACAGTGAGGCTAAATCAAAAACTGTAATAAAGTCGAAATATATTTCTTCAGTAACAAGATTCTTGTTGAACGGTGCCTAGGAGTTCAGACAATCACATGGTCTCTTCTTGCTGAGAGTTTATACTTGTCAAAAGGGCTTTTTTGATTTTCCTCCTCATGCCTTTTATTAGTACAGCATTCTGGAGAAAAGTGTTGACACCAGGGGCAGTGGAATACTTCTTGTGAGGAAATCTTGTGTATGTTTTGTTGCAAGACTATTTCAGTATATTGCTTCCATTTATTTAATTTTCAACATTTTACTGTTGCTTCAGACTATTTTAAGGTGGTTTTGGTGTCAAGTGAGTAGAGAATAGAAGGAAAGTTTTGTGTGATGCTGCTTTATTTCAGGATTATTGTGTTGATTGTGTAAATGGTCTGCATGTAACCCTTTTTGCATACGTGATGCGTGTTGTTGTTTTCAGTAAAGCATGCACTCGCCAACAAAGCACTTTCTGGGAGTTAAGTTGGATTTACGTGGGCCATCTCAGTGTTGTGAGGGAATTCTGAGACTTTCTTCTGCTGGCTTGAGGTCAGAAATAAAATTTATTCTTGGTAATAGTTGAATTAAGGATTCAAACAGCAGGCTGTTCAAGTGAATGAAATGCTATTAACCAGAAGGGCAATGAGAGCATTTTTTGTTATTTTAATTTGCTTAAGAGAATGAGATTACAGCCAGAAAATTGTCTTGTCAGACAGCCAGATATTGACTTCCTGGTTTTCCATTGCCAAATGTTCCAGCTTCTCTACCTCCTCCCTCCCTGAGCCTTCTGCCAGCTCGCCATAAGAGCCAACAGTGAGAGCTTGGGCTAGTCCTTTCATTGTTTGTTGGGCAAAATGTTACCTATCAGAGATCTAAGCATTGCTTTTTTTATAAGATCTGAGAATTTGGCTAAGTTGTGTTTACTTAAAAACTAGCAAAGCTCCATTTTTTTGAGGTCAGCTTTTATTTGTAACATACAAAAGTATATTCATAACTTGAAAACAGGTAGGATGCTCTGATTTGCTAACACAGAACTCACTTTTAGTTACTGGACTAAGGAGAACTCTGTATTAAATGTTACCTTTAATTTAGAAAGCCTGGAAAAACTGATCTTCTGTTTCAGGTCATTTGTGTTGGCATGAAGTACTTCACAGGTTTGGGTTTTATTAATATTTAAAGAGTTACTCTGTGAGTTAAAGAATCTGTGTAAATATTTGTATTTTCAAGTGTTTGATGTTCCCAACTTGTGCCTTCCTTGTGATTCTCTGCCCTTAAGGTTGTTGCTTTCAGTTTACTTGAAATTCTTCATTATTTCTCTCTGTTGTAAGTCTTCCCTGCTGTCAGATAAGTTTAAAACTAGCTAGTGGACTCATAAGTGACAAAAGTTGAGATATATACAGGATGTGTACAAAAGCTTTCTTTCTTCGATCAAAAGAATAAATATATTGTAATAAAAGATGGAGTCCTTGATTCACTTTTTTGATATGTACCTTTGAAAGACTGATTTGTTAGTAACTTTAGCTCTTAATATCTCATTTCTCTGAATTATACTCTGACTTTTTCAGATCAGGTTTGCAAGTTTCCTCAGTTCCTGTAAAGCTGTTAGCATAGCACTCATTTCTTTTTCTTGACAGCATCTAAAATTAAGCTTAAACTCAGATTTTCTTTGCTGATAAACCTTTATAATTCCAGTTGGATTTCTTCTGCAAAATGATTTTTTTCAAGACTTCCTAGGTATAAGTGAATGATAAAGAGAATTATAAGTAACTTTTGAAAAGTCTCTGAAATCATCTGAAGATGTACATCTGTAGATGTAGCTCTACAAGTTTATTCCTGTGACCTGTGCTTTTTTTCTTTGGTTACGGCTCTGGATCAGTATTGAATGCAGTATTTGTTTTTCTTCTGCTGTCCCTTGGGAATTCTAAATCACTTGCAGCAAAAATAAGACCAGTTGGCCTTAGATAAATTCCCAGTTACCAAGTGAGACTATACCAATGCCACAAGGTGATCAGCTATTGCCAAAGCTTCAAGAGGAGAAATGCCTGAGGATCTATTGTACAACAGTGCTCCTCAGAAAGTCCTTTATTCCACTGTTTAAAACATCAAAATGATGTAGTTAATTCCCCAAACACTTAATATCTTTGAAGTAACTCCAGAAAACCAATTCCAGAAAGCACAGAACGAAGAAAGCTGTAGGCTTTCTTACAGCAGCCTGAGCCTAGCATTGTCCTGTTGCCTCCCTGCACCCTCACAGTTGTCACCATTCCCCCAAATACCAAAGGAGCACCCAGCCCAACACCTACACCATCCCCACGATACAGTAAAAGATACCGTGTTGACCCTGAACTGCCTGGAATTATCAGCTGGTTCCCCAAAGGGCAAATGGTCTTTTTGTATGCTTTTGTGGGTAACTGTGCTCCACGTGTGCCCTGTGTGTGACTGTAACCGTAACCTAGTAAATAGCTAACCTCAAATAGCCACCCTCTGACTTCTTACTCAGCTGGTACCTTCTCTAAGATCACAGTGCAAGTTAATAATTTCAGAGAGTTTGTGTTCTTGCATTAAAGCTTGAGCTTAGAGTCTTGTCACGTGCCGTGGGAAAGAAAATCACAATATCCTTGGAAGGAAACTGCTCTGTAATTTAAGCTTAGAAATCTATGACTTCTTCATATGATAAAATGAAAATGTAGTATTTCAGTGATTAATCCCCTCCCCAAAAAACCCCGCAAAACACAAAGACATTTGCTCTTCTTGACTTACAAATTAACTCTTAGGTCTTAAAAAGAACAAAACAAGAAAAAAAGAAGCAGAAAGGGAAGTGCAAGCCAGTGGTAAAAAAAAGTGCAGACCTTGACCCCTGGGTTAGACAACTGTGCAGAGCCAGCTAAACCATGACCGTAACCCTGGGGAATCTCGTCTGGCAAAACCTGCTGTTGAAACTGGAGGAGCAACTGTCTCTGTCTGTCAGCGTGATCTTTCATCTGTACAGTACCCACTCGAGCAGAGCTGGCCAAAGAGAGCACACAGCACACATGCTGCATCAGTACATAGCTTGCAATCGTCAAGCAGCCTCTGGGAGGTTGCAAAAAGGTCTTCCCAATCCTCCAGGGCAGGATTTTAATTTAGCAGGGCACTCGTGAGTGTACGTTCCCCCAAACTGCATGCAAGGCAGGTTTTGTGCCAGCGTGTGCGCTAAATGTAAGCGAGCAAATAGTATTTGGCCAAAGTGGAGTCAGACTGCAGATAGCCTGAATTTGTTATTTGTCACAGTGATCCACAGCCAAATCTTGCCTTATTTTCAGTCCATTCAGATGTGCGAGGGTAAATATAAAGCGTAAGCAGTGCAGTCTTAGTGTTCTGCACTCAAAGTACAGAAGGGAAGGAATCACAGAATATTTTGAATTGGAAGGGACTCACAAGGATCATCGAGTCTAACTCTTAAGTGAATGGCCCATATGGGGATCAGACTCATAACCCTAGCAGTACTAGCACCAAGCTCTAACCAGCTGAGCTAACTGGAGTTGCAGGGTCCCCTATTTGAGAACAGACATAAAGTATTTACAAAATTTACAAGAAAATCATTGCATTGCTGGTTGTTTTCATGGACACATACAGCTTATGTGCTTGTTCTAGAGCTCCTGGCTCCTTTTTGTCCCTTCACAAGTGCCAAAAAGCTTTAGTTAAAAGTACAGCTGGAAACTCTGTAGAACTTTTACCAGATTTTGCAGGATTTGGCTTGCCATTAAATGTGTGGGGTCTTGGAGCTGCTGCTGCTTTCATTCAGACTTTTTCTAGTATCTGAGACTGCCAAGAGAGGTGACAAGTTCTTTCCTCCCCTGGTAGTTTCTTTAGGGCTGTTTTCCCTCTAGCAGCTGCTTTGAGACCTCTAATTCATTTCTGTGCTGACCATCAACTCCGTGTCTGCCTGTTGGAGCTAAATGCTAGTATTACTGAAACTATAGAAGGGAATGCACTACAAATAAAATGAATTAATTTCTTAGAATAAAGGATGAGGAAAAAACAAATGGTAGATATGTTTGCCGGTCTACAGTAATTGATAGTTTTACGAAGGAGCCAAAAACTTCACGTCATTCTGAAAAAGTCAAACTTTTGAAATTAATAAGAATGCTGGCGAGGGAGGGAAGGTGGAGGGGCTAGTGTGACAGGGTAAAACCGTATTTTGTTGGAAACCCTCAGCTGTAATGCATGGGTCTTGTATATAGAAACAATGACTTTCTAATCTGAAAACACTTTGTATTGTGTTGTGGATGAAAAGCTTGCAGTCTGACTACTGTCTCTTGAACTAGATAATTTGTCTGAGACTGCTGACCACTTGCAGTTTAAATAGATAAAATCTGTCAGGCAAGCCACTCCTTGATTTGTCACACTAGAAATAATCATTATCTGTGTTAAATGTAACTGAGAATGTTGTCTTAAAAGGAAAAAGTCTTAATACTTACAGGCTTCCCTGTCAGTTTACACGTGCTGTGATGATTTTTCAAAGAGAGGTCAGATCCTGCAGAATGCTTTAGTTGAGCAGGCACATTCTGAGGAAAGCTTGTGAAAGCAGGGATGGTGTGAGTAACTACTGGGCTTTGTTTTTGGACCTGGGGGCAGTGAACAGGATGCAGAAAGCACCTTGGATTTCCATAGAGCTGGTTTTGATCCAGTTCTGTTGCTCCTGAGCAGACTCCCTGTGGATCTGCCTTCTGCATCTCACTCTCCAGGGTTCCTGTGGCTTATTTCTCCAGCAGAGAAGTGCTGTCTAAATGTAGTGGAGGCTGTTGTGGGTATTGCCTGACTCCTGGCTTAATGAGCCCTTCCAGGTGGGGTTGGGGAGCAGAAACAATAATTAGCTCTATGGGTACCAACACACAGCCTTGGAGGCCAGAGCTAATAATAAGCCTGCCTGGATCTCAGTTCCTTGTGCTGAGCGCCGTAGGTGTGGTGTCCCTGTGCGTCGCCCTGCCAGCCCTCGGCAGCCGTGTGCCTCGGTCACCGGGGCCAGCCTTCGTAGGAGTGCTCTGCTGTTAGTCACACGGTCACTAACCATCCTCTTCCTCTTCGCCGGAAGCTCAGAATCACCGGTGAGCGTGGTGCATCCCTCTAACTCTTAAGTGACTGCTCCAGTAAGGCTGCCTGGCTACCACCTGCCTGGCTCCTGGAGGGGATGGCAGTGCTTCTGCGTGGGTCTCCCCCTTTTTTTTTTTGTCATCAGCGTCACCATAGGCCATTGTATCTTTAGGAGAGGTTCACTGCTGTTTGATATCGCGTTTGTCGCTCCTATGTTCTTGTGTTGGACTCGGGGAAAAAAGTGGAAAGGCGTTTGTTTTCTTCCTTGTTTTAGGACATTGGAGGGCTGTGCAAGCAGCTATTTAACCTTGGTCATATTTATTGGTACAGTCTTAGGAATGCGTAGATACTGATGTAGTGCTCAAACCTGCTTAGAGTTGGATTCCTAATTGCAAGGGCTTCTTGCCACTGAATGTGGTGTTCTGATGGCAGAGATTGCATCTATTGTCCAGCTGAATGCTTTTGGGAGGGGTGTGGTATTTCACTGCTATGCCTTACCTGAGCTCTGTTTGGAGTTGTTTTTAATGTTAGAAGCGGGTCATCAGACTCAGGAGATAAGCAGTAATCTCTGATGAGGAATGTGCATACCTTTAATGTCTGATTTTGGAGACAGCACGTGATTTTAAGCTGCTGTGAACGTATGCACTTGGTTTAGGAACAAACGTCCTTTGCTCAGGTCTTGATAAGCAGTGTCTTGTTAAGATTTGGTAAATCGATGTCTGTCATATGCTCAGTCTAAATTAGCTTGCAAATCAACCGGTAGGTTTTTAAACCAATATCAAGAATTGGTTTAAAAGTTTATGAAAAATGATGCTTAAGAACTAGGTCAAAATGCTCTGTTATGAAACCAAGGGTGTGTATTTTATTATACAAGAGGAATTCAGTGTTCTATCTCTTAACATATGTTTAACTTGCACTGAGCAAAGCATGTGACATATGGTCCTGCTCTGGAAAGACTATGGAAAAACCTCTTTCCCTTTAATATGGGTTGGATTAAGATTCTGAGAGGCTGCCTGCTGTTGTCCCGTGGGCAGGGTTTTCATGTGTCCGTGTGTTTGGTTTCTCAATCCCACAACACTTGCTGTTGGTCCTTTGGAAGCTGCACCACCTGCTGACTTGTAAATGTCTGTCTTTGTTGGGGCTGGTGGGGGAGAGAAACGAGTATAACAAATGGAGGGACGTTTTTGAACTTCGGTAAAAAAAAATAAAAATCAGCTGTGACATGGCACACATACCACATACCTCACTTGCAGTTCATAGAAATTAAACTCTAGTTCAGGGGATGGTTTGTAGGCCAGCCTAGAGCAGTCACTGCTATTGTGATGCCTTGCATTCTTAACTAGGACATCCCTGGTCACAAAAAAAAATAACTGGCAATATCTCTGTCTCTCTTTATAGTTGTTGGTAGTTATTGAAAAACAAATACAGATTCAGCCAAGTCAAGGAACAGAACAAGTGGCAGATCAGCTTAATTCACAGCTTCCAGCCTTTTTAGAATCTTGTGTGTGTGTGTGTGTCTGTGTGTGATAGTGAGTGAAAATCATGTCTGTATGACCGACTCTGTAATCTGTGGTACAAATGTGATGTTTTAAGGCATCGAGCTGGCTATTAGACAAGCAGTGTAGGTGTTAGGTCTTGGTGTTGAGTTGTCTGATGCATGGAAGTGGATTTGGATCTGGATGGATGCCTTCAGCAGGTGTGATGAGATGAAAAGGATTTCAAAGAGCTGAGAAAGAGCTATCTAGAGCTGCTAATGGGGGATATTTGAGAAGGTGGTTCCAGATTCTCTCCTACAGTACAGCCAAACCAGCTGAATGGTGTGTTCCCTCCAGAAGGGATTTCTTTAGGGGCTGGCAGAGAGAAGTTTCACTGTGTAACTTCTCTTGTGTTCTTTAAACTTCCGTGCTGTTCCTGATAGTTTTGCCTCGTGGCTGCAGCGCAGGTAAGACCGAATCAAGACACTCAGGTACTTCCCTCTAAGGGCAATGATGTGTTACTTAAGCTGAAGCTGCTCTGTGTCACTTACTAGGCAGAGGCAGAGCAGATGGGCAGTCCCAGCTCACCCGCCTGCTCTGCGTGGTGGTCCTGTGTGCCTGTGGCACTGGTGTGGTGTCGTGTGGGCTGTCTGTGGGTGCCTCCTGCATGACTTCTGCTTGTGGGACCCGGGCCATTAAGGCTGTTATACATAAATTGGGTGTAATTTGTGCTTGTATATATGTTAGTTGTAACCGAGGCTTGTGTGTGTTTTATATTAGTTGTTGTTGTAAGTGAATTCTAATTCATATTTATGTTATAATCTGTGTTGGTGTATGTTATATATGTTAGTCGCGATCCATGCTTATTCACAAATATAAGTTAAACCTCAATATATTAAAATGGAAAAGTTCTCTGAAAAAGTTTGAGCTAAAACTAAGGGAAACCAGCTCTGTGGTGCGGACAAAAGGCGAACACTCCCCTCTGGTTCGAGATTAACATATACAAAGACCGAATTCCTGGGGAACAAGAACGTATCTGGAACATCTGCTCTCCGCCCAAAGCACAATGGACTGCCTGGCAGTGGTGATGGGTGATAATCGTCCTCGCCCAGAACATGGAAACAAACCATTAACACTAATCACGATCCACTCCACCTAGGAGGCTCCATTGTCCCACCCAGAACTGAAAAGAAACACCCCGGAAAATCTTTGTTCTACCTCAAATTCTAAAGGAAGGAGGCTCCAGGACTATGTCATATTGCTAGAGGCAAAAAACCCAAAAAAACCAGTATAAAAGTAGACTGATCCAAACCAACTTCGGTGAACAGGGGAAATTGGTGCGCCAGAGGCCAGTTCCGTGCAGTTCACCCAGCGCCGATTCCTAGGCTCGACGCTCCGCATTTCCTTCGATCATGGTGTTTGTTTTCTATGCTGATATTTTGGCAAATTAATAAAACTTATTTTTTCTTGATTATAAAAATTGGCCTTCCATTTATAACAAGGCATCACAGCATAAGCCTGAGCCAGAGAGGAGTCAGCTGTACAAGTGGGGTTTGCTCACTGGGGTGTCAGATGCTCTCCCAGTGCCAGAAAGTCCAACCCATTCAGCAGTGGAAAGGCACTGGCTTGTGTTTTCCATCTGGCTTTATGGTACTCAGAGCTGCATTTACGTAGCAGCGCGGTGACCTGAGAGGGGCCGTGCTTCACCACCACCATGATCCCACAGAAGCTTGACCTCTGTGGATGTTTGCCTCTTTGAAGTGCCAGTATCTTAGGTGGTTGGTGTTCTGCTCTAAGAGTGAAGACATGTGCTGAAGTCAGAGCAGAGCAGTGTCCCCAGTAAGCCCATCTGAAATACAGAAATTGATTCAACCCCGGGTAATACTTAAAAAAACAAACCCAAAACTTACGTCCCTCTTGGAATTCTACCATTGCTTATAGGAAGTAAAAAACCCCAAAACTCAAAGCACAACCTCTAAAAATAATAATGTGAAGTTATTAGATTATAAAATTTCTGTTTTAGAAAATACCTGAGCTAAGAAATAAATTCAGGCTTGATGATTATTTTGTAGAAAGTACTTTAGTACTTTAGTTTTCTGTTTGCCTCCTTTACACAGAGGAGTAATGCCAGCTCTGGAAGGATATGACCACCAGTAGTTTTTGAGATTAATTTTTGGGTAAAGAATGATTTGACATGCAAATGTGTACTTCATGGTGATCATTTGCCTGATAGCCTGGGAATAGCTTTCATGTGACCTACTGTTGATGCTTCAAGTAAGATTTATATCTCTTGGACGCAATGCTCTGAAATGTACTGGAAATTCATATGCTAAAAAAAAAAAAAGAATGTGACTCTTGGCTGTCTTGTGTAACTCCTGGGAAAATTCTGTCTGTCTAAATGAATCTTAATACTTTTTTAAAAAACGTGAGTATAAAGGTTGTATATTGGGATATAACCTTTTGAAATTAGTTGTGGTACAATATTTTCTCTCTCTTCCTTATGATTTTATTGTATCTGCTTTTTAAAAAAATTCATAAATATGAAGAAACTGAGCAACATTATTTCCCAATTAAAAAACCCCCAAACTCACAAAAGCAAAAAGAAATAGTGCAGGTTTACTTCAGCAAATACCCGCTGTTGCCTTTGTGGTTGGAAAGGGGAACTTTATTTTTGTTTTGTGTGTTTTGTGTTTTTGCTTTGGTTGGTTGTAAGCCAGCAGTATAGAATTATTGTAAGCCAGCCACAGAAAACAAGTCACTGTATTTTCTGTTGATTATAGTACTACTGAGATATTTTTGTAGTAAATTCTGGCAGAGCACAGTTCTTGACGCGCGCGGGTTCCTTTTGTTTCTGGATGGGAGTTGTCATGGTAATAAGCCAGGAGCTGCAGCCTGGACCTCCTCACTGCTTAAGCCCAGCTCAGTGGTTTGTGACAAATAACCTCTGGAGGAGTGGTCAGGGTCTCCCTTGGCATCACGGGCTTCTAGAAAACTCCAATTTATGAAGTGGAGGTGGCCCTGATGCTCTGGGTGATTCTGAAATGAGTGTATTGCTGGCTGGGTTGGGGTTGAATTGTGCCTGGGAACAATTTTTCTTGACCGGACGGTGGTGCTTGTGTTTCAAGGTAGTGTTGGAGTTTGTTTGGTTTTGGTTGGCAAGGGAAAAATGCATGAACCAGAGGGTGGGGTATGATGACATTCAGCACTTGGGACAGTGCTGAAACCCCTATTTCATTGCTGGGCTGCTCCTTCCCAACAGCACAAGAAGTTTTGTTCCAAGGTCTTGTTTTAAAAGCAAGGTGAAACGCAGTTCTGTCTGAGAAGTTGGATAAATGTGGGCAGCTTGGACTTTTACAGCTTCAGGTGCAGACAGATGATCGCAGGTGATTGTGCAGAGGTGCCTTGCTGGGTTATCCCTTCATCAGCTCAGGCACATTTCTGCCTTACACTGGTACTGAATTTACAGTTTGTTCACAGTGGAAACCGTAAACTGCTCACACAAGCAATTACCACGTATCAATTGATGAATGGCACCTCTTCTATGTCACTGTGACTTTTTTGCTCATGATTTGTAGTACCTGCCCCATTTAACACATCTGGTCCACCATGTGTTCATCCACCATGAATACCAATATGCTACGAACTGTATGTTGTTGAGATTTTTCTAATGATCTGCAGCACTTTTAATGATGCATTTGAAGAAGGAATACTGTGTAGCTGTGGCTGTGATGTTGAAGTACCAGGACCTAGGCTTTACAGAAACTTAATTTCTTTTTCAGAAAACAGATTGCCCTTGCCCACTGTAAGGGAGATTGTATGAAGGTTTCTTCTAGGTCACACATTTTTGTAGTGATGTGCCTCCTTCATGGCAAGTAGTTTAACTGGCTTAGTTATTCCTAGGTTGTGTGAACTGTAGTCCTTATACATAAACTGGTATGGATGTTAACCTGCAGACTAATTAAGCACTCTTAATAAACCCCCCAAAACCCACCACTAAAAACATCTGAGAACTGTCATATCTTAATCTTGCTCTCACAGCTCTTGGGGGATCCTCTAAGCACAGCTAACTACTAACCCTATTTTTGGAAGGTAACCTTACCTGATACACCATGGTCTTCTTTTCCTGGCCACCTTGCTTGTTCTTCCTGATGTTGATCTCTAGGCTGATGTCCTTTTAAGTGCTTCTGCGATCACAACTCAGTGCCAACTAGGAGTTACTTTTTGACTGTTAACTCCGTGGCATTTGTGTATCACTTCATTTTTCCCTGTTTTGTTCCTGATTTTTTTTAAACAATTTTTTTTTAATTGAAAGGTGCCAATCATTATAGTACCCTATATTTGAATAAACTTCCATAAAGTTGATCTATGCTACAAGTAGTTGTTTAAAAATAAGTACCACTGTGTTTCATAGCTGATCTATTTGTTAGTGCAAGATTGGTTTATGTTTAATAGGATGCTGGGTGTTATTTCATATAGCTAGTAAAAAACAAATAACCCTATCTCAAGACAATTTTTGACTCTCTTTAGCATTGAAAAAAGACCCTCTGCAACAAAATATGTGAATATTTGTGCAATAAATATGAAAATGGATTTAACAGCTTTAATACAAACCTCCAACTATTGGCAATAAATATTGAAAAGATGCAGAAAGACAACTACATATATTTTTAATAGTGAATAACTGAAGTGCCTTTTATAATTATGGACTATGCTGTCAGTAGGAATGATCTTTTGTGGTGGAACTGTTTTGCTTGCATTTGGACATAGGACCAACCTTTGGATTTCTGACTACAGAACTTGGGCTTTTGTGTTAAGCATTTAATTGTCTGACTTGTGAGAGCCTGGAAAGCAGAAAAGAAATGCACTGCACTACCCTGTAATTTCCTCTGCTCATTAGTTTGCTTGTGGACTTCTATGGCATGGCAGGCTTTAATTTCCCGTCTACCCTTTCCATGTTCATCCCCCCATCTTATGGGATGATTATAATAATGAATGTCTTAAGTTTTTTTTTTTTTCTTTATTCTGCTGAAAGCTTTATGACCAGCAGGATATGTTGAATCAATTGGACTACTCTTGAGACAGTGCTAAAAATCTGTCAGTGTGGGTGGGTCATTGAACCTTCCAACTCATTTTTGTACACTTCCAATTAGAAAAAAAATTTCTATAATGCAGAAATGAGCATGTAATGAAATTGTCTTTTGAGAGAAGCTCTTTAGAAAGAAAGTAATTCACAAAAGAAATAAAGTATCTTTGAAAGACAGGAAAGCTGATTTCAGTACCCCACTGAAACATCATATTTCTCTGCAGTTATTTTACTATGATCCTATGGTGTTTCAGTGTTTCTCCAGCATCTGACATTGAAGCAGTAATTCAGTTAAGTCTTTGGAAAAGCATGTTTCTATTCTGTACTGGGACTACTCCCAGGAAAATGGGATTTCTCCTTTTTTATGGGGTTTTGGAGTTGCTCCTGATTAGCTTCATGCATGGGTGCTTCAGTTCCAGATTAAAATCGCCTGTTCCTCCTGTTTCTAATCCAGTTTAAAAATTCCACCCGTAACCCAGAACAAATAACCCCACCGACCCCATGGTGGAGCTAAAAATAACAATTTTTGTGTGTCAACAAGTCTTAACAAGATCAATACAAGATCAATACAATATCTCTTTTCCACTGCCCAGAGGAAGTGAAGGCTTGGGTTGGCTGGATGGCCTGTAAGCTCCCTTCTGGTGAAGGCTGATTCCCAAGCTTAGTCATGCCTGGTTGCTGTGGAGTGTTGTTTTGTCATTAATTTCCCAGAATATAGTGCATGTTAGTTGAAATGCATATAGGTTTAAGATGGCGAGATTTTTCAGAACTTTCAGGTAAATTTACAAACCCCATGTTCTTCCTTAAAACATGGCCCATGGAATTTCATTCATGTAAATACCAATGAGGGCCATTAAACATGCATAGTTTCACTTAAATATTTAATTTCTTTTCGTATAGCTGCCAATTCAGCATCAATAAATTATTTCCATTAACTTAGGCTTCAGTTTATTTTAAGCCACAGATCTTTATGTACAATAGTAAGAATGGCTTGCAGAGAAATGTTGTTGTAGCTTACAATAAAGTTAGAAAGAAAAATTTATCTGAAATTGGTAGCATAATAGGTTGGATACTGGCAGGCTTCCCATGTGGCAGCCCCCCCACCTGAATTTGAAGGTCCTGATGTAAGAAAAAGAATGTTAAAAATTTGCAGCACATGACAAATACTTCTTTTTAATCTCTTTATGGCTCAGTGATAAGTGTGTACATACCTGGGCATGCTCCTGCACAGCAGTTACGAGCATGTTCAGGTTTTTTTCCACTGCTGGCACACTGGAGGTGAAGATGAAATATTCATCTTCCCGTGTGCATGGCAGTGATTTTGTTATCAGCAACACTGGATTTTTCTGTCACCGTGGAAGTCAGTTTTTGTGGTTTGCTCCTGTCTTTTGGCAGGTCAGTATTTGCAAGATGTGAGCTCAGGATGTGAGTGTTTAGTCCCCCTCAGGTCTTGCCTGCAGAGGGAGGTTTGGCTGGGGTAGCTGATGTGCTCCCCTACCGCCCGCCCTGCCCTGCCCTGCCTGCACACCTTGCTGTCTCTGAAGGCAGTGCACACCCTGTGTCATCTGCTGAGCTGCTCTGGGTGACAGCCTGGCATAGTGTGGACCAGATCTGAACAAACCTGTGTGGGAGTGGCCACGGCTCTTCTGTGGACATGGAAATTTTTGTGTAAGCCAGATGGGATTGATGTTGCTGTAGTCCAGTCTCTTTCTTTTGGTGACTCTGGCACTGCTTTGGCCTCTGTGAGCCAGTACAGGCAGCCAGACAGGCCAGTGCTAAATCAATAGTAGAGGAAAAAAAAAGGAATGTAAGTGCTTGGTATAGCTATCCTAGTGGCTGTCACATGATTTCAAGTGCTGGGTGTGTGAAGAAGAGGGAGAAGACAGGAATCCTACAGCTGCAAGGAAAGAGAGGAGGACTTCAGTTACCTGGGTTTGGACTGTGGCTTTGTTGCTCAGTAAGAAGAAAAAACTTGGCATTGCTGCTCTTGTTAGTGGGTCACAATTTGGGGAGGTCCCAGTCTGAGCTACAAGAACAGTTTAGTCAGCCATATAGAAATGCCTCTCTTCCTGCCGGCGGTTTCATGGTCTGTTGAAAACCATCAAAGACTTTGAGGTCCCAGCTCCTCCGTGCTGCAGGAGTGGTTGCCTCCACGACCCTGACACTGGAGCTCATGGGTCTCATGCTGCCAAGAGAGCGGCTCCGAGCTGGGTCCCTGTGAGCAGGTGCTCACCCTGGGGCTGGGGAGGTGGCAGGAGACCAGCATGGAGGGACCAGCTGGGACCTCCTGTCTTCACAGCAGTGAAACTTGGGCTTGGGGTGTGGTCTGGAGTGGCCACGTGTGATTGAGCCTGGATCTCCTGGTGGTTGTCTGAGTCTGAACTAAAGATAAGTTATTTTTAGGAGATCAACCTTTCAAAACGCATTGAATACTCAACATGCAGATCTTTTTGAGCCCCAGGTGAATATTAGGTGCTTTCAAAAGTTGTTTTTTGTTTTTCTATCCTTCAAGACAGTGAACCAAGGAATTAGCTTGTTTTTTTATTATTGCGTTTTGATTTGAAAGAAACCAAATTATTATAAGATGAAAGCTGCTCTCTGCTTCTTTGCCACATCACAGAAATGAGTGAATTTCTTACTTGGAGAACAATGAACTTCTCGGGATTTTGCTTAACTATGGCAAGGGTGGTTGAGTTTGGCTTGTAGTTTCACACCTTAATGCAAACCAGGACTGAAACCAGTGTAAGCTTTCAATTTTTAGAGAAGTTTAAGTTTGTCAGTCAAAATAGCTAATTTTCACCTCTCTATCACGTTAATAAAGTAAAAATGTCTTCATTAAGCTGGTATGAATTTGGGGCCAGCATTCTGGTTTGGGTTGCTCTGGTTTATGTAACTGGCAAATATGTTTGAAGCACAAATCAAATGTATAGAAAGTCTGGGCATAAACACAGAGAGATCTTTATTAGCATGGAGAGCAGAGGTAAGGTTGCAGACCAGTATGTTTCTGCGGATCTAATTGAAGTTGAGCTGTGTTAAAACTTGAGTGTCTGTTTTGTTTCAAAGTACAGTCAGAACTTTAAAGTGATCCATCTGACACCACAGAAACAAGCAAATTAAGAAATAACACTGAATTAAACAAATTTCATGCTGCTTCCCACACAGCAACCCAAGCATATGACTTTGGCTGCAGTACAGATTTAAGTGTAGATTAGATTTCAGTCTTTTAGCTTTCATTATAATAAAAACATGCTTTAAAAGCTGCGCTAATTTGTGCTTTGCATTTAATTTTTGGGTTTGGAGTTTCCATTGAGATGTTTTTTCAAGCTGTTGCCACAACCTTTGTGTGGCAAGGTCAGCTGAGCCTTTGCATGTGGGTTTGTTCTTTTTTTTTTTTTTAATTCTGCTGGCTGGATAAAACCAGAAAGCAGAAAGCTGGTAGTTCCTCTGCGCTTTTGGATAAGTCGTCCTTCCTGTGGCAGAATATTTAACCAGTTGTAGCGGTGATGATTAGCCTTGCTCCTCCTGGCGTGTGTAAACTCTGAGGGAGTTTTATTGGGAACAATGAAGGGGGAAACGGGAGAGAGTGGCGCTCTCTGAAGTTTCGGTGGCTCGCTCTGCCCTCCGGTGGTCATTTGGGTACGCGCCTTGTAAAAACAGCATCCAAGGAAGCATCTGCGCTGTTGTCACCTGCCTACTTCTATATATCCTGAGCATTAGCTAGAGGCGGCTTCCAGGGACGCTGCGAACTGGCAGGAATGTCTGTGTAAGTCACACTGGGCTCGAATTTAGCTGCTGCTTTCAGAGTTTTGCTTAACTAGTCGGCATCAATCATGTAGGCGTGTCGTGCCCTTGAAAGAGAGAGTTCTTTTTCTGAGAAATTTAGAAGTTTAGCTTTTGTCAAGTGCCTTGAATATCAAAATCAAAAACTTCCATAGCTTACATGCCTAAGTTTGTGTGTTTTATTTTTGTGAAATTGTTTCATATCAAGGGCTTGGAATCTGCTTAGGATGCTACAATACTTGGCACAGATGTTTCTGAAGGACTCTTGCATTCTGTCAGTTCACTTTGAATTAAGAAGATGAAACAGCTATTTGTGTTCGATAATGAGTGTTTTTGCAAAGTAAGCGCAGCATAATTTTTCCTGAGATAAATGGAAAACTGATGTGACCTAAGAACAATAACTTGACATTCTGATTTTATTTTTTTTTAATTGCTTTCCTCCTCTTTGATGCTGCAGGCTGACTGGAAGTGTTCAGAGCCTGCTGACCACATATTAATATATATTTGCTCTTTTGACTCTACCGTAGTGTTTTTTACTTCGCACCATTATGGAGAAGTTGACTGAAAGGGGTGTTGCTGGTTTTTTGTTACTTCAATTCCAATGCCAAACTTTTGGTGCTAGAGGGAGCTGTTCCCTGCCAGACGCCTCTGGAAAGATACAACTTAAGGAATGGGCAGCAACTCGCTTTGGCACTTGTCGGAAACATCCAGTGCATAGCAGCTGAGATGTTAGAATGTTTTCTTGCTGCCTTTTTTTTTTTTTTCAAATCGAGAAAAAACCCCCTTGCCGTAGTTCTCTCAGTGACGAGATACCTTTAGCCAGCAACCATGATGGAAGCACGAGTAAAGATTTCATTTGTTGTGTTTTTCCTCACCCCTCCCCTTTATTAGAGCTCTTTAGATTTATTATTTGAAATCTCTTTTTATCCCCCCGCTTTTTTTTTTTACTCAAGGACCTACACCTGGGCACCTATGGGATGCTGTATTTGCAAATATTTGACAAGTATGCTTGTATTTTGAAAGGGAATTACTTATTTAAAAAAAATAAAAAAAGAGTTCTCCTTTTTTCTCTGCTTGTTGTTAGAGAGTTTTGCTGGAAATGAGTTGGAGCAGCACTTTCTGGCCAGGCTCTTTTCCATGTAAGAAGCTGCTGTGAGCATCCGATCCTCAGTGGTGCACTCCCAGCTTCCCAGGGCAGCTGTTGGCTTGTGCCGCCGAGTCCGGCACGTCTGGCCGAGCAGCAGCGGTGCTCAGGGACTGTCTGGCTCGCGTCTTACCCTGCCGCCAGCACAGGGCTCCCGGGGCCCCTGCTCACCTCCAGCCTGTCTGCCGAGTGAGCAGGTCACTGGCTACAGCAGACGTGTCTTTTCACACGCTTTTATTAGTAGGGAAAAAAAGTAAAAAGGTGCGCAACTTCTGCATTTGCTCTTCAAAACCCTCGGTGTGCAAAGCCCCTCCATCCCAACACATGCATAATTACTTTTGTCTTTGATGTGGCCTCTGCTCTTCGGAGGACCAAAGCGTCTAGAGGGCAAGGGAACAGAAGGGCTGGAATTGAAGTGAAATCGCAGCACTTTAAGTTGTGCGTTTCTTCTGCTTTTTCAAACTGAATATTTGCCTTTTCCACTGTGAGAAAAAGACATTTTTGTTACAGAATGAGAGACACCTATTTAGGCTTAGCCATTGAGAGTAACTCCTGGTATCTTTTCTGATCTGTACCATGGTTTTAACAAGTACTGCACATTTCTACACTTAATGTATTTAACTGGATTTTCTTCTTCTTTCTTAAATTCAAGTTCTCTCTGTGACTTCAATTCTTTGTATTTGCCCAAAGAGCATTCTTTTATTGTGTCTGAAGACACGTATTTCTGTACTTTGAAGGCAATTTTAAATACACAAATATTTCACAGTGGTCAAATCTTCCATAAATTTCTAGCTTTGATGTATTCCATTACTTGGAAACATATTCTTACAGTAAATTATGAGAGTTGTGTTGGTGTTAGTTTAGTCTCAATTTTGTCAGCCTCAACTAGTGATTGTGGACCACTGATGTGATTTTTAATGAATTATGGGTCATACTTTGTCTCTCAACTTGCAAGTTTTAAAATAAGAAAAAGGATGATGAAACAGCCTGAAATCCATGAGCCAAAGTTAAATAGAGGTTGTTGGCTTCACTGAAGTTTTCTCTTAAGTGCTGTAGTTATTTTAAGTGTAACTTGAGCAAAGCCTCTAGCCTGACATTAGTGTTTCCACAGTTGCATTTTAGGAAATTTTAGTCTTAGGTGTTGTTTTCATATCTTTATTAATGTTTTGCCAGCTGGATATTGGACGTCCACAATGGTTGAGTGTAACACTTCACCATATTGTAACAAGGATCATATTTGACTTTTTTTATTATCTCATGGCAGTAATTTTCTGTTCATGCCAGCTTTTTTTTCTCATTTAAGATTGTGGCTTATCTTCCATTTGAAGAGGATACAATTTTAGAAATATCTCTGTACAATGGAGTATTTTGTTGGACTGTGTTGTACTTTTTTCTTTTCCCCTGAACACAAAAAGACCAATTTCTTATGACCTTACTTTACGAAGTAAATGGAAGTCTTTTGGGATGTTGGCTTTGGAAAGCAGGGCTGTGATAGTTGCAAAGTAGTTCACTGTAATTCTGGACTGGGCTTGTTTCCTAGACAAAGAGTAATGACAGCAGAAGCAGAAAGGTCTCTGTATTTGACATGACATGCTATCATTCTTCCTTGTGTGAAGTTCCAAAGTATAATCAAAGGTGTTCTTGCACTTTGCCTTTAACCTTCTGGAAGTGTTCCTACTACCCCTGTTAAGAGAGCTTTGAATGCTTTTAAAACCAGTATTTTAACAGCTTCTACCAAACTGAGAATACTAATAATGTTTTCCTTATTTTTGTAGGACTTGGAGATTGTGTATTCGTATTTACATGGAATGGAAGCATTGTCTAATCTGAGAGAGCATCAGCTAAGGTATGATACTTTGTCATTAAAAGCATATATGTCAATGCACTAACAAGGCAAAGGAACAGTAATTTTGGTAACCATATACTACTCTTGTGTACCCTACCTCAAACTGCCTATCACTGCATTCTTGTCTTCCCTTCTTTATTTTCCTAACACTTCCTCCTTGTATGTGTGCATAGTGTATCTCTATTTGTTCCTTCCTATTTCTGTCTATTATGGATGGATTTATTTTCTTTTCAAACTTTTGGACTAGAAAGAAATGCTTTACATACAGAGTACAAGGCCATATATTGATGAAATCATTTATGTAATGTAGTAAACATGAGAGCAGAGTCTGTTTTTCAGCTTCTTCTTCAGTTTGTGCTTGCTTTTGTGTTGAAATTTTAGACACTTTATGTACAACATATGCAAATAACACTTAGTAAAATTTTTTTATAAGTGTCATCCACAGTTTTTTATTAAAATGCTTCATGAAGCAACTGAGTTCAAGTAAAAGCTTTCACGAGAGCTTCCTAGTTTTTTCGTAAAGGCATGTGTTTGTTTGATTTTTAAGTAATTGTTTCAGTTGTCCTCATACAGTCATCTTACAGCAGAGGTTTCTAAGAGTATTTGGGCATTAGTGTGACGCTGGTAGCTACAGAAGGAGGCCAGCACATCTCCTGTATGCCCTGTGGATATCCCCCCGCTTTTAACTGCTTCAATATATATCCTGAGTTTTATATCCTGAGCTTTGCCAATATTTGCCACATCTGAAGATGCTGAAGCAACTTTGACTTGATTAATGCTGGTTTAGATTCTAATTTCTGGCCTCTTGCTTCGTCATTCTGTGGGAGTCCACATTCCCAAGCCAATATTCTGTAATTTTGAGAAAATAAAAGGCAGGGTTTTCTTTCCTCCAAAGTGCTCAAGACACATTTTGCAGTGTGAATGTTAACTTCAAAGAAGCCTCTGTAGTTACTTTTGCTTTGGAAGGAGGCCATGGTCACATTCAGTCAAAGTATTTTGTGTTATTGTATGCAGTACTTCTAGCACGTGAAGTTTTGCATAGCTGGAGTTGAACTGATGTTAGCTTGTTTACAAAGATCAAAGTGTGCACATATGGTTATGTGGTATGTTGATGTGTGCTTCTTGGCTTCCTGTGCAGTGTGAGGTTCTTGCTGAGGAATGTGTGGAACTCGCTCTCCCAGCATAGCGAATTCCTCAAAGAGAGCTTCTGTTTACAGTACCATACATGGAAAAGGCTGGGCTCCCGGCAGATGTTGGACTGAAAGCTTTTATGGTATCCTTTAGGATTCAACTCTTCTTGTGGCAGTGGAATGCCACAAAAACCTCTGAGATTCATTAAAACCTAGTGTATTAAATGTAGCCTCTAGGAGTGAATAACTTACCATATGGCTTGCTGGTGATCTCATCTGTAGTTTATTACATTTATTTAGGAAGTGGATAAAGATCATGTTTGGGTGATAGAGCAAAAATTGGGCACCAGTATTGACCAGAACTAATTCAATTTTTCAAATACTTGAGGAAGCAATCTAGTTTGTACTGCTTGGTCACTGTAATTTCTAGCTGTTTCACTGTAACACAAAAATTGAAACACTTGGCTACCTTCTGTAAGAGGCATTTTCTGCCCTATTGCTGTCTTAATAATGGGACCAAAATGCTGTAAAACTCAGTGCCAGTGGTGAACTTGCGTGACTTTATCAAGAATGTGCTTCCTTCTATCCCAATTCAGAGGGGAACAAAACTTGCTTGTTGAAGTGATTCTGTTTCCTGTGACTCCTACTCTTAGATGGCACATTGCCCAGCATAGTTTCAGACCAGTAGGGCACAGACTATCCTTCAGCAGTATTTAAATTTTTAAATCTGACTCCTAGCAGTAACTTCTCTTCTGGTATCTTCTCACCAGTGACTTCATGTCTGTGCTCCCCTTCCCTCCCAAAACAGGATCAGAGAGGGAAGATGAAAACCCAGGAGGCAGAAGCAGACAGTAGCTTTTCAGTGGCTGTGAGAGATTTTGACAAGACCCAATTTGATGGTGGAGAGAAGTGTCTGAAAAAAGATGGTTCTGTGGTTCAAAGTTTTTTCGCTGTGCCAGGATTTTTCATTAGCTGAAATTGATATGCAATACATAATGCCTAATTTTATACAATAGAGACATTTTTCTGTAAGAAAAGTTCTCAAAGATGGTTCAAAGTGTAGATCTAAAATACCAGGGTGTGGGGAAAGGGTGTGGTAGTAAAACTTGATTCTTACTTTTTGTATCTATGTTGCCCTGGTTTTTGCTAAAGCCTTCTGTTTTAACCTTGGAGTCAGAATTCTTTCTCACAGTTTCATGTAAATAATAGCCAATGTTTACTTAACAGTATTTTCTGTTTTTCATTCCTTTTGTGGTAAGAGAACTTTGATGAGCATCTTTTTTCTCCAGTGGGATTGAGGAGGAAGTTACATGTTCTCCAATCCCTTGTAGAATTGAGGATTCTATAAGAATGTGACATATGTAAATAAAGTGGTCTTTCCCCCTCCTTTCTGCTGAACCTAGCAGGTGTGAGAGCGTCTTTATTGTGTTTTCCTAGACATATCTATTTGCAAACAGAATTAGGATGTCAATTTTCTATTAACAATTTATGAATAGTCATGATACTACTATAAGCCTGCCACTTCTGGACAGAAAAAGCATTATTTCTTAGTGGGCTGAAGTTATAAGTAAAATCCTGTGAGACATGAGTGCTAAGGTGACTTTTGTAGCAGTCTGTTGACTGTTGAAATGAATGATCTAGGAAATGGCAATTGAATGTTACGTCAAACCCAGACCAACTCTTACAGGCCTCAAATCAACTCTTTGGAGACTTTTTTGCCTGAGCAGCAGTTCTTGAGTGCTTTTGTCTACTTATGATATTATTGCTGGCAGCTGGTCATTGATACACCAAAATTCTGATGACGGATTATGTGAGGAAAGAGAATTTACTTCCAAAATTTAAATATAGTTCCTTATTTGAATGTTCTCATGAGCCTCTTAGGTAAATCTGTCTGACAGTCAAGTAGCCTTGGGGTTTGCAGTCTGCTTCAGAGCTATAGAAAGGCCAGGGGAGGCAGTGGGATTAGTTTTGTCCCCAACCCCCAGTAATTCACAGGGCTGTTTCCTTAAGGCAATAGACAGAAATGGCATTGTGATTTTTCTACATCAAGTTAACGTTGCATTTCCTAGTATGTGGTAAGTTCTGTTATAGTTTCTCTCTATTATGCCACATTTGTCAGGCAGACAGTGAATACGAAAGCACTTTAATCTTCCCCTCTAGACAGGGGATTTTCTCCCCTTGGAAAGGAAATTTTCTCCACTTTGAGCCCTCTGGGATTTCAGCATTAAAATCTCATGGTAATTTTCAAGTTGCTGAATTTTAGCAAAATGGGAAGCATTGATTTACCATGCAACATATTTTGTTGTTTTATCTATTGGGCCTGCCTTGAAAAAGAGAGCAGTTTTTATACTGTATCTCTGCTTAGTGTTGGACATAGTACATTTCCAACCATTTCTAAAATTCAGAATTGTTTTTATAAAGCTACTTGCTTTTATCACGTCACTTGGTAAAATGAAATCAGTATAATTTTCACTTATTTTAATAGAATTTTTTAATGGGAACAGCTACATCTAGTGCCCTAAATCAAATCTGATCTTGGATAAACTAGTAACTTCAATGCTTAGATTTTACAATTTGTTATCTTAAATTATGAATTAGCTTGGATTTAAATTTGTGGTTAGTTTCTGTAAGTGCTGGAGTTACCTGTGGAAATGCTGAGTAACTTTAAAAACTGAAGTCTGTGACACTGATAGGAATCATAACTAAAATTGACTTCTTCTCTTTCAGACTGATGTGTGAGACTGTTAGATATGAAAGGCATGAAGCAAATGAAGTTCTCTACTAGTAAGTATTTCTGCTTCCTTTTGTATGATGTTCAAAGAATTAATTCATATTAAAGTGACTTGAGGACTGTTTAATGCCAAAATGCCTTGCTGAGTGCACAGTCTGTAAATACAAATGATCCACTTCATTTTAATCATCAAACAGTGGAGAAATTTGCTGGTGCCAGGGAGAGATTTGTTTTGTCTACAGTGGCTCTTTCTTGGTGGTGCATGTTGTGTTAAATTTATATAAAATTAGAGGATGTGGGATGTCTTCTCATTAGTTGTCATTTAGTCTTACTTCAATTTTGTGAAAATAGTAGTGATCAGCTTTTCGTGCCAGTGGTGCCAAATTGACAAATCTAACATGGTTTATAATTAGCAGGGATGTGCTCTAGTGTCAACTCAGATTTACAGTGGCGATCTGAGAATTGTAATTGCTTCATTTATGGAAGCAATTTATTGAAACAATAGGTTTATCAGATTCTTATATGCTGCCCCTAACCCGGACTCTAGATGCATCTTTTACTAAGTTGTCTGGCATTATCTGAACATTTGGGCATACAAAGAATACACTTATATGCCTTCTATTGTACATACGTAATTTTTCCTATAATGGAGCATCAGGAGGAAGATGTGATTGAGTAAACTCAAATGCTGGGCCTTGCCCATTCAGCAAAGTTAAATTAAGGTCTAATGAAATGCAGTAATGTTATGTGTGGGAAATGCACAAGGTCAAAATCTATAGGTGGATAGATAAAATCTATAGGTGGATAGATAATTTTAATTAGACCGATAAAATCTTTATTCATTTTACATACTAATTTGCTAGGGACCATTGTGCTGGTGATTTGTCCTTTTCTAGGCAGTTAGTTTGTGTCTATTGTATGTAACAGAGTTTTTTTTGGTCATTCTAACCACTAATTTAAATTTGAATTATATGCTGAATGAATCCATACTGCTAGCTAAGCATATACTCAATGCAAGAAAAAATTATGGAAAAGATGTGCCTGAAAAAATACAATTTACCAACAGGAGACTGTGAAATCTAGGTTAACTGGAAGTGCATTTTGTAGTTCTTTTGCACTGATTTCCTTTGTCACTCCTTTCATGTGACTTCATCTTCACTTTGGTTGTTTGCCTGTCATTCCTATTTAGTTCCTTCTTGACATTTTTTCCCCCCATGATTTATTCAAAAGATTTAATGGGCAGTTTGGCAGTTTCTGGATATAGATGCTAATGCAAAATGTACTTGCTCTAGCATTTCACATCTCTGATTTAATGTTTAATGGGCTAAACCTGGAAGTTAACAATTAGTATTTTTTAATAAAAAAAAAGTTGAAAAATCCTATATTTTGAAGCTAAAAATACATGTTCTGTTACTCTGAGCTGTAGCTTTACTCTTTTTTTAATGAATAATTTGAGATCTACTTAGTAAGAAAGCCCCATGGAACCTGCAGTTTAATTTCAGTGTTCTATTTTTAGGGTGATGAACTTGGAGGGATCCTTTTTTTTTTTGTTTCACAAATTCAGCCTATGTGTTGAAGATGTACTCTTCTGAAAAACAGAATTCCATTTTTGCTATGTACATGTTTGGAAAAATTCTTTGAGTATTACATGAGAGAAGCAAAGTGATAGCCAGGCTGGGATCAGTCCACTCAGTTATGAACTGTAGGAAATCAGCTTGGAACATGCAACCTTTTTAATGAACATACCAGAGTTTATCACTTGATGCTCTTATTTTCATCATGAAGACTAAGATATTAAAAGAGCATGACATTTTAACATTTTAGATTGTTTTTTAAGTTACAACTTCTTCCCCCTGTCCCGTGACAGGATATTTGCATTGAAATCTGAAATTGGGTGCTATATCTATTAAAATAGCTGCAACTGTTGGAGCTGTTAATTGACCTGTGTGTTTGACCTCCCTGAGGCACAACTTAATGTCTCAGTGCAGAAAAGCTAAATCTCTATCCCTAAATGCTAATGTGCAGGCTAATGCAGTTGCACTGTTTATTTGATCAAAAAATTTTCATTGTGGAAACCATGTGCCTGTCTGCTTTGTCAGTGGTATGTATAAAAATGGAAGTTTCTATTGCATGTATGCAATGCTGAAAATAATTATGTGCATTCCTTACAAGCACAGCAATTATTTTATCCTACATTAAAAAACAAAAAAAAAGTTGTTAGTTTTCATAGTAGCTCTATAGGTTTATCTTTTTATGACCAAAGGGATAAAATGGAGCACGTTGTTTAAAACTGGCTCATCCCATCTGCATTTACTTTATTATCAGCGGGTGTACATGGTAGTGACAAATTCTCAAACCCTGTGGCCATCTCACTGTTTAAATGGAAACTGGGTTATTAGACGTGGCAGTTCAGCTTGAGTTATTCTTCATTTGCCAGTCATTCTACTACTTTCATTTGATGGGAAGTTAATGATAAAAGGGCTTAAAACCTGCAAAGCAAAACTTCAGAACTTGGCACGCATATTTGTTTTGGGGTTTTTTTAACCTCCTACCTTTATTCAAATCTACTTAAAGATCTCATTTAAAAAAACATATTTATTTTGGTCAATATATATTTTATCGGTAGTACAAAGGAAAAAAATGTTCTGTTTTCATATCTGCATGATAATAATTCGTGATGTCTCCAACAGTGAGTTTCCAATTAGCATTTTCTTTGGAAACCAAAGTTTTAGCAGATTGGTAGAGGGTGTTTATACCTCTGGACAGTTGAACAAATTTTCCAGATCAAAATTGAATTTTGTGCTATGATGGCAGAGGAATCTTTGGCAATAAGTGCTTTGAATGTAAGCAAATGAGTATGTGTCTAATGAAACAAGCACCTCTTTTTCCTCCTCATTAGTCATAGGAGGGCTGTATGTGTTTTTCAGCCATGTTGTTTGGTATTTCTGTGTGTATGCATCAGTGGTGTTTCGTTTACTCTTTCTGTAAGCAACTCTTGTATATTTTTAAGCTTCCCTTATTTTCTTCACTAAGGATATTGGATTGGCAGAATATATGTTAAGGTTTGATGACTTGCAGTCCTAAGTCGTTCAATAATAACGCTTGATGTTTCTGAATTGCCAGGCTATAGCACAACATAGTTTTGTGATTGCATTCCCTGTAGTTTGAGCAATTGAATCTGGAACTAACTTAGTTAATCACTTGTATTGTTTTTAAAAAATACAGAGGAACCCCCAATCCAGGCTGTTGTGAAGTGTGTCTTTTTTTTAGAGATCCTTCAAATAAAATCCTGATAGGGTATATGCTCCTACTTCCCATATGTCCCTACTGGGAGTACTACATTTTGAATTAAAGTCCTTAACAGTAACAAATTTTGCAGTCGGTAGGACGTCAGTAGTAGGCTACCTGTTGTGATGGTGTTGATTCTTAAAAAAGGACAAGTGTTTAAAGAAGAGTAGTTATCTCTTGGACATCTTGCACTGAATTTTAGTGTTAATGTCTCTGGCTGGGAAAAGCTCTTGTCTAATGTCAACATGTTTGTGTGCTTTTACGTAATTCAGTTTGTAACCTTTAATAAAATTCAGCAGTGGAGAAAGAAAAGTAGAAGTGGTATATATAAACTGGAGATTGGAGAGAAAAAATGTTGCGTGTAAAGTGGAGTTATTACTGCAGAGAATGTCCACAGCTGAAATGAGAAGGAGCAAGCTGATTAGTTTCTAAGTTACTGACTGTGGTAGGCAGGTATGACGCAAAAAGCTGTATTTGTACAATTATGTTGTGTCTTGATTTTTCCTCATTCCCAATTTATCATTCAGTCTGGAATGAAAAACATCTATTGTCTTAAGACTGTAGTGCTCGTAATGGTGGTGGAATGGGGAGGTAAAAGGGGATGAAAAGTGGAGAAGACTGTAAAAAAGATAAAGATATATAATTTCAGCTGATCATTTTCGATAGTTCCATGAACTAAATTGTCAGGTTTATTAGCAGTAATATCACCATCCAGCCGTAGCCAAGTTTTCTGAATTACATCACCATGGCAAATCACAAGACCCAAACCCATTGGTTTTGGGCTAATCATGCAGCCTGCTCTAGGACCAGCTTGGCTCAGCCAGCAAATCCTCAAACAAATGAAATCTGGAAATGGAATAAAGGAGCACAACTTCTTGGTAGCTACTCAAACACCAGTTGTTTTCTTAGATGAAAATGTTAGTGTCTTTCATGAGATAGAGTAGAATGTCTCAAAAATGCTGCAGGACAATAGTTCTGTGCAAGGACAGGTGAGAAATAGATCTGTCAGTAGTCTTTCTAAGAGTGGGAATCTAAGATTCATGTTTTTAAGTCCTACAATAAAAGTGAGATTTATCGAATTCACAGTTCTTTCACAGTAACATATTGCCCTGAAGACCCTCAGGAGAAGCAGTGCATATAAACCAACAAAAATTTAGGCCAAAGTTACTATACATTTCTGCATAGCCTGAAGTGTGACATAAATGAGCTAAAAGGATCTTCTTTAGCTGTTCACACATGCACACAGAGAATATTCTGAGTTGGAAGGGACTCACAAGGGTCACCATGTCCATCTCTTAAGTGAATGGTCCATACAGGGATCAAAACCACAACCTTGGCAACATTAGCACTCTGCTCTAGCCAACTGATCTAATCTCAGGGTCTCATGATTTTTAAACAGAACAGTGCTGCTGAGACCACCTGATTGAAATTGTGTTAAGATGGAGTGCTTTTATAGATGCAGGGTATGTGGTCTATAGCTATATATGTTTGTATCTTACAGATATAAAACTTAAATGCTAGAAGACTGTAGAAAGGAATTACTAGAGAATCTCCTAAGAAGTGATACGACAAGAGGAACTGGCTTCAAGTTGTGCTAGGGAGGTTTAGATTTGGTATCAGAAAAGATTTCTTTACAGAAATGGTTGTTGAGCACTGGCACAGTCAGCCCAGGGAAGTGGTTGAGTTACCATCCCTGGGGTATTTAAAAGATGCAGACGTGGTGCTTGGGGATGTGGTTTAGTGGTGAACATGGCCGTGGTGGGTTAATGGTTGGACTTCTAATGATTGTAAAGGTCTTTTCCAACCTAAATCATTCTGTGATCTCTGGGTCTGGGTATCAGAATTTTCAGGTAGATCTCCGCAGGCAGTATGTATATTCATTCATGCTTCTTGTACATCCATAGGTTTCTGTGGAAGTTCTGCAGCAGTATATTTAATAATGCTGCATCAGGCCTGGCCTCCTCTGTTTTGTCCTGAAAATATTCCTAAAGGTGTATTGTGCCTTCTGATAGTCAGGCAGTTGCCAAAATATCATTGGGATAGTGCCAGTTCTGCACTGCAGTAAATCAGGAACCTGATTCATATGTTGTCTTGTGGATATGTTTTCTATGGGGAATTTTTTAGGCACTGTCTATCATTAAAATAAACACACTCAAGGACTTGGCAGTTGTCTCTGTATAAAAAGACACTGAATCAAGGCTTCTTAATAGTGTCAGTGATCAGTTTTACAGTCTGTTGGCTTTGCACATCCAGTTCCAAATTTATGTTATTGTTTGACCTGATTTTGAGACTTCCTTGAATGATAACTGAAGTAATGTTTTTGCACCTTCTTTACTGTAAATGTTTCAATGAAACCTATCATATTTTTGTTGTAATCTTGAGAATAAAAGCTTTGGTTTTGGAACAGCATTAGGAAGCTGTAAGAGACAAGAACAGATTTGTCTGTCTTGACCTCAGAGTTTTGGATGCAAAGATTATTTTGCTACTTCTGTAATTGTTTTCTGGTGATTTAGTAGACTAATTTTTGTTCTGAATTTTTCTTCTGATACAAAGGGCTAATTCACTGTACAAGTTTAATATTAAGACTTCAATGACAATAGGTCAATTAGCTTGTGTGCATATATTTGTGTAATGTATTTATTGATTGCCTGTTTAATCCACTGTCTTAGAGTGGCAGGCATTACTGACTCTCTGCAATACTCTCTAATTTGGCCAAAATTCTTGGTTGATTTCGCTGATTTTATTTCAGAAGTGAAAAAGAATACAGTTACTCTCAAGAAAAATATACTTCTGATGTTTGTTTTCATGAATACTGAGTAATTATTTCCTGTGGTTCATTCTTCTGCATTTCCCGTTGTTGCTACCAGGAGCCAAGACACCAGTTTTCATCTTGTGTCCATTGACAGAAGATAATAATGGACATAAGTTGAAATACACACACTGTTTAGTGAAAGTCAGAAGTTCCAAATTCTGAATGATCACTCTTGTAACTGAATATATTTTAACTCTGTCTTAAATTTATTCTTACTTCTAATCTTCACTCTAAATATAACTTCAGTGTGTTCATGTAAGAAGGAAAGTATTTGAAAATTGTGTGTGGCTGATGCATCAAGTACCAATCTCTTTTACTTCTGTGTTTGGGATATACCTCTTAATGTCACCAAGAGCATCTGAAATGCTCTGGCAGATGTCAGGTAACTGCTTAACTGGCTTGATAAGGAGGATTAGAGACAGTGCTGACAATGTTAGTAAACAGTTTTCTGGTTTTATTCTGTGTTCGAACACTGCTGGTGGGCAGGATCTTCAGGCAATGAGATGTCTACCTGAGAGAAGTGTTCAACTTTGACATGTTTGATGTCCCCAGGCACTGCAAGGCTAATGTCTAATTGTGGCACTGATTATTCAGTTAAAACAGTAAAGCACCTATAGCTCTCAGCATACAGAGGATAACCAAAATGAGCAAAGAGAAACAGACAGATTAATCTGCTGGAAGAATATCCTGTGGAGCATAAGCTTGCAGTGCAATGTTCTTTGGGATTTCTCCTTATGTAGTGCTTAAATATCTGAAAGAGGTCCCAGTTTTGACACGTCGAATTTCCATTGTTTCTGCTTCTCTCAAGTGGAGATCTGGGAACATGAGCAATGTCTTTGGAATTACTGTGCTTACTTTCTGAAATTTATTCAACTGAGTATGATTACATGAAAATGTAATCTGCTAGGTACACCTTGGTTTGTAAGTTCTTTTATTGAAACCATTACAAATGTTATAGCTTGTAGGAGGGTGGTACTATATCCAGTTTAAATGTAAGTCTTGAATGAATCCTTTAGTGGTTGGACTTGTAAAGAATTATTGTCTCCCTAAATCAAACTAGCTTTTTCACAACCAAGAAATTGTTCTTGCCAAATTCATGACCTTTTTATGAAGTAGCTTGAAAATAGCTCTGAATGGAAAGCAATTCTGGATGTTGATGTTCGACTTAAGTTACAGGTCCTTCCAGCATCTGGAGTTGCTGGAATATTCAGTCCAGTGTTGGAGGGAGAATGACACCTCTGTTGCTTAGGTCTCAGGATAGACATAACTGTAAAAGGAATATTAAGAAGTAATTATATAGAAGTAGTTTCTGTGCTTGTTCCCACTGAGGCCTGCATGCTGCTTAGCTTTTTTCAAGTGCTGTTTTAAAGGACCTGAAAGGCTGAGAAACCAGTGACCAGAAGGTAGGCAGAAGAGCAAAGACTTTTGTTCAGCATGTGCTTTCAGGTCCCGGTACTGAATTTTGCACTGAAACAGTGTCTTACTTGACAGAATTAAAGCATGTTTAACAGCAGTTGTCACAAGGATCTGCAATTTCTTGCCACTGTACATACTTGTGATGTTCAGTTTCTCAGTTGAGCCTCAGTGAGTAAGCACGTGCTGAATATGATTTGTTATTCTAGAGGTTTTAGTAGTGCTGTGTCTCATTTTGATGGAGAATGAAAATTAAATGGATTGCTCTTGTTAAAATCTGCTATTTCTAAAGCAATCTTAAAGAAAAGTGATGTGGCAGGACTTGTTAGGGTAGAGGAAGACATTACAGATGGTATAGATATTTGAGATTTATTTGGCCTTTCAGCAGGTTGATTTAAATCTTTATTGTAGCTGAATATTTTGGAGGGTTTTTCAGCACCTTAAGTAATCAGGAAATCTGAAAGCTAAAATTGGAGCACCTGTGCTACTGTAGAGAGATGCCTTACAGAACTGATATGTGTAGGGGACATGTTTTCTTGTGAAGAATTTATTTGATATGCCATTAATATATAATTCAGATATACAGTTACAAATGTGTTGTGTAGTTGCAAACATACGAGTGCTGCTGATTGCTTTATATAGAAGTAAAATAATTATAATTAGAAAATAAAACTCTAGTTTTAAGTAGTGTGTATGTAGCTGCTTGGTGATCTGGGAATAAGAAGCTGCCCCTTCTCGGGGCATAAATAGATCATAGCATGAAGAGTTGGATACAAGCACTGGAGACTGTGAGAAAGCCTGCAAACTTCTTGGGTCTTGTCAGTCTGGAGATTTATAAGCACTTCTTGATTTTTAAACTTTGAGTGCCTCTGAGGTCTCAGAAAACAGTCATATGCTAGAAAATGTGAAAGCCTCGGTCTGAGAACACTGTCTAAGCTCATCAGTGCTGATAACCTAATGATGTCATAGGCCGTTGCGTAATTACACAGTTGAAGTTTCCAGACAGAACAGTTAGTGACAGCTATGAAGTTTCTTTGCATAGTTCTGTCTTCAGTTTTTGTGTAATTTTCAAAGCAGAAGGGTGTCCTGTCTGGCTGCAGGTTGTAGCTGTGTTAAAGGACTATGTCAAGGAAACTGGACAGGGAAACACAAAGGGAAGGCATTGCAATCCAATTTACGGCTTTCCGTTTCTAGCTCCTGAATTCCCGTAAAGCAAATTCTCTGGCATTCTGGGAAATTATGTGTAGCTTCCCCAGGAAATCCTCTGCTCTCAAAAGTTCTATAATACAAGAGTCAAGATTTCAAGCAGATTTATTCAAATTTTGTATACTAAAGTTCAGATTATGAATAAAACCTGCACACTGGTAGCTATTTTGGTATTGGCTGTCAGTTTTGCACCACTTTAAGGGTGCTGCTAGAACCTGAATAATTCTGAAAACTTTATCAGTAGGTAGCTCTGTCATAGTAGTTGTAAGAGAAGAACATTAAATATTGGTATTGGAGTCCTTTTGTTGTTGTTTCTGCAAAACACACCTTATTTTCTGGACAGAACGACTTGGACAGAACGACTGTGTATTGATTTTGTTGTTCTCACTGCCCCTAATGAGTGACTTTGGGGTTGACATCATTCTGATTCTCTGCAGGATAAATTGCTTGTGTCATCTAACTTTCTTGGTAATAAATCTTGTTTTCTGTAACTAGGCAAAGTGGATAGCTTTACTGCTTTTGTTGGGCTATATAACTTTTAACAGTCCTGCATTTCATCCAGATGAATATCCAGAAGAGTAGCTGAGCTGAAGAAAGATTCCAAAACAAACAACAACTTTCCCTCAGTCTTAGGTATTTGAAGCAATGTGTTCTGTCACTTAAGGCCAACATGTAAAGTCTTGCCTGCAAAGGTCTGTGTATGCATGCTTGGAAGTGGACATGTGTCAATAGATCCTGATTTCAATTATTTCCACTCCCACTGTGCATATAGCCCTGCAAGAGTGGAGGTGCGGGGAGGAATTCAAAACTAGGTAGGAAATGCTGTTTGCCTGGGTTGAGTGAGCTTTGCTTTCAGCCTGATGTGGGTCATGGAACCATTAAGGTTGGAAAAGACCTCTAAAATCATTGAGTCCCACCATTAACCCAGCACTGTGAGGTCTGTCACCAAACCCTCTCCCCAAGCACCACATCTACACATTTTTTAAATATTTCCTGAATGGTGACTCAACCATATTCTGGGGCAGTCTGTTTCAATGCTTGACCACCCTTTCTGTATCCAATCTAAACCTCCCCTGGGGCAACCTGAGGCTGACTCTTGTCCTATTATTTGTTGCCTGGGAGAAGAGGCCGACCCCCACCTGGCTACAACCTCCCTTCAGGCAGTTGTAGAGAGCGAGAAGATCTCCCCTGAGCCTCCTTTTTTCCAGGCTAAACACCCCCAGCTCCTTCAGCCACTCCTCACAGGACTTGTGCTCCAGACCCTTCACCAGCTTCATTGCTTTGTAGAGCTTTCACTGCACTTGCAGTCTCCTCATGTGTGACAGCTGCTGCTTCAGTGGTCGTGGTGATGCTGGACAGCAGCGGCATCCTTACTAAACTAGTAATTGGAAAGATCTTACCTCAGCATGTGTCTTTCCTTTTTACATCAACTTGACTGACAGATGCTATGGACCTTCCCCTTAACTCTCCTAGGCTGAAAAAAACCCCAGTGTTTCTAGAAGGATGCCTTTGTAGAAAGGTCATCAGCATCAATCCTGCTTCAGCTAATTCCTGGTGAAGTGCTTATGTGGACTTAATACCCTCCTGCAAACCCAATCAGGGGAGTGACCTGTCCACAATAAAGCCTTTTAAGAACAATTTGCTGTTGTCTCTTTGGCAGAAGAAATATCTTTAGGACAAATAAAGTGTTGAGATTCTTCTGTGGGCTGCCAGGGGTAGGCACTGTTCTAGCAGTGAAAGAAAACTTTATAATTAGGCTTATTCTCTAGAATTCAGTTTTAATGTTTAAAATAAAATGTAAAATGTGATTGCAAAGGAAACCTTTCAAATGTGCGTGTTCTCTGTTGGGTAAAATGGTATTTGCATGCGTCCTCAGGTGGCTTGAAGAAGTGCTTTTGTAGCCCAGCATCCGCTTCTTCTGTAGTTCCTTCTGTCTTTCATTACAGGCACAAAAGTCCTGAAGAATGCAAATGCATTGTTGGTGAACAAATGTCAAACATAGTACAGAAAACATGGAAGCTTGATTGAAAGCCACATGATGTTTGAATAGGATTGTGGAAAGCCCAGAATCCTTAAAATGAAAGAATTGCACGTGTTTCTTGTAACAGTACTGTCTAGCAAAAGCTGGCTGCCAAATGGCTTTGTTGAGACTTAATTCTAATCAACTGAGAGTATAGCAAGTGTTGAAAGTGCAGGACTTAAATATATTTTCATATGAAAGGAATAGATCAGTGTTTCATTTGCATTTTTTTTTTCCTGAGAGAAGCATGTGGGTTCTGGAGAAAGAAATGTGTTTGCTATACATTTGGGGATTTTTTCAGATGTTTTGCTCTAGACTATATTACAACACTACTAGTTTTAAAAATGAAGAGAATTAATACCCTATCTGTGTTCTTTGCTCTTGAAAACTGTCTTGGAAATATTTATGATGTTTTGTGTAATAATGAAAGTTTTAGAAGAATACAGAGCATATTTCAGGGAAGATACCTTGAATACAGACACATTCTGTAGTAATATTCCACTACTGTGACACAGCAAGATTGAAGATTTTTTAGAAATATAGTTAAAGCATTGAGTTTAGTAGATATGCGTGATGTAAATACCTTAGAGCTTAGAAATTCTCAAATGTAACTGTAAAAATAAAACCAGTTATTAAGTACACATAAAGCAAAGGGAAAACAAATCCAGTCAGATGGTATTCCTCAAGTTTGATTTATTGTTTTAATCAGTGCTTTCAGCTGTCAAATGAGCAGATGCTTCATTTGATTAAATATAAAGTGGATAAAATATGATGTTCATGACAGATAAGTGAGAAGAAGCAGCGACTTTTGAAGAGCCAACTTACAGAGAAAGATAATAAACCTGTGAATTGGCAAAAAAAAAAAAAACTGAGTTGGGTGATTAACTGAGTGAAGTCATGCTGTGTGTGATCAAATAAGTAAAAATCAAACCACTGCAGTTGAATGCATAATCATTCTAGGTTTTCTTTTTTTTTAATGATTCAAAGGTAGATTCAAAAGTTATCTTAAGAATTTGAATATTGAACATTGACTGGTCCATGTGAAAACCAGTAGCTGCCTTTCTCTTTGAAGTTAAAAGATCTCCAATGAGAAAAGATAACTAAAGCCCCTTACAAATAGGTGGCTTGAGAGAGGATTTCAAAAAGTTAATCAGCTCCTAAAAGGAAGGAAATAAAAGCTTGCAAGTCAGTAGATTTGCAAAAGTTAAAATACTTTCTGTTGATTTACAATTATTTTGTCTTCAGAAATGGCTTTCTGGAAGTATGAAAAGATCGTCTAGATTACTTTTGCTTTAGAGTTATAAGATCTGTGACCCCAAATTCTTTTCTATCAGACTACACTTTAGTACTTGGTCAAATTACCAGTTTTTAGGAAAAGGGGAAAAAAACTCCCACTCCCAAGACCACAAAATTTATTATGTGATAATGTAATGTGCTGTAATCCTCATGGAAAAGTTATTATTCACATCCTAGTACAGTTACTTCTCAGGTATTTGGGATATCACTCTGTTTATAGCCATTACTGAGACTTTCTATTTGAAAAACTTTTAATTGGGCTAATTAGTCTAGATTATTTGTATTTAGAATGACATCTATTGAAGAACGTAATAAAAAACCTAACAGATTCGCAGTTCAGCAGCAATGCTGTTGTATGCCTGTCGACATAAGACTTGTGGGGCAAAGAAAGAAAGTTTAAAGATGTGTAACTTAACCCAGGTGCATGTGTGTGTTTCTAGGAATGATATTTTCATTGGAAGTGCTGGTTGTCTTGAGTTTATCTGCTTTAACCTGGTTCTCTGCACTTTTGCACAGTGTTGGTTTTTCTAGACCAACAAGTTTGAGGGTGGTACAGGCCCATGTGAGAAGCAAGCACGTGAGGCACAATTCAGAACAGGCAGCTTAGAACACTTCAGTTGTGTGAGTCCAAATGCTGTTGTTTTAGCTGTGGGACTGTGTTGTGGCTTCATTTTCTGTTGTCTATCAGTGTAAGGAAGTATTCCCGAAGCCTTTATTTTGAAGATGTTGAGTTGTGACTTGTCTGATGTGTGTGGCTGACCAGCGTCACTTCACTGGTCAGGACACTGGGTGTTAGAAAAGAAATACAAGCTCCATCTTCTTTTTCAGCTCCTCTGTTCTTGGCTGTAGATTGTGTCCCTTCAGTTTCCTCTCTTAATTCTTCGTGTTTCTGTCCTTTCTCTCATACCTATATTATACAGTGGAAAATGAAAATGGAGAGTGTTTTTAGATTGGATGAGGAAAACTCAGCTATTTTAGGCTAGCGCTTTTGTTTTGAGGACCACTGTGTATGTACTTCTTAAACTGAAGTTCTTCAAATGAAATATATGCTGCTAACATGTACATTGCCTACTAAGGTTTAAGATTAGGTTTTAATACTATGCTGTCATCATTGTTAAAAGATGTGGGCTGTTCTTGCTTGAAGTTAGACCTTGTTGCTAAAGACTTGAGACATGTAATTTAAAAAAATGAAGGTGCTACAAATTAATTAAGTAATCTGCATCTCTTAGTGTCATTGGGGATGTGGTTTTCAGTAAGAATGCTCATGCAGTTCATAACAATGCACTTGAACTCAATTAGTCAGTTTCTTTGGAAGAAGCAGGAGTGGTAAAAACTGAATTACAGTAGAGAGATTCTCAGTGCTGACTGTCAGCATGGGATGAGACTCCTACTGCAGCTATTTCTAGTAACCTTAATCTATTTTATTTTCCTGTCCAAACATTATTTGAACTTACTTATCCAAAAAGAGTCTGAATGTATGGAAAGGATTTTGTATTACTCAAGGAGCAACATCTGAATCTGCAGTAGAATGAACTGTGCCTGGATGACAAAGTCTTCCTCATCCAGTTCCTCTACAGGCTGAAGAGAGGGGAAAAGAAACTTTTTGCCGCTTTTGTTGGGAATTTATTCTTGTGCCAGGAAGAGACATGAAAGGGGCAGTGCTTAATAGCAGCAGATGAGGATGACTGACAAACCTGATGTAGGTTAACCATCTGCAAACGTTTCCGATGGTCTCTTACCTTGTATAAAGGCACGCTGATGCAGAAAGGAAAATCTCTGTCCTGAAGAAAGGGTTAAGAAGAAGATGGCTAGGATTGGGAAAGGATGCCTTATTTATAGAGGGAAGTGTCATTCTTCTTCAATGCATTTGATAGAATAAAATACAGTATATTTACTGCAGCTTGGCCTCATTTTAATCACTTACAGTTCTATTTAATTTGAATTGGGCTGTTACCAAATAGATAGATAGATGCTTTTAATAAAGTCAAGTAAATAAAATTAAGCATTCTAATAATGTATATATTTACAGATGGAATTTAGAATAGTTTCATGGAGTTATTTTGTAAATAATTGAATTGTGTCTTCCTTACATAATTTGGAGCATTTTTATCTCTTTGATTTTCTTTGTAGTGCAAATTTGGTACTGCTGTGGGTAATTTAAATCTAGTGTTTTAAACTGTGTCTTTTTTTTTATTGTTATTCCAGCCCTGATGATATTGGTACCTGTTGGTATATCTTGCTGTCTGGATCAGTCTTCATTAAAGAGTCCATGTTTCTTCCAAGGAGCAGGTATGTCAGCTATGAATGTACTGCATTCTATGCTTTGAACATAAGTCATGAGATGTGGAGAATTTTTAGAATTAAAAGGCAGTGTCTTATATTTAATGAAACACAGAAGAACAAATATAAACACACGTCTCCTGCCTTTACTAGCTGTGGTAGCTGTTTCGTGCCCATAGCTAGAGTTGAAAGCCCACCTTTGTGAACAGTGTACAGCTGTCCAAAGTATCATGCAGATGCTGTCGATTTAAAAAATAAAACCACCAAAAACCTGACAAATGAAGTGAAGTACTGAGTAGTCTCTTCCTGTGAGTACTCAAACTTCAAATCATAGGATGCATTAGAATTTGGATGTTTTCCTGAGGCTTTACTTACTGTGCACAAGTCTTTGGTATGGGTTTTAGCGTATGCTTAGATCATGTTACTGCAGGTTTTGCTGCTTCTGTATAAGGTTGTGCTTCATGCAAATGGATTTGCAACAAAGAGTGGTTTCTTACATGGAAAAAAAAATTTGAGTGCAAGGCACTCAAAATTTATACTGCTCCAGTAAAAAATAAAATTAATTTATTTTGAGCTATGGAAAAAAATGCAAGTGATTGCAAGGATTTTAGACTAAAATGACTGAGCTGGATCACTTTAATGGAAGCAGAGCAGAATTATTTTAAAATGCTGGTTATAGACATATTCATTCCGACTACTATAAAAGGCTCCTTTGAAGTATATGGCATGTAATACAATTTGTGAAAGGCAGAATGAAAGAATGACCTGTCTCTGTATCGTATCATGATAATGAAAGCACTGGAAATTTTTTTACAATTTTAAACTGTGGGAAACCACTTTATGGCTAGTGTTGGTTGGCGTATGAAGCATTAGATATTCAAATCTGCCTTTCAGTGAGAGAGCAGTTGCAAGCCTTCCATTTGGGACTTCCACTTGATGATGGTGGCAAGTTCTTGGTGCAACCAAGTGTCTTGTGTCTGTCAGGCACTGCTGATAAAAACGTGTATTAGATGTGCCATCGAATAGTTAATGCTAAAGGTGCAAAACTGATTATTGTAAAAAGTAGCACAACAACAGATTATAGGACCCCTGCTTCTGGCAGAGTGAAAATTGTCCCATATGTCATCCAGGAGCAGGCAGTGCCAGGAAGAAAGCTGGCAGAAAGTGCTTTTAGATACCAGGAGAAGAGATATATAATACCTGAATTAATGTAGGGTGGTTGTATATCGTCCATGGCAAGAACCTTCTGTTCCTTTGAAATACAGCTATGTTTGTGCCTCACTCACTTGGACACTTGAAGAGAGGTGAGATTTATTAAGATGAACAATGAGCTTGAGACTCTTCCTGGTAGAATGAACAGAAAATTACAGATCCTGTGACAATAAGCAGAGCATTTAAGGGCTGTTCACACTGAGAAATGCATAAAATGACATCAGGGACAGTGTCTGACACCTTAGTGAAGTACAGGCATGGAATTTGGAATAAGAATAGGCTTCATAGTTGTGGATGAAGTCAAGTAGATGTCAAAGCTGGTGTCTTGGGGAGCAAATGCAAGAGAGACAGTTTGTTAATTACCGAAGATAACTTAAGTCCATGAAAGCAAAATTAAGAAACTTTAATTATATAAGAAAGAAAGTATTTCAGGAGAGTAAAACCAGAGGCATTCTAGTGAGGGGCTTTGTGCTTAGAAGCTGTAGTCATTGAAGGGTAGGTGAGGGCCTTATTAAAATTTAGGACAAGGTTAATCAGGATTTTTTCTTTGTAAATGAGTAAGTTTTAGTTGGGCTTTGGGCTCATCCAGGAATAAGAAACTTGGCAAAAGTGAGAGGGCATCCAGGTTAAATTGCTGATTTGGAATACTGGTGCCTAGTAAATGATTTATTGATTTATTTTATTTAGTAAAGAAATGGCCTGAGAAGAAAATTTTAAGTTTTTCAGCTTTACTTATGCTGCCAGTGAACCGCTGGGAGAGAAATATCAAACTGCTCAGATATATATACTGGGCAGAAGAGAATGATTAGCAGAAATGCTAAAGTAAAATTTTATGGTGCTGAGAGAAAAGGGAGTGAGACCTACTGAAAAGGCTGCTGTCCAGAAATAACTGCTAAGGTGGTATTCTGGAATCTAAAGAGTAGGGTCAAAAGTGGACCAAAGATGGTTACTGTTTGCTGAAACCGACTGTTTATATATACAGGGAATAAGAATTTCAAGAGCCTTTTTGAGCATTGCATAGTTTGTGAGTCCTGATGTCCTATTACTGTTAAAATGAACTGGCTGTGGTTTAGCAAATGGAGCACATTCTCATGCATCACTGACATCAAGTGACAGGAAGAGACCTAAACATAGCAAAGTAGAGATCATCTAATTTTGATTTTGTTTGTCATTTGAGTAAACTAAATTTGCAATAGTAAATTAATATTTACACTGTTCTAGTGTGGGTTTTTCCAGTTTAATCCATTTTATCTTTGCCCATCTAAAAAGCCACTAGGATATTTTTTTGCAATGTGTGAAGCTTGTGATTAAGAGAGCAGGATGGAGCCAAGAAGTCTGTGTAGGAGCAATCAAATATGTAGAAAGCAAGAAGTATGTCCTTTTCTCCAAATCCAATTAACTTAGAAAATTCTCTTTTCCCTACCTTTCTTTTCCCAGAGCCAAATGTAATTCATCCCTAAGCATTACACCATTGAAAACTCCTCATTTTTTTTCCCACTTGAAAAATATTCTCTCATTTTTTGTCAGCCTGCCCCATGCACCTGTAGTAAATCCCTTTGGACAGGTTCTCTGGGCTGCTGATCCTGCTCAGACTGAGGGCTTCCCCTTGCCTGTCCTCCTGATCTTCTCAAGCTCAACTTCGTTGAATGGTGGCTGGGCAGTGGCTGACTGAATTTCAAATAAGACACACATTGTCATCCCACCAGTTCCAGCCTCACCCCACCCCCTGAATTTCAAGAGCATTTGCTATTTTTTGGATTTCACTCTTTTAAAATGAATGTCTTTTACGTGCCAGAGCAAAAGTAGTGTCTCAGGATAATTTAGACAGACCTAGTGGATAAATGTGCCTACATTCTTGCAGGTGTGTTCTCAGTCCTGTGCAGAATTAGATCTTACTCCTAACTTTGTGGCAGTTGGCATGTGAGTCTGTAAAGAACAGGACGGAGGGCTATCATTAGATTTGAGCTGACACTTGCAAGTACTTTAGTACATTTGACTGCATATGCTCAGCATATTATTTGCATTTGGGTCCTCTATTAGGTGATTTGCTTGCTTTAGTTTTAGATACAGCATCCTCAGATTAGTTGGTGAGTAACACTGGAAATGCTCTTTTGTTGTATATGTTATGTCAGGTAAACTTATTGTATTTCTTTCTTCCAAATCGTTGTATCCATGGCTTTCATTTGTGGTATTAGAAACCATTTAAAATTCTTTCACTAGAGAGACTACATTTTGTAGATAGTTAATCCATAGTTGGGGAAGAAGAATGTTTTTAAAAATACCCCCTTCCCCCACCATGAAGCTGTCTAAAAGCTTAAGAAATGACCCCCATCCTGCTTTTGCACTACCGTGGTTTAGGAACAGCACACCCTAATTTAGTGCCCCCCCCGCTCAGTGAGACTCTCCCAAACCAGAAACCTCTCACTCCCCTCCGCTCTCTGGTGGGAGACACAAAGGCAGAGATCACAAGCTGGGATAAGAACAATTTACTGGAACCATCAATGAGATAAAAAAATTGAACAGTAAGAGCAGCAATACTACTAAAAACCATGTAAATAAAAAATAGTATAGCAGTCCAAAATTAATCAGCTTTGTAGTGTATGAGATGTGGTCAAATAGCTACCTGTTGCCATAGTTTGAAATGAGTGTCAAAGCTGCCAGTTTTGGACAAAGTTTTATAATTACTGGGTGACTTGTAAAATTACTTGTAACTAGCTACTGGACAAGTCTTTAATTCCAAATTAAAAAAATTAAGTTGTTCAAGACGGAATATTGGAATACATGAAGCCCTAAATTGAGTATTTTGCTTTGGAAACTTTAACATCTAAACCATGTCTGGTTGAGTTTAATTTTATTTCCCTATTGTAATACAGTTTAGCTTGTATTTGTTCAAATGCCAAGCCATCAGCTAGCAAATAGTTTTCATAAGATAAGGCTGGATTTTATTATCTTAACTTATTATTTTGAGAAAATGTACAATCCACAGTTTTAAAGAATTGTGCTCTGAACAATTAAAGCTGCCATTTATTTGGTGACATAAGGTAAGGCTTAATCTTGTTCTCCTATTTAATTTCTGTAAATTACAACAGTGCAATTTATTCTGACAGTTTAATTGTCAGGAAGATCATCTCTCTTCCATCCTACTCCTTTCCCCCCGATTTTCCTATTAATATTTACAGAATTTTTCCTTTACTTTAACTTATCAGGCATATATTATGATTAAACTAAACATTCCTTAGTTCTTTCCTCCCACCATGACCATCAAACTAGCACAAATTAACACTCAGTCCCCTCATAATTTCCCCAGAGCATCTGTACCCTGCAGCAGTTCACATGGTAGAATGAGGTTTATGTACAAACTCCAGAAAATAAATGAGCAGAAAATGCAATTCCCTGAGGGCTGTCCTGGCTCTCCCGTGTTTTCACATGGCCACTGACAACAACAACGTGACAGTCTCTCAAAATATATTTTGGAATGGCCTCCAGCTTCCCTAGGCCTGCTCCATGCTCTCACCACATTTCATCATTTGCTTGGACTTCCTGTGTGGTTTTTGTACCAGAACTTTGCTTCTAAGTGTAAACTCCACTGGCTTCTTTCATGTTACTTAAATGGGAGCTGCTGTACCAAAAGGTCTCCTAGATCTCCCACAGCTTACCTTGTGCTTGCTCTTGGCCTCCACAACCAGAGGATGCAGCTAATCTCTTAGAAGCAACAAAATACAGAAGTGCTGGGCAGTTTTTCTCAGACCGCTGGCTCTGGTACATGGGTTTTTCTGCTTTTTTCCTGGAGTGCTTCTGAGCCCATCTCGATAGTCTGTGCTGTGCTGCTCAGGCACCCCGCGATGCCGAATTGCCACCTGCAAACCTGGCTTTGCACTTGGCTTTCACTGCTCGCTCATCTGCTGTTTCCTTGCTGCTGTAGCCTCTTTTCCTTCACTGCTGCCACATCCGAGCAGCTCTCCCCTCACTGCCTCATATGGCAGTGGAGAGCTGCTTTCCCTTTGGCAAGTTCACAAATTTTACATACAAGAGCCAATATTTAAGATTTTTCCTCTAATTAAAGGATTTATGTTTTGAAGGTGAGAGAACATCTCTTTTTTACTATTTCCAAAATTAAAAGGTATGTATCTGTTTAAATATTGATGGTTTAGCCCTCTGGTCTTTCCCATACTAAAACAACTTAAAAAATGGAAAGGAATACCTAATCATACTGGAGCGTCGTTGAAGAAACTATGGACTTCTTTTGAATGTGTATAAAGCAATAGCAAAACTCTGTGCAGAAATGTTTTGTCATCATCCAAATGTATCCTCATTAACTTATAAAAGTAACCTTTCAGGATAATATTTGTTAGGGATTTTGGCAGACTTTTTTATTTTGACAGGTAATGAATGTGAGTGTAATGGTGCTGGAGCAGAGCCCTTGGCTATCTACATGCATTTGTACAGCTTTATGTATCTGAAACATGCTTCCTAATTGTTGTGATGTCTGGGTCATACTGTTTTTTGTGGTTTACATATATCTAACTGATGGTGTGTTTATATTTTGAAGACAGAATAGCCTTTGATCGATCTTTCGAATCAGTAAAATTATGCTGATAGCTTTAATCACAATGATAAAATCCTTCTGTGAGTCTATGACTCATATATTTGCAATTAAGTGTTTATTAATAATGGCTATTACTGGCTGAAACCTATGAGACAACAGAATGAAACTGGGATTTTAACTGAGAGTGATCAGTATACCCAAATATTTAAACCATGATAAAATCTCCTAAAAAGGGATTTTTTTTTTTCCCCTGAGCAGGAAACAGAGTTTTAGAACAATGGATTTGTGGGAGGCTCAGAGTTTACTTTTGGGAGCTGCTAGTTTAGTTGTTTAAGCTGCAGAGGGAGTTGATCAAGGGCTGTGTGGAGCTTATTTAGCTTTTTCCAGGTTCTGAGTTGCTTATGGCTAAGGATTTGCAGCATCGTGATGGAAACATGAAGACCATACACTGGATCTTTGTAGAGAAAAATAACACCCCAGGTTATAGTTTCAAGTCTGTTTAGGAAGTTACTTTGAAGTGTATGCTTTGGATTTAGTTTGACCTCGAAACTCTCTATCTCGAATAGAAAACCTCACTTTTTTTTGCTGCTGCTGGATTTTCCCGTGACCTGTTTGTTGTTTTGGTATGTCTGTATGGTATGTCGAGCTAGTGGTGTTCTGAAGCCGTGCTCCTGACTGTCTCTAAGGGCTGGTGGGGAGGCATAGAGTGTGGTATTGTTGTGGGCTGACCCCCCTGCTGCCTTGTCCTCTGTCTGGTTTGAATGCTTTGGTTCAGCATTTCAGTCCCATCCATTGAAACTGAAGCATGAAGGAGGGTGATCTTAGGGTTTAATCTAGGAAAGACTGAGATCATAAGCTGAGGGAGGAAGTTGGGAGTAGTGGTGATGTCAGTCCATTTATGACTGTGCGGCTGTCATGAATTACTCACAATGAATTTTAAGTGGACACTGAGAAATAAACACTAATTGCTTTGTAGTGTCTGCATCTCCCCAAAAGACTCCATGTGTCCTTTTGGATGAAAATTTTTACTGTTACCTGCAAGCAGAAAATTAGACTTATCAAAGCACATGTGACTGGGATTACTTACTGGACTCACATTCCTAGAGAAAACAAAAGTTTCCTTACCAGAGGTAGCATTTTACTGGGAGTGCCTGATCTGGCCATCTACCTTGAATTTGTTAATCTCCTGCTGGTGTCAAGGTCAGTTTAAGCAGCGAAATCCAGCAGCTGCTCATGTGTGTCATTGCAGCCTTCCTTAGGAGGTGCTGGAGGAGCTGGCGCTGCCAAGGGGCTGCCCCTGAACCCAGCTCCCTGAGGGCTGGCTGGCAGGGGAGGGTTTCAGGTGAGTCTGACTTCATCACTTCAGATACAGTCAGCTTTGACTGTAGCTGAATTAGCTGAGACATAAATTGATGGGCCCTGTGATGTCACCTGCTATATCAGCAAAGTTTGTGATACACACCACAGGCTACATGTCACCTAAAACTGTCCTTCAAGTTTGAAAAAAATGGTGTACAGGTTTCCTTGAATATGAGTACTTAAAGGATAAATTAGCTGTAAAAATAATTTTATCCCATCCAGAGTAATTGAAGAGTTCATTGAGGTCTGAAACTGATCATGACAATATGTGAGGTGTTGGGAAATAGAAGAGGAGACAGTTCCTAAATGATGAGATTGGCTGGTGTCTGGTGTTGTTCCTGTCATATTTCAGTGCTACTGGAATTTTGTTTTTGTGAAGCTGATAAAATGTTAAGAGACTTAATCTATTACACTGGCATCTTTTGAAAACAAAAATAGAAATCTAACGTTGTGTGTCTGGTGCTACCAGGCTTTCTTCCAAGTTTGTAGTGACAAGATAACAATGAAGCCGAAAGTGTCAAATGACCTGAATATGTTTTCAGTGAGTCTGAGTTGTCTTGATTCCTCTTAAGGAGAGGGAGGCTTTCAGGGATGGAAATGCTCATGGTAGGCAAACAGCAAACTTCAGTAGCTTTCACAAATGCAAACCTTATACCAGTTTCTAGGTGTTTATACTTAGAGCTACAGACTTCTGTCTCTTTCAATGCGAAAGACCTAATGATGGGCTTCAGAAGGTCTGGATCACCTGCTGCCGCTCAGGGGCATTTGTAGAATGTTCAGAACAATTTCCTATGCTTTCCGTAGGAGAGGCACCATTAGTTGATGGTGCAGAGCTTGTAGACTCAAGAGTCCTTGGTTTTGGTTTTTCATAGTTTCACACATGGTAGTTGTAAGCTGAGTCAAGATGAAACTTCTTGCTGCTGTTGGTATATTTAAATTAGGTAAAGAAGTCAGGCTTTTCTTATGTTGTGCTTTATTCACTTCAGTGGTGTTTATCTTCCCCATTGAAACCGCAGGTGTGTGAAAATACTTAAAAGTTCAAGGTATCTACGTTAATGAAAAAATTACACTAGTGATATAGGCCACGGAAACAAAGTACGTAACATTATAAATCCAGATCACTGCTTTTATGGAGAGTTTCAGCTGTGAACCAGTTCAGGTTATTTTTGCATTTGCTATACAGATTAAGTATAATGAAAATTTTTCAGTGGTATATTGCCAATGCCAAGGAAAAATAAAATCTGAGGTAACATGGGCAGTAGATTTTCTCAGTCTAAGCATGAATGTATCTTAATAGCTCAAAGTAACTGAAAAGGACCATAAGAAAAAAATAAAATTGAGCAGGAGAGTTTAACAACCTAGATTCATAGAGCATAATTTTTGAGCAGAAAGAAAGCAGAGGAAAAGAGAGAATCTTTTAAGGTAGCTGATAGAGGAAATAGAAGAATGTTTGACAACACTGACTGATGCCAACTCTCACATCCCATTTCTTTAAAAGTCAGAAAGTTTGGGTTAAAATTATGACTGATTTTTGAAAAAATGTACTGGAATAGTGGTGGGGGTTTTTTGGGCTTTTTTTATTATTATCCCTCCTGTCTACCACCACACCAC
>VYXC01011837.1:242129-325482 GCA_013397175.1 Platysteira castanea | reverse complement strand
TAATTTCACAGAAAACACTCAAATTTTTCCTGAAGACTTTGTATTCTCATGGTTGAACAATTTTGGTGCTGTTGAGTTGATTGTCTGGTTTCTAAAATGTGCTGCAGTAAAAGCTGGCCTTGAAACAGTATGGTGTCATCGCTGCCTCTTCTTTTTAGCTTATTTTGTGTCTCACTGGCTAGGGGCACCTTTCTAATCCCCAGCATTAGGGTCTCTAATGGAGCATGTCACAATTTGAAGTAATTGAGAACAACATCTAACCAATCTTGGAAACATTGTTCATATTTTCTTTTGCTTTTACTGCTCTTCTGTTCATTATAATTATGTGATCTATATTTCATTTCCACAGTTCTCACTTATACTCATATTTTCTTTTAAAATTTCAGTCTTGATTTTAATATTAAAAAGCTGTTTTCTGAAATGGTAATAAATTGCTTGCATATAAATGGGGATGTGGAAAAAACTGAGAACTCTTTCTGAGAAATTAAAGAGGGGAAAATTCTCTATGTAATAAAGTAAACAGTTATTTAGAAGTTAAATGTGAGACCCATTATATTGGGGTATCCACTACTGCTTACATTGTTAATTTAATGTATCTATCTGAAGAAAATTGTTGCTTTTTCACAATTGATATTGCAGCTGGTGAGATGTCCTGTTAAGTAATCTGTTCCTTCTCATTCAAGTTTTCCTCTGATTCAATTTAATAGTATTTAAGCTTTTGAGTTTTAATACAAACTTGTAAAACATCAAAACCCACTTCAGTTACTTGAGAAAACTGCTTTATAAGATTCTTGCTGAGGTCAAAAGGAGCACCATGTTTGTTTTACGTGCTCTCAGGATCTCTGGACAAGTTTTATAAGTGTAACGAACTGAAGTAATCTGGTCATTGCTTACCTCAAAATAATAACAAAATGAACTGTGTGCAAAAATAGCATAAAGAATACCAAAAGAAGAAGTTACTTCCATGTGGAGAGAGGGGATGCCTTTTCTTTGCCTCATGTGGAACTCACAGGATCTAAACTTTCGTAAACTTAATTTTGCTGAAGGACAATCTTGATAAGCCAAAATAATGATGTTTACTTATGTATTTCAAGGACTGTAGAATAACTGGGAGGAATTAGAGCTATTTTCTTGATTCTCAGCATGAGGCCACTACTGTAAGTCTTCTGCAAATGGTCTTTTTAACAAAATGTTACTCCTTATTGTAGAAGATTTGAAAATGTCTGAGAGTTTTCTTTCAACTGATGCAAAAATTTTCAAATGCTTCTGAAAAACAAATCCAGGGATACAAGACATAGTATAATGCATTAAGGGAGGAATAATTTATTTGCAAATTATAATAGAAGTAGCTAAAACAAAATTGTCACTACTGGTCCATTGGTTTACTTTGTTTATTCATTGACAAATATACAAATTTATCTTGAGTACATCTGCTTTGTACACTAACAGATTTATGGAAACTCGTAATTGAGGTAATGAGTTTAGCTCTCCATGTGAATGAATTAGCTGTATTGCATGAGTGAGGCATGTAAATGTGTGTGGAAAATGTCAATATGTATGGTCTTACTTTACTTTTAAAAACCTAGACGACAGATCAAGTTATTTTAGTAATTTAAAAAGGCAGACCATTTGTAATACCTTAATTATGGAAGTCTCTAGGGGGACTTATAAAAGCTTATTATGTATTTTTCAATATAAAAAGTCTTCATTTAGAAGCTGACATCTGAAATCTTTGTATGACATTGGAAAAATACTCCTCTGTTTTAATGAATTTCATGAATGTTAATAAGCCAAGCTGTGTTTAGACAAGGTCTTGCCTCTTAAGTAATGTTTTCCAACAACTTCTCATTCTTTGAGACCATTATGTAGATCTTGTGATGTCACAGTAATCTCCATGGCAACACAGACGTCATTAACATGAAGCATAAGCAAAGCTGTCTTTATTCAAACCATTTAGTGATTTATTTATTTATTTATTTGAAAGAATAAGAAAAAAAGTAGGTTAGGAAAAAGCCTTTCATCTTTGAATACTTTCCGAGATAAAATAATATGCAAACTTCTAATTTAAAAATAAAATAAGGATAATTTTTCCCAAAGAAGGATCTATTCCCAGGTGTTCTGATGAGGTACCTGCCTTCTAGCTTTCTGTACTAGAGATGTTGCAAAGCTGAACTGCTGCTACAAGCAAAATTTGTTGTTGCCTCTAGTTTTGTTTGTTTATATAATTGTATATATAGTCTATGAACATAGATCTTGAATTCAGCAGGAAAATGCCATCAGCGCATTTCTTTTGTGGGGTATGTATAAAAGGGTCATAAAGAAATGCTAAGGGGTATTCTAGTCTGAAAAGTATTGAGGATCACCTGCTGCTATAAAGACCCTGAGCATCAGTGATTTATTTATTTATTTAGCAAAACAATTTGTTATTCTTAACAACACTTTTTCAAAATTGGGTTTTTAACCATTTTTCAGCTTAATGTTTTAGTTTTAATGTAACATTATGGAAAGATAAAGTGAAAAGCAACAAATGTGAAACTTTACACATTTACTTAATTTTTCTACCTAAACTAATCAAACTTGCTACCATACCCACTCTTGTAACCAGGTAAAATTTTAAAATTAACCCCACTTTCCAATACAGTAGTCTGTTCTAAAAGAAAAACTGTGTGAAAATCCTAAATCATATGTTTCAGGGTTCACTGAGGGGACTTGCTATGGAAGCAAACCTCCAGAATCCAGCTAATTTCAAATTATTCACTGTGGGTTTTCAGGAACTTCTTTTGAAGTGCTTTCAGTAGTCAGCTATAAATTAGCAGATTAATGAAACCTCTGATCTGGGTTGCATTTGCATAAGAATTAAATCCCTGTGAGTATTACGTAGATGAAGCACTATAGTCTGTCATCTGTAAGGATGCTAACAAAAAGTGTTCAAAATACTGGAGAGGTTTACTAAAGTTTTCAGCTGGAGTTTACCTTCTACACTTTTTTAGCAGGAATTATTTAAAGCATTAATTTACTGTCAATGTGCTTATTCTATAATTTTAGTATGAACTTGTTAGTTATCAGGCATTCTCTCTGTCTGGCTTGCTGGGTTCTCCACACCCTCCTGCTACAGCACCAGGGTTATTATCCTTGGCACCATGATTCCTCTTTCCCCATGGGCAGCGGGTGGTTTGGGTCCCAAGTCAAGCAAGGAGCTGCAGTGATGTCTGAGGCTTTTTTCTCCTGTGAAACGCTCCTCCCAGGTATTATTAAGTGGCGTGTACTTAGCTGTGATATCGCAAGTGAGTCCCTTCCCTGACACATGAGCTGTTGTATCTGAGACTGTAAACATCTAAGCTATCATATGACATTGGATAAGCCTAATCATCCTTATCCATGGTATGCAGTGAGCTCATGTCTCCAGGATTTGCAAGTAGTGACAGGTCTGCAAATGCCTCTTCAACTTGTATTCCACTTGCCAGCATCTCAGTTTTCTTTTCAACTGAAAAGCATTTCTGTAAAGCAGCTACTTGCTCTTGCTGAAAAAATAAACGCCCTAAATAGAATAACATTGTAGGAATTAAATAAGTTAAAAGAAAAAAAGCGAATCTAGTTATTATTTTGATATGCAGGTGACCACTACATTTTAATTAAAAAGAATAGTTATTACCAGTCAAAAGCAGCTTGGGCTTCCCTTGCGTCTTTACTTGCTTTTCCTAAAAGACAGGGACTAATTCAAATGAGAATCAGAGGATTCAGCCTATATTATCAGATAATTTGATGTTCTGTCTTTTAGTTGGCAAACTCTTGCTTTCATAGTTTCCAGTGTGCAGCTCTAAGTGTGGGGAAACCCACTGCTGCTTTCCCTGCTGGCATCATCCCCAGCGGAGCGCTGTTCACGTTAGAGTGGCTCTGCATGCATGAAGGGCTCTGTCTTTTTTTCTGAGGGGTCAGAAAATGGCCACGCCAAATTTAGTTTTCATCAGAGCACTTAAGCATTCCCCTGGGAGTGGCTTGTGCATGTACATGAGCTTTTTAATTGTAACTTTCTTCTTTTTCATCCCTGGCAAGGATGAGTTGGGTGTAGGTCTGGGTTTCAGAGCACATTGATGTGAAACCCAGCTAAGCCTAGCTTGGCTAGAACAAACCATATAGGGGACTCATGCTTTTTATTCTAATCTGGACATACCAAAATGAAATATGATGGTTTTTAATGAAAAAGATGCATGAAGAGAAACTTGAGTGAGTCCCTTTTTATCTCTCTAAATGGCAGACAGAAAATAGTCCCCATTTTGTTTCCCATCTAGACATCTACTTAACACTTCTCTGTATTTCATCAAGGAATTCAGTGTGACTGGCTTGCTTTAGAGCTAAATCTAACTAACTAACATTTTGATGTTGTTGTGAGCTGAATGTTGATTATTACATCAAGATTTGATTAGCAGATTTTTCAGAGACCAGACATTCTGCTCATATTTGTTTCTGTATCATCAGATAATAATTGATGCAGTGATTGAAAGCAGGTGCCTGCCGTGACTGAGGTCATGGCACTGCTGTGAGGAAGTGGTGTGTGCAGGTGGGACATGCAGCACATGATCCATCCAGTGGAATGGGGACTCCTCTCTGCTCTGATATTGAGAACTGCAGGATAGAGGGAAGATTGGAAATGCAGTAGATAGCACTTGAATGTAAATGGTGATGGTAATAATAGCATTTTCAGGATGAGGGCTGCCTAAGCAGATGAAGACACTTCGGCTTACATAACTTCAAATTCTAAATATGCTTCATGCAGTACCTCTGTATTTCGTTTTGGTAGTTTTCTGTGATTCTCCTAAATGTAGATGTCAACTGAAGAAATGTAATTTTCACAAAGAGAGCTTTGAAGTATCGGGTTTATGTAACTTAAGATCCATTTTTATCATGAATGTGTTAAAATCTTGAGAAACTAAACTGAACTTGTGCTTATGGATTTATTAACATATAGTCTTGAACAGATAAGGAGTGGTTGCAGTGAAGGTGGGAGAGGGATAATATTTACTTTAATCTCCATGTGTATTTAGACATTCTGCCTTGGCAAATGTTGCACAGCAGTGATATTAAACCCATTGTACATCCCATTTGAAAACTTGAGAACAAAGAAAGTTTTTGAATATCTGATTTCTAGTGTTTTGGCATAAATCATTGCAATATTCAATAATTACGTTTCTACTAGAATTATATTCTAAATTTTTTTATTTTAAAAAGTGCAAAATCTGTATGGAACTTAATTCCTTGCATACATATACCCTAGAAGATTCTATGAACTTGACAAACAAAAAAATTTGCTACTTGTATTTTTCCTTTCATTAGAACATGTCTAAATGGAATATGCTTTTTGATTCAGAGGAAATGTCAATTAAATAGATTTTATTCTCAACCAGCAACTTTGGTCAAAATACTGCATTTACGTATACATAAAACTGTAACAGTATTATATGCTGAAGAATGTGCACCATAGAGATGACCATACTTTGTGAAGCTTTCTTTGTGAGACTTAGAAATAATTTTAGTGAAACCTTATGCTAAAATAAGGTAGGGAATATCAAAAGAAATAAAAGTTAAGATTACATTGTAGAGGAAACCCTAAATTTGCCTGTGTCCTTTTTGCAAAATAAGCGTAACTTGTGAAATTGAGTTTTCTATGAGTGATCTTTGGTCTTTAAGAGGAAGAAAGAAAAGGGCTTCACACCAAAAACCCTTTTCCTAGTGTTGCAAAGTTTTCTTCATATTCTGCGTCGCTTTTGATGAATGCATTTACATTCCAGTGCTGAGAAATAACTTTCCATTTGGGACCGGGGTTGACGTGAAAACAGGAATGTGGAGGCCCAGGGTGAGGGGACAGGGCTGAATGCTGATAGAGAAACATTCCCTCTTCAGTAGCTGCTGCCTCTCCTGCAAGCTTTGAAGAGAGCATCTGTGTGTGTGTGTACAAGGATGTCTGGGGACCTGGGGAAATGGATGGGTCATGTCTGGAGAAAACTGCCTTGTCCTCCAATGTCAGGATGATAAGAGAAAGAATAGAACAAGTCACCTCAATACCTGCAAGTTTTTGGCTGTCTCTATGTGTAAGGGCTTATAAAAACTCATGTGTGGCTTTAGGTGTTTCATTTAATTGAAGTACTTTGTTGTTTTGTTTTATTAGTAAATCTATTAAATTTGAGGGGGAATAAATGCAGGCAGTGGTCCTAAATTATTCTCTTGTTGTTTGTTAGCCACAGACATCTTTGTACTACTGTAGTTTTATAATAGTAAAGGGTTTTTTTTAAAGAAAACTGAGAGTGTAAACTTGGGAAACATGGAAACTCTTAACTTTCATTTAAAACTTGTCTTCTGCTAACAAGCACGAAACCTGAAAACGGATACCTCTGTTCTTTAGCCAGCTGTGTATGTTTTCAGTATAACAACTTGTAAGCTGAGATATGTATGTAGTAAGATACACTTATGGATAAGGGAACTGTCACCTCTGATCAGTGTAAATTCAATTTAAGAACACATTAAAATGCAAATGAAACTTTAAACTACTTACATGGTTTAAAATACCTGCTTTTAATACAGAGTAAGAAGAAGAGCTTTTTTAATACTAATGACTTTCTTTGGAAAAAATGCTTTTGAATAGTTGAGTGGGAAATTAGATTTTCGTCAATTGTTTAAGGGAATAGTATAGTTAGGGAGAAATTGCTTGGGGAAAATATCTACCTGTCTACTGTAAAGTGGATTCCTGTAAATAATATTGTTTTGTATATTTTTAAGTAGTTGTTTGTGTTTGGAGGTATTTGTTGGTTTTGTTTTTTTGGTGGGGGTTTTTCAGTGTTTTTTTTTGGGGGGGTGTGTGTTTTTGGTTTTGTTCTTGTTTTTGGGTTTTTTTAAATTAAAGTGGGTTTATATTCACATCATGAATTCAATATCCCTATGGGAATGCAAGTACTGTGATAGGAAAGGACTCCAGAAGTGAAATTATCTCTAGGACAGGTGCTGAGGAGAGCATCTGTGAAGCTTAATACTTGGGGAACCTCAAGTCAGAGCATATGTGGTAGCAGGGAAGGAAAGTGTTGGAAAAGCTGCTGCAAACAAGGTTCTCTGGGGAATTTAGGTGAGGCAGCAATATCCTGACCAGGCAGCCCTTCTGGCTTTCTAAATTTCTCTTATAACCTCTACATTCCATATTGACAGCTGCAATTGCAGAGATACCTTTAAACTGCCTTAGCTTCCTTTGGTGAAATTCTCTTACGCCCATCACCAATTTAGAGAAAACAGTTGCAAATCTGTGATTCTTTCAGGTGTAACATTGACTTAATAGTTGCAAACAAGCTGTATTTAGAAGTGGAAATTAATAAGGCTTAATAAGACAATTTTAATGAATGGTATCCAACCAAATGTGAAGTGTATATCATGTAAAATTCTCTACTGCATTTTAGAAACAAAAATGGGGTCTAAGCTTACGCTCTCTATATGCACAGGCTTATCTCACCCTACAGTAAGGGAAGAGGTAAATTTGTCAAATCCCTGATCTATTGAAACCTGCTAATAAAGGCTCTCTGCACTGTACATTAGCTAGCCAGTACTCATGTAGACTACTTTGTGAGAAATCTGGGTAACAAGCTCACTTTCTAAGGAAAGTCTGACATCAGATTTTTGTAAAGAATATTGTTTAGTCAAAGTTAGTGAAATAGAGCTCATATCAAGAAGCTAATCTATCAGCCCTTCCACTGAAACTTTGCTTGCTATTGTTTCAGTGTGATACCTAACATACCTCAAGCCAGCTTACATGCCTGCTTGTGGTCCCTCGTATGAAGTTCTTCTGCTGGTATTTCAGAGAATTGCAGAGTGGTTTGGTTTGGAAGGGACCTGAAAGGTCAGATTATTCTAAACCTCCTGCCTTGGGCAGGGACAGCTTTCACTGGACCAGGTTGCTCAAGAGCCCCATCCTCGTCTTGAACAGTTCCAGGGATGGGCATCCACAACTTCTCTGGACAACCTGTTACAGTGCCTCACGTTCTTATAACGAAGAATTTTATAAAAGGCTTTACAGTTTGGGCTTTTTTATGAGCTCAGTAACAAACTGTATCATGTGTTGGGTATTTGCTTCTTATTGCACGCTAATGTTTCAAATAACCTGTTTTCAATTAAATTGAGCTTGTTTGACTGCTTCCTCTACTGAGTGTCTAGTTACTGCAGCTAGGGATTTTGGAGAAGGGTGTCACTGAAGTACTTTTTTGTTGGTCTTTTATTTCTGCTCTTGTGGGAAACTCTGATAAATTAATTCACATACAACTTACAGACTTTGATCTCTGTCTTATGAATTAAAACAGCAGGATTAGCAATGCCCTAAGATGCCAGTTGTTTCTCAGAGCTGCATGTCAAACAAAAACCTGTGTTCAAGTGTGGTTCTGCAAGAGGTGGTATGCGATACTGTGATGTTCTACCACAGTGGTGGTACCAGAGTTGGACAATTCTGAAGTGCCCAGATGCAGTGGACAGTAACAAAAGAGTTCCCTAATTTTCACTGATTATGTGAATTCCTGACTGGTGATGAATTTTCAACAGAGATGGGAAGTCAGGAGGTTTAGCTGGTGTGGCCATCTGAGAACTGTAACACTTGAAAGGTCATTTAACTTTCTTATGCCTTGATTTACTTGTCTTCTTTCTTACAGCACTTCACAAAGTTTAGAGAGTTTGTTTGCAGCCTGAAGTGCCTCGTGATCTTTGGTCAAAGACAATATATACATGTGATGCACTGTCTGCTCTGATAAATTTCATGCTGTTGTAGGAGTCTGAATAGTCCAGGAATGGCACAGTTATTTGCTGTGAGAACCAGTGTGTTACTTGGGGGCAGAAATCGAGAATTTTCCTTATAGCAACTGAATTAATGCCTTGTTTCTTAATATGTTGACTACCTGTTCTCTGGTGCTAAAAGGTGAAATTTAAACAAGTTGTTCAAAAATAGAAAAGCACATCCAAAACACAGCTTTTTTGTTTTTACTGTGTTTGCTAAAGCTTGAAACTTTTGCATGTCAGCAGTGATTAGCAACACACAGAAGTTTAGAGTTGATACTTAGAGACAGCAATAGAGGAAGAAGAAAGGTGGAGTGGAAAAGTGTATATGCATTTTCTCTTGAAATGAGTGCTTGCTCCGAGGCTACAAAAATGGGTTGGCAAAAAATAGAGCAATATGTGTTTTCTAAGTGGAGAGAGAATATTTCTGTTTGCTTCCAACTAGAATATCAAATAAGTTGACTTATTAATCACCATTTTTTGCATTTTTGTTTTTCAGTCAACGAGTTGATTTACTTTCTCCTTTCTTTACACCTCTTTTCTCTTTTTAAGGAAAAAGTGTGGTATGAATCAGGCTATGGGCTGAGAAAATAAGTTTTAACACTTCTACAACAGTTTAATGAATCAGTATAATGGCTGCATTTTCTGGTGTCTTTAAGAGTAGTTGAAATTGTATAAAACTCAAGATGGTATTGTAGAGTAAAGAACCCTGTGTTTTGTTGCTGGACTGTAGGATTGAAGCATGTGTTTGCCTCTAGGAAAATAAGCATTTTGTCCAGAGACTTCTTTATTGAATATTTCTTTTCAGGAGGCTTAGTATTCTGGAAAATTTTTTCTATTGTGGAAGTCCCATGTACCATTAAATGCGATTATTATTTTGATGAATAAGCACAGCTGGCATTTCTTTTCAATATCTGACTGCCTTCTTTTTGAGCCTATAAATGTGCTGTTGTCAAGAGATTAGCCTTTGGGGTAGCAAGTTAAATTGTTCATTTCTACTAATCGCCAGGCGGGACAGGAGCATAGATGTGAACTGGCTAGATAGACTGTTCTGAATGGTGTGTGAACTGCAGTTTGTGAGCTAGGAAATAGAGCTGGAAACAGTTACCTTTCACAAACACTGTCGCTTCCGTGTGTTACCACGTGCCGGGATTGGTTAAAATTCAGATGTTACAGTTTTACTGAGTTTGGTTTGTTTTTCAAGGTGTTGCCCTGGGGGTTTCAGACAGGAAGGCTTCCCGTGTCTGTTGCACAGTGCCAAGTGGAAGAAAGGAAAAGGCCAAATTGGCTCTCGGCTGTTTTAGGGTGGATTGGTTACAGCAAGCTTCAAGAGGGGTCCTGAAGTTCCAGTCATTTTAGGGTCTGTCCTGCCTTCCAGTCTGCGATGGGAAAGGCCTGGCATTGACCTGGATTCTTACCCAGAGGAGGAATCACACACCCCTGAAACAAACTTGAGCTGGCTGCCTTTCTCTCACTCCGGTGGTGTATGATTAAGGATCTAACTGCAGAGGTCCTGGATTTCACTGAATTGTGTACTGGTTCTCTGCTCTCCACCTTCACATCTGCACTTTGAGGATTCTTTGCAGTGAACCCTGCAAGTGCACACATTCATCTAATAGAGGCAGAGCACTCCAGAAATCAAAATAAAAATCTGTCAGTTTTTTCTTACCGGAAACAAAATAGTATCATGTTTAATTATTGCACTATGATGAGAATGTCTCATGAAAGGGCAGAACAACCTTTTGTCCTCATCTATTCAACTTGGGAGTACACTCATCTTCCTTATTTTATTAATTTATTTTAAGTAGAAAAGAGCTAATTGAAGTTGATCAGCCGTTTAGTTCTTTCCTTGGTATGCAAGTTAGCTTTCGTTAAAGAACTGCAGACAGCTTAGGAAACTTAATACTGTAATGCCAGAAGATACTAGATCAAACTCTGTAATACAGTTCAGAATCAACTGTGCCTCTTCAGTAGACAGCTCTTGATTGACACTTGTTTTGGTGTTAATAGACTTATTTAGCAAATACTCTTAGGGAACTGTGTAAGTACGAAATAGCTCGTAGTGTCCTTGGGTCTCAGTTAATTGTCGAAGGACCTATACATGAAATTTGTGCACAGATATGTATGTTTTTTCTCTGCTTTACAATATCTGAATAAGATATAAATATGCTTGTGAATTGTGTTATAGCTCTGATTTCTTTTCTAACTGAAATATTTTTGGTTTTCAGTTTTGGCAAGCGTTCTGCCGGCAGCTTCAGACGTGGATGTGAATGCATTGTTTTAGAGCCATCTGAAATGATTGTGGTAAGAATATTTTCACTCAGTTGCTTTCAGATTTTACGGACCAGCTTTGGTAACACTTCACATTCCAATAAGACTTCAGAGTTTTCTTGTTTGCACATTGTCTTTTAATAAATATAAGATGTCATACCTATCATTTATATAGTTGTTACATTTACTTCTGCAAATTTCCTGTAAAACTAAAGTTTTCTTATGCTAGCAGAATAGTTTGTGGAGTTTTTTTTTTTTTTTGAAGCAGCTTTATTATTATAGGTAAACATAGATGCTTTAAAGTATTAATCTCAGGTTAGCTTAAGTAATTAATGTTTTATTAAATTAAATTTCATCTCAGCTGTCTGAGGTGTTAAGAATAAATTTGAACATTTTTAAGTTCTGCCAACCTTCCTGGATGAAGGGAAGGGTGTTTTGTTAGCAGCATCTGCTGTAGTCCAGTTGCAGAACATCATCTCTGAGGGTTCATAGGATCAAAATTTTAGCTGTCACCTCAGGGTGCATCATCTGAACAAATGCAGAATCAATGGGCTATTTTTTTTTCCTCTTTGTCACTGAGGTACAGATCAGTTCATAATACAGACATGACAATTGTCTAAGCCATATATAGATAGCTTAAATATAGACTGTGACACTAACAATTTTTTTCCTAAAAAGTAAATCTCTGTAAAACTTGGAAGTGTGAGAAATTGTGGTGGTACTTTAGGATTGTACTTTTTTGTTACTAGTTTGTGTAACTTGCATCTGACTATTCAGGAAACAGTTGGTTGTCCCAGTTTTGTTCCCTAGTATACAATTTCATTGGTTGGAGCTGTGTGAGTGTCTGTCTGTTTCATGTGCATTCCTTGGTAAGTTATAAGGAATAGTGATAAAAAGATAGACACTGGGAAAGGTGATGGCTAAACAACAAGAAATTTTCAGGACTGATGGATAATGTTGGGTCAGAGGCACATGTTTGCCAAAAAACATAGCCTCTACAGTTTTGGAAAGATGAAATTGAACCATTCAATCAGGCTTTCAAAGGAATAGTTGTGCTTTGAACAGAAAGAATCCTATCCCCAGCGTTGTTTGGGCACACAAGAGATGTATCAGGGTGTGAGTGTGAAGGCGTCAGACGTGAAATAGATTCTCCCTGCAGAGGGGCTAAGCATTGCCTGCTCTTCTGGTGAGCCCAGGACTGTGCTCATCTGTTTGTGTCAGGGCCCTGAGAGCTGTACTGAGTCACACGGGCTGACGGATGTGTGGCACTTCTGGCACAGATAAGCTGCAAATTCATAGGAGTATTTTGCCTAACATTTCTTTTCCTTGTAGAAAAATATGCAGGAACCTTGCGAGGTGCCTCATAAGAGCTCTCATTCTGAGGGATGGAGTTGAATAACAGGAGTTAATTGAATCCCCCTATATAGCCAATGCTGGAAGCTGTGATTTTTTTCCTCATTTCCTTGTTAGTCTCAAGTAACTCGAGTAAGGTTTCTATCGGTAGGGTGAACACAGAGGAGATGTTGGTTTTCAGCCAAATTACTGCAAAAAGATCATTCTCTTTTGGGAAAACCAGAATTATTAGTTCAAATATTTTCACTGCAGCGTACTGTTGTGTAGTAAAGTAGTGTTCAAACTCTGTAGACAGTGAAACTGAGAAGACTAATTTTATACTAGGATATACCTAATAGGTATTTTTTATTCTCCCTGTTGTTGTTTTAAAGTGATTTTTTAAATGTAAATCCAGTCTATTAGAAATCCTTGTATGCCTTCACAATATTTGAAGTAATAAAACCAGTTCTGCCTGTTGAAGAGTGAAGTTTTTGCTGTAGATTGGTTAGGGAAGATGCTGAATAGTTATCAGTAGGGCAACAGGCAAGTGTTCTCTCATACCAGTTCTCTTTTTGTAATGTATTGATCAGTGCAATGTTTATATTTTTGCAAGCGTAAGAAAAGGGTGAGGAAGGGAGAATTTTTCTTCTGTCATTTTTGAAAAGTGATCATGTTCAGTGATACTTTTCTTACTAATGTTGTATTTTTTTTTTTAGTAGTGGTTTCACACTTAGTGCTGAAAATGCAGGAAATTCAAAGCTAGCTGCTGTTTTTTTGAAGATAGGGTTTCTTGTGTTTCAAATATGAAGAAACATTTTTCTCTCTTGTTGAAAAAGACACACTCTCTTGCATCTGTTGTAGGTTGATTACATGGAAGAAAATGAGGAATATTTTCAGCGTCAAGCGTCTCATAGGCAATCTCGAAGAAGGTTTAGGAAAATCAACCAGAAAGGGGAGCGACAAACGATTATTGATACTGTTGACCCTTATCCTGTCGGGAAGCCACCTCTACCTAGAGGCTACCATACGGTAAGCTGTCTGTATTAATGGTTCACAAAAAGACATAAACAGGAAAACTACTGAAAATAACAGAGTCAAAATGGCTGAACTCGCTGGTATCTTTCAAGTGTGCTTCTGTGGGGAGGTTTCCCTTCAAAAGAACTGTGAGTGTGGCTCCATCAGTATGTGAACATGTGTGCAGCTTGCATCTTAGTTCAGAGTTGGAAGTACGTTTCTTATGACCGTGAATGTCATGTATTATTTTTTAATGTTCCAATCATTATGGGAAATAGTGGAGGAGATTCTGCTCTCATTTCCTTTTGCTGTTAAGTTACAGTAGAATTAGTTTAGTGTCCTGTGTTAAAAGGTCAGTCAGTGAAGCACTCGTTCATGTATGTGGTAACAGGTGTTGTCTGAAAAGGGCTGTGCTGCATTGCAGCACATCAAACTGGATCAAATTTGTCATTTCCTTCTGGAATTCAGAACTTTAATGTAAAATTGTAATTAGCTTTTGCTGGTGTTTGCCCTTTATACTTGGGTTTTAGTGAGCTATATAGTTGGCCCATCATTGAGGAAATCGTGTGGTCATTTTACTTGATTGCTTTTGAGGCTGAGGGAGGGAATCTGTGTATGTTTCCAGACTTTCTCTCGAGATGAAAATAAACTAATAATTAAAACTTATTCTACAAAGAAATTAATATGGCTTTTAAGCTGAGAAAAGCTCTATTAGATTAATATGTTTGTTTGGTATTGATTTCAACTGTGAGCAAAATACTGGAAAAACTGTTTGTCTTTGGCTCTCATTTATTTGTTTAAGCCCTCAATCTGGTAGAACTATAAAGGCCTGGGCATAAATGACTTTGGGCATATTTAATCTCATTGAGTTCCAGGGGCTTAATTTTGTACAGTGTAAGCCACATACATATAAATTTGCAGGATGAGAGCTTTAGTGTTTTTAAAATGCCGTCTTTAGTACAATGCAGTTGTTAGCTTTTTCAATTTTTCCTTCTTTACCCTTATTCCTTTACTTGTTTGCCAGTTCACTGTATATTCAATGTGTGTCTATAAGTGTGTAGATGTTTGATTACATCTGTTAATTATACAGGCTTTTCCTCATGACTTCAATAATTACATTTTATGCCAACAGTTTGGTTTTGTTTATACAACAGCTTTTAATGGTTTAATTTTCAGTGCAGTTTTAATTGCCTCTAAATTTAATATGAATTGAGTCAGTTGACTTGGTTTGAAGATAAAACATTTTACTGGCCTGTTTTTGCAAAAAAAAAAAAATGTGGTATTGTATCTTGTAGGAATTACAGAAAGAATTACTTCTGCTCATATTATTTAGATGTGTGTTGTGCTTAGCAAACAGTCAGAGTGTGATTTGTACCTAACTCTAGAAGGGCAATATTTAGATTACGCAGTGCCATTTGCGTTTTTAGGTCCTTGCCTGTTGTATAAATTTCACTTTAGGTGTGCCTGATGAGTTCTTGTAAGCTTAACTGATACTAAAAGCAAAAGTCCATCCTGTGCTATTCTGTTGTGCAAGTTCATAATGGTTTTGTGTATGTGCTGGGAAATCCATTGCAAGTGAGATTTCATATTGAGATAGAAGAGATTGCCAAATAAACTGTAAAATTTACAATAATTACAATCAAATGTTGCTTTTCAAAGTGTAATATAATGCATATGACTGGTTTTATTATTTTTTTCAAGGCAAATAGAGTCAAATAAGCTCAAATGACTTTTAAAATGTAGTTAAGACTCTTCATGCTGGTCCATTTCCTCCTATTTTTACAGTATTTGGTGATCTTGCAGACATCATTCTCTCATTCACTTCTACTAGCGATGTTACATATATTGCTTTAACCATACACGTTACAGGCTGTGTTGTCTTTCGCTCTTCCTATTTTATGTCCTTTGACCTCATTTTCTTGGTCTTAAGTTCTTGAAAAATTGACTGAAAATAGCAGGATTTTTTTGAAACACATAGGAATTCAAGACACTTTATAACACATACCTTGTGGACTTGTTGCCCATCCGTTCTTTGGTCTGCATCTGTCAGGGTGTCATCTTTGTTTCTACTTTTTAATTTTTGATTAAAAAAAGATGGAAGCATTAAATTGAATTGAAGAAGGATTAATATGATATATTTGTTTTCAAGTTTGCTCTTCCATGTGGATGTGTTCTAGTTTAGGTCTTACCTACATGAGATTCAAAGTAATAAAGCTGCTCTGATAGTAACCTTGAAATCCTCACAATGTGTAATTTTCTTATATTCTGTTTTACCCTAAATCCATAGTTAGCATGTAGAGTTATTATTTTGGTTGTTGATAAATTATTATGCTTTATTTACAGTAGTCTCTGAATGCTTTTCTTCAGAAGGTTCAAAAAGTATTTTCTGAAGAAAGTTTTCTATATCATAAAAGCATAGAGCGAAATGTAGAGATGAAATGCAGATGCATGGTGTGCTTTTCAAGAATTAAAAGTTAAATGCAGTGCTCTCAGTTGCAGCATGGCTTTCTGCAGTAGAGCCAATTTGTATGGGATGATGGACCCTCATTAACATAATTTAAACATTATCTTCATAGTGGTGGAATGTACTATGGCATGTCTGATAATGTTCATCTTTTCCTTTCCTCCTATATGGCATTCATTTCATTTTGGCTCACAGGAATGCACTAAACCTCAGGTATTGTAACTTAATGTGTATGGTCCACTAACAATTTACTTGTGGGTTTGCAGTGTGATATCATAATACTGATGCCACATTATGACTAAAATTGCCTTCTAGCCTTTGCTTTCATAGTTCAGCAATCTCACCATGATATAAAAATACTTATGTAAAGGTGAAATTTGGTGACAGCACAATGTCTCTTGCTGAGCTTCATAGACCTCCATTGCTTTAACATCCTGTGATTTGTAGGCAATGAGAACTAGAAACAAAGGGTGTACATCAAATATTTAGTGTTTGACAGACACTTTACTCAAGTATCTCCTTCATGACACAGAGGACTTAATCTTTGATTTTGACTTAAAAAATTGGCCCCCTATCACTGTTTAGTACCTGCATGTCAGTAAAACGGAGAAATGGAGTGTGACAAGATGAGCACTAAAGAAACGAAAAAAGGCTTTGCCATGGTGTTTCTTGCTTGTCTTCCATTCTGGTGGTTTCTACTGGCTCAGTATACAGAGGCTGGATTTTGTAGGCAAAGTATGTCTGAATGGCCATTACCTGAAACACAAGTTTGCCAAGCTAGGGAGAAGAAGGTGCCCGAATAAGTGTCTTGGAATGCTACCAAACCAAACAAAATATGGATGTTTTTCCTGATATCAGACCGCAAATGCACTCAAAGTGATCTGAAGATCTGAATGGCATGTTTTAAACTGTAATGGCATTTGCCGTTGCACTTGTCAGTGCCAAAGTAAATAAATACTGAGCATCCATCAGATACAATGTTTGATAAGAATGTGTATTACCAAACTGTTAAATGTCCCCACTTCTATGCTTGAACAATCTCTTGTGATAGAGCTGAAGACAAATTGAAACCACTAAATTATTTTAGGTTAAAAATTCTCCTTTTCTTCAAATGTTGCTTTGGTCAATTCTCCTGATATTTTTTTATCAGGAAGTGTGTTTATTTTAAAAGTTCCTCCTGTGTCACATTGTTAAAGTCATTTATCTAAAACACTTAGAGGGTTCAAATTTCAATATGTTTCCAGTATCATAGACAAGTGATTTTTGGGCTGAAATGTTCTCTTTCTTCAAATTGTATACTACACTTCTAGGAACGCAGTTCCTTACCTTCAGAGCAGTGCTCCCCAGTTTTTCAGTGGCATGACCCTAAGTAACCTATGGTTACTAAAATATTATGTTTAAGAGTGATAACGTACTTCTCAAATTATAGTAGGAATTTGAAATACTTCATAAGATTTTAATAATTTACCCTAATGTTGGAAAGATCATTTGAAGTGAAATCTAATGGTGAATATAGTACTGTTTAGGCATGTTACTTTTGGAAAAAGTGTTGGTGATTTCTAGGGTAAGAAAAATAGAAACTTCATCATATATGGAAATAAAATGAATGTGTTTTATCACACATATAAAATTACATCCTTTTTTAACCACCTTTATAGTTTGGTAAAATTCATCAGTTCTTTTTCAGGGAAAAAAAAAGCTGTTAAGTTTGAGCTCCTCTCACTTGAATCTAGAAAATGTTTGCTTGTGCTTCTCATGTGTCAGAAACATCTTTATCTAGATTACTGTTAATACCTCTTTACTTAATAGCAGAAATTGGATTTTAACTCCTGAATGTGGATTTTCATTCTGTGTGTACCTATACTTAAGGCTACATCATATTTTCAGTGCAAAGCCTTTGTTTAGAACGATGTGACTGAAATGTGTGGACCCGTTCTCCTGAGAACCTACATGGCTGTACTTCTGCTTTAGACTGTTTGTTGTTTGGTTTTTGTTTTCGTTTTTTAAAAAATACTTTTAAAAATGTATAGTCATCTACGGAATGATTTTAAAAAAGGATAGACTTTCTTGTAACATCTTACTGCTAGTAAACTTTGTGGCTGTTTCAGTGCATCTGTGAAGAATTAGTCATGCTCGATGTGTTAGTGGGCTGGTTATTCTGTGTATAATTCAAGGAATATTTGGTGTAAATTGACACAAGTTCATAAAGGAAAAATCACTTTGTCCAAAATAAGGTGCTGTTCTTTATTGGCATAGAGATTACAAGTAGTAATTTGTAACTCTATGGTTTGTTATAGTCTGTGTCTCTCTAGACTTGGTATGTAAACTGAGATGTTGGCTTTTACTAGTCTGTACCATAGTCTTTACTTTGCTAAAGGCAAAGTATCAAATCTTACTGGGGTATATTTAAAGAGATGCAGGTAAGTCTGTAAGAATAAGGCTGAAGCACCTGCAGATAGCCCTGAACAGAAAGATGGTGTGTGGTGTTTTACTCTGTGTGAATGTGTCCAAATTTGAATTAGTTAACAGGCTTATGAAATTTGCTGCTGGTGCATTCTCAGCCAGGCTTTCTATAGCCAGCTGCTGAAATGGCTGCAGAAGGGCTCTCTGCCTTTGGTAGCCTTCCTTGTCCCATTCAGCTTGAGATTCACGTGGGGTGACAATCCGTTTATCCGGTGTTGGAAAGAAAAGAGTGGTGGGCACGGAGCCATCAATAACCCCAGCTTCTACCCCAGCTACAGGCATGTAACAATTTTATCCTCACATGCTGCTGTGGAGCATTGTGAGATGTGTTTAGGGCAGACAAGTATTCCTTCTGGATTTTATTTGGAGGAGTTGACTGAAAATGTGAATGAGAGGAGGGCTGGAAATGAATCCATGTCTAATGTTGCTGAGTCAAATCTCATCTGCAGCCATGACTCCCTGAAAAAATTAGCATGAGGTTTTTTCTAGCCTTTTTTTTTTTGCGTGCTGTTTTTAAAAAAGGATAAGAGCCTACTCATTTAGTAGCAAGTTGTAGAAAACTTTCTTCCTGCCCCTATCTTCTTTTAAAACTACTAGTGCAAAGCATTGGCAAAGTAGCCTTTTTTTTTTTTCCTGGTACAGTTTGGATTTGCATTGCCGAGAATCTAAAATACCTGGATTGCAAATTTATGTTCAGATTGTTCTGTTTTATGAAACAAATTTGCCTTTTCCTTTCTTTTGCCAGCAGAATGACACAAAACTGGTGTATATCATATTGCTTCATTTAGGAAGGATTTAAAAAAAAACATGAATTTTTTCTTCCTGAATTTTGTTGTTGTTTTCCTTTATTCAGTGTGTGGCTACTGAGGTGATGCGGAAGTTTATAAGATGCCAAGCAGTGTTTTCTGGTACTTAACATAGTGGATGAGCATTCCAAAAAGCTGATTCAATTTTAGCACTTTGTTACGGAAGTTCAGTATAATTTGGGATGAGCGTTAATGCTAAAAAACCAGCAAAATACTGTTGCTTCTCTGCATGTTTGCTTATGTTATATGTTGTAAAATACACGTTGCTGCATGTCCTGCCATGGACCACACTACGTATGATGATGAAATACCTCATATGTGCTTGCTTTTCAACAGTGTGGGCTTTGCACTATTGTGACGTAGCTTGATATAATGTATTCATGTTAGTGCATTGTATTTTACACAGTAAATTGATGCCAGTATCATAATGCACTTAGTTGTCTTGTGGAATTTCAGTTGTTTTAAATTAGTTTTAATCAGTAGAAACAGTTGCCAGATACCCAGCCTACAAGAAATATGTTTAAAGGAACGCTGTTAATCTTTCAAGCTTGTAAACATCTGCAGCTTTTAATGTTCCTAATGATTTTTAGACATATCTAGAACTTCCATTCTAATATAAGATCACTTAATAAAACAAGAAACAAACAGCAGACTCAATCATGAGTATTCACATTAACAATAAGAAAAGCTTGCTTTTAGGAAGAAGGAACCAAATCTAAGAAAATTATTTTATAGGACAGTGGGCAAGCAGGTGTGATGGACACACTGAAAGCATGTCTTTGTGAAAAGGTGTAAAGGTTGTGGAGAGGTTGGAGGAAAAACCTATTTTTTAAGCATCCTCGACCTTGGAAGTGTTGCAAGTCTATTTACAAAGGAAAAAAGCTCCCAGAGAAACACTTGGTTGTCAAAAGTGTTTGGAGTGCAGGATGGTTGAGGGTTTTGGCTTTAGAGGCTCGTATGAGTTATGGTGCCTGGACCTATTTAAACAGGTTCAGTTTTGGAACTTGCTGGTGACTGATTTTTCCCCAGATAGAGGGAAAATGTGAAGAGCCAGGAGGAAGGAAGCTGAGAAGGCTCTGCTATGTGGCTTATGCAAAATGAAAGCAAGATGGTTGCCTCATGTAAATAAAAATTGAGCTGAACTTACTCTGTTCTTGGTTATGACACAAATTAATTTAAGTAATGTCAGCAGAAAAACATAATTGTGTACACACCTAAATTTGCGGAGTATTGCTGATGAGAAGTAGCATGATAGCAGAAATAATGCATGCTTGTTTGCCCAAACAAATTTATCTCTATTAATAACGAAACAGTATAAAATAATTTATTTAACATTTCTAGTGTTCATGTTGAAAATAAAACATACTGTATTGATTGTTCCATTAACAAAAGAAAGGGGTAGTTCTTAACACTGCCAAGTGCAAGTGTCCTTTCACCAGGAAGGATATTTGTTAAGTAGCTTTTCTTCATCTACAAAATTCAGCATGTAATTTCAAAAGCAACTACTTTTATTGTTCTGTGATGGTGATGATCTGCTCATGATTTCAAATGAGCTTGATGTGTACATCATAATGGGAAGTAATACAAAATACTAAATAGATATACGTAGTCTGTATATTTGAACACATCCAATAACATTAATTCCTGAAGCGTGAGAGTGTGTTATACATGTTAGGTGCATTTTGAAGTGGGATGCTACAAAAATTGTGGGGTAATTTTACCTGAAATGCAAAATACTCGAGATGATTTAGGCAGCTCATGGTAGCCATTTTTTTTTAATGGAAGTTGGATGTTTCTTTATGGGAACTTCCACTGGTAACGTTATAATGGCAGTAAGTTATTCCCATCCCTGTGTTCTGGCAAAACACCACCTTTTTAGCCACACAGCTTCCTTCCTTCATCCTTGTTGTAAGGGACTGTTACTGTTTTGAGGTATGTATTAAGTTTTCTGTTATTGTTAATATATGAGCAATGCTATCATTTTATTTTGTGTAGCATCTGAAACAAAGCAAAACTGTTAGTTCATCATCCTTTTAGTAATGACTACTGGCAAGCTAATGCAAAATTAATGACATGCAGTGTTTTATTTACTCAACTTGCAGCTTCTGTCAGAGGTTGTCTATTTTTATAAATTACATCATCCCTACTGCAGAACTGTTATATCCATTGGGATTTGCTCTTCTTACATTCCCTTTGGAAGGGCTCACATTGATGTCATAACTGGATTTGTAATTGTGATTAGATTTAGAAACTCAAAGAGAAACATTGAAGCTATGCAGTATTTTCTGCAGCTGAAGTGTCAGTAATATTTCTGAGGGGTTTTGGGGTTTTTTTGGGCATATTAATGACTCCAGGTCCTGTTTACAGCTTGTAGAGTTGCCAATACTTTATGACCACACATATGTAAAACTTTGGTTAATAATAGCATAGATTTTCTAGAGTAGCATGATTTTATTGCTGCTAGTGACTTGTGCTCTTTTACATTATATAAAAGATTGTTTTTCGAAGATACAGGGTATAAAACTAAATGTGAGGTATGTCATCAAGGCAGAAAGTTGTTCATGCAGCAGAAAAATGGGTTTTCCATAACTCCTTTCTAAATTGATCATTGCATAATGTAACTAAATACAAATATTGAATTTCCACCACTTAGACTCGATGATCCTTGTGGGTCCCTTCCAACTCAGCATATTCTGTGATTCTGTGATTAGAGCTGAAGAAAATCAAAAAAGCAAATGTATACATGTGTTCTTAAATATTTTTAAAAAGGATATCCTCATTAACACAAGGTTGCTAAGTTAGAAACACTGTTTGTATATAAAGTACATATGGGGAAACAGGATTTGCCATATTATATTTGTAGAATATCAGTACAGATCCTTTCAATGCTGGCATTTCTGTACAGACGAGTATCATAAGTGATAGTAGTAGTGTAGTTATTTGCCCACCAAAGGATGGAAAGAAGCTGTTGGTTCATTTTTTTTCCCAAGCATCTGAGCCACTGTTACGTGACCTGAGCTTAACATAGTGACTTAAAGATAAAATTATTAGTATTATAAGGTGTTTCTGAGTACTTTTAATAAAGCCTTGTATTTGACTTGACTAGTTTCAAATTACCATTTTGTTGAGTGAATTACAAATCTCTAAAAAAGTTAACAAATTCAGTTGTTGAAATATCCTAAGCAATGAAGGAAGTGTAAAATTGAAACGTGGGGAAAATGTAATGTTCCAAATTCTGAGAAGGCCAATGGCATTCTGGCCTGGATCAGCAGTGATTGTCACGCTGTACTCGGAACTGGTGAGGCCACTCCTGGAATCCTGTGGTAAATTTTGGGTCTCTCACTGCAAAAAGGACATTGGGGTGCTGGAGCGTGTCCAGTGTGTGATGGGTAAACCCTTCTCAACTTTATTGGGTAGATGTTTGTATTACAGGGCCCAGGCTGCATCTTGCTGAGTGTAAATGCCATTATCCGTGCTTGCATCCTATACTGGATGACAGTTCAGTTCAGGAGAGCTAACAAGTCCAAGAAAAGCAAGGTAGTTACCTTGAATTTACCACAAGGTTTGTGTGTAAATTCTTTCCTTGTTCTTCACCACCTTGTTGTGTAGTCATACTTTTTAAGCACTTTTAAAATTCCTTGTATTTATACTTTTCTGATGGGTTTTTATTTTTTTTTTTTAAAGAAAAGCAAGGTAGTTACCTTGAATTTACCACAAGGTTTGTGTGTAAATTCTTTCCTTGTTCTTCACCACCTTGTTGTGTAGTCATACTTTTTAAGCACTTTTAAAATTCCTTGTATTTATACTTTTCTGANTGTTTGTTCAGGGCTTTTGATCTAACAAGTCCAAGAAAAGCAAGGTAGTTACCTTGAATTTACCACAAGGTTTGTGTGTAAATTCTTTCCTTGTTCTTCACCACCTTGTTGTGTAGTCATACTTTTTAAGCACTTTTAAAATTCCTTGTATTTATACTTTTCTGATGGGTTTTTTTTTTTTTTTTAATGAAAAGCCCTTTTTTAAAATGTAAGGTCTAGTTAAAGTGTTAGTATTCTGTTGTATGAGTAATGGGTATTGGGAGCTGGGCTTTAGGTTTGAGTGGCTAGCCTTAATTATATTTGAATTTTCAGACAGTGAAGTTTTGACATGCAGCTGGAACAGTCGGCAGGTGTGTATTGTTTATGTGGCTGGCAGAAAACCTACACATATTGTGTTCTCACACTTGTGCATTATTTTAGATGTGTGTGTACGCATGTGCTAAAATGTAAAATTTTATACTTTTCCTTCCTTTTACTTCTAAATTTTGTATTACTCCTGAACATTGTAATTTGGTGAATGCAAAGGCCTGCAGCTAACTGGTTTTAAAATCTTCAAATGATCTGGGGCACACAAAAGACCACTTTAAAAGTCAGAATTCTGACACCATCTTGGAATACAAAGCAGTGTAGAACCAAATTACAAGGGAAACTCAGTCTGGTAGGTGCACTTCTACCTATTTTTATTTAACACTTCTATATCTACGTAGCTGATCTTGTAATTGTAAGGAAAAAATGTAGTGTTACATTTGCGAAATGGGACATCCATCAAGTGATGGTAGTTGGCTTCCCGATTTATTTGATTGGAGAAGAGGAAAGGGCAAGGGCATTTCTTAGAGTTTTATATTAAGTTGTCTTTATTTGAAGGATATAATGTCATGGTTTGACTTTTTTCCTATGTAAAACCAATTTGGCTCATTTTGCTTGATAATTATTTTAAAGGTAAAAGGACATGTGAAATTGCATGGGGTTTGTTACTGATAAAAGATTTGTATAAATTACTTCTGTGCAGTTGCTAGAGGCAGGGCACAAAGCTCTCAGGATATGTTAGTGCATGGTGCATTACACAAGAGAGAGGATATGCAGGGGCACGAGGAGAGAGTTCTCCCAAAAGAAAATGATCTTACACTGGTAAACTCTTCAGTGTTGATTTTAATTGGGAATCCCTGGAGTAGGCTCTTCAGAGAGTCTCCTGGCGTGAGACTGTGACTGGAGACAAAAACAAGAGTTACTTCCTTCCAATAGACAACTGAAGTGAGTGAAAATTCTCTGTAACAGCAACCAGCTCTTTCAAAGTTAAAATTCCTCAAAAACACCAGAGATAAGTAGTAAGTTACTCTGGGAGATGTCCAAGTACACATTAAAAAAGATGAACAGACAGTCTGATGGTTTCCTGCTGATCCCACCTACATCTGCACCTTGAACAGAATTTCAGATTCTCCCTTAAAGGTTCTGAGTAAGTTCAAGGGAAACTTAGAAAGCATATTCTATTAGCTTAGAACAAAAATACTGTCCCTTCGCTACTGCTGAAGTCACCAAATGAATAAATAAACAAAAAGCAACAGAAAACCAGCTAGCATTTACAGGAGACTGAAAAAACTGGGTGTTTTTTTGTTTTTGAGCCATTAATATTTCATATTGAGACATTAAATAATTGTTTCCCTGCCTTGGTTAGTCTCAGATATGTTCAGTTCTGTGCCATAGCAATCCTCCTTGTATTGCAAATATGTCAGTGTATGTCAGGTAACAGGTTTCAATGGCGCTACTACTGACCATAGAATTTAGGCAGTTGATTGACCTCAGAAAAATCCTGTATTTATTTTTACCTTTTAACAATGAATCAGTAGGATGCACATGAAAGAGGTATGCAGTTATCCACCTTCTATAAAGTTTTCCTACGTTGTTCTGCAGTGAAGAATGTGAAACTTTAGGGTTCCCTCACATAAATGAAGGACTTGTGTCCTTCATTTGTATTCCTGCTGTGAAATTGGTATGGACACGATGATTGTGGGAGTTTTTGTGGTTATTTTTGTTTGTTTTTTTTCCCTCCAAGATAGTGGGCCGATTTGTATCTCAGTAGTGAACCTTGTCCCCAGCAGGTATGGATGTCAAAGTGCTGTTTAGATCTGGTAAAGACAACTTTCTACTCCTTTATGCTTGAGATCATGATTCTTGATCTTAAAAGTATGTCTGCTGTTTTGCTTGCATGCTTTTTTTCCCAGTTTAAAAACAGAAAGCACTTTCTGATATTCTCTGATGTAATTAACATGCCGTTATTAAATCTGGTCATTACACCAACGTGAGAAAATTTTGTAAACATTGGGGAAAACTTCCACCTGTCTTGACATAATGCAGTTTTTCCACTTCTGATGTACTGAAACAGTTAAGGAAAGTGAACTAATCTGTGACCATTCTGCCATCTAAAGTCATTAATATCTCAAGGTTTATGCCTAATTTTTATCATTTAATAATGATAATGTATAGTTTTAAAGCTGTGTTAATATGCATTAATTTTCGGCTTGTGTAAGAATGAACACTGCTTTGTGTGAAAATCGCAGGTAAATCAGTTAAACATCACCTAAAGTGGCTTCACAAACATACAAATTATATATGATTTTGACCTAGCACAAACACAATAGATATGCTTATTTTTTTTTTCCCCTTGAAAACATTGTTAGACGAAAAGCATAAATAATTATGGAGACCAGAGAAAAGTTTCTGTGCTGTGGTAAGCCTTTGCTCAAGTCAGTTTTATAAGCTAATATGGTTATTCTGGAAATGGGGCATCTTGTCACATTTTGAATGAGTGTCCATCAGTTAAAGGTTTTCTTCATGTCTGTTCTAACACAGTTGTCGAACGTAAGAGAATTTGATGTCAAGTGTTTTAGATGAATACTATGACTTGCTCCCACTTTAAGATGGATGGCATGCAAATAGAAAGTTTGCTGTACTGAAGCAGAGCTGTGCACAGAAGGTGACAAACGAGCCTGCCGTCAGAGGGAGGATTGGCAGTCTGCGGCACATCCACCCAGCTGAGGCACCAGCCCGACTGCTCTGGGCTTGTCATTATTTTAGAGGTCTGGATTATAGATTCATCTGCAGCAGCAGTTCAGCAGAAGGGCATTTGTTCAAATGGTCTGTAACATTAGTAAATGTGTTATCAAAACAGCACACACCACTCCTTGTAAGTCCTGCTTTGGTGTCAGCAGTTGTGCACTGAACATCGTTGTGGTGATGGCAGTGCCACAGCTTTATGAATTAAAAAACATTTACGTGGCAAATACTGTTACTTTATCCATGTGTTTTGGCCAAAGTGGTATTTTAGTATCTTGGAGAACATATTTGGTAATTTTCTTTTATTCAACAGTTTTATTTAAAGTTCTCAAAATTCTTGAGCAAATACTAATAGGGATAGGTGTGCCTAGACCATCCCATGTCTTCTTCATGCTGATAAATAGGAACTTGCTTGCATGAAATTAGGTCATATGACCAGAGATTTAAATTGTTGGCAGTAAATTGGTCTAAATACTTCAGAAATAAGACTTACATATTGTATAGGACATTTAAATGTACTGTAGCATTTTCAGTGAATTATTGTTCTGGTTTTTAGTGGTTTCAGTTGGCGTTTTTAAATCTGATGGGAGCAACAGATTGTTATGAAGTAATCTCTCTGGTAAGGTTAGTGGGAGGCAGAGAACACCAGCATTATAAAAATTCAGAAGCATGCTCCTGGGAGCTTAATGTTGTGTCCAATAGCCCTGAGCTTAAATTTAAGTTTTAAACTTCCACGTCTTTCCAAGTGAGGAGGGCAGAGGATAGAGAAGATAGCTCTGCCTTATTTTCCTTAAAATTATGTACTCCATTCTTGCACTCTTCAATTTAACTGTCTGTTATTCCACCTACACAGCTGTGTAATATCTGTGTAATTGTCCCTTCACTGTGAATGTTTTTTCTAGCTACTGGAGTCATGCAGTGGCAGTAAATTCAGTGACCTTAGAGTGTTCTGCTGGTTTTCGCTTAGGTATTTGAACACAAAGGAAATGATACTTTACATTGTGTTTGGAGGGAAGGGGAAAATGTGCTGATAATTTCTGGTTTTGAGGTACTTCAGGAAAAGAATGGTCTCTGTGTATGTAATGTGTATAAAAATTTAAGTACTTCTGTAAATAGTTGTGAGTTAAGGTGACTGCTTGAAACTGAGGAATTGAGTTAATCTGTTGTTAAAAGCATTTGTCATTAACCTAAAAAAGTTTAATGCTCCAAGCATTGTTGGCACTGCTTAGGAGAATGATATCCATGTGAGATGGTGTTCTAGAATGTAAAATATTGGAGAGACATTACAGTCAGATGATACAGGAGATCTCTACCAATTTCTACCTAGAATTCAGTACTGTTTATGAGTTCCTAATCCTATGGGGTAGTCCTAGGATGTCCGTACATTTGTAGTTGCTTTTGAAATGGTTTTTTAGGATTTTTTTCTGTGACTCATAAAGGGACACTAGATTTTTTTATAAGTACAGTATTTTGAAAGCAGCCAGGGATAGCTCATGTGCAATTATTGCATGTCAGGTTTATTAACATCTCACTTTAATAGCCTAAAAATGTTTGCAAAAGAGTCTTGCCTTTTATTTTTCCAAACTTTTAAGTCTAAGCGAGGAATTTTTACATGGGTTTTGAAAACCCCATGAACACGAAGTTGCAGGTAGGTTTTCTATGATGTATTTATACTTGTTTATGATAGAAACTTTCTGCAATACATTGTTCTCGTCTTTTACACTGCTGTAAATTCCAATCATTTTTCACTGTAACCTATAGCTATTCACTGGACTTCCACTTTAATTATTTTTTATGTAAATAAATTCTATGTAAGTATTTTCTGAACTGAAAATGGGCAGTACATACAATCACACCATACCTGGAAATGGTGGCAGTTGAGGAGGAAGAGGTAGGGAAATGGAATAGACCATTTATTTCTTGAACTGTTTTGACTCACAAATTGTCTGTGAGTGGTGTTTTCTTCACCTAATTACATAAATGTAATTTTCACATTTTGAGTGTGAAGAGGCTTATTTTTCTGTTTTGGAAACCACAAATTTTTTTTCAGTCTGATACATGTGAACATCAATTAAACTTTGTTAGGTTGATAAAAATTTTTGCATTCATGTACAAAGTACTGGGTTAATTTACTAGCAGATGAGTAAAGATGTATAGTGGTGACCAGCGTAAGCAGTAAGAAAGTGTTTCATGGCATTATTATATGAAAGTTCTGTGTTTTGCTACTATTTTGATGGGTTTGATCATGTTTTCATGTTACTCTTGAAGGCTTATGCCACAGAAACCTGTGCTAGATTCTAGCTGGAAATACCAATGGATGCAGAGAGGATGCATGTTGATAGTTATGTGTGTGATGGAGTTCAAAAAGTGGTGTGCTGCCTTCCTGCCCTGGGGAGATGTTTCTGTTTTGGCAGAACTTCATTTTTTTCCTGACACGAGCATAAAATACTTATTCTGCTCATGGTGTTAACCGCAAGGCCACCCAGTCAGACTGAGGAGGGTTTTAATTGCTTTGTCAACAAGTAGTATTTTTAAATTTTGTACTACAGGGGGTTTGCCTAAGCTTCCTAGAATTCACAACTTCTGCTACTTCTGATCAGCACTTCCTCAGAAAATTGATTTTACTCAGCATTAAACTGTTTTACAAGGCTTAAGCATAATTTAATGTTTTAAAATCATCTGTTAGTTGCACTGGCACATGGCAGACTTTCAAAATTCTGAACTAATTGTTGTAATTGAATAACTTAAAGAATAACTTATCTTTTAGAATATACTAGAAGACCAAGGGTGTAAGTGTCATTAAATTCTCATAAATGTAAATACATTCAATTTAAAAGGTGTTGTGTATGAAAATGTGTCCATAGAAGAATTGTGCAAAAAATAGACTGGATTATTTCAGGATCTTTTCTGGCTTTACTAGAATTAATTTCCACTAATTTTTATAGCCTCATTTGCTAGCAATCATTGCCAGGAGTGAAGGAAATCAATATTTAACAAACTAAACTCATTATCAGTGTACATGTTAATTTGGAGGAAGGCAGCTGCAGATTGTATGACATAGTATTCTGTAGTATCCAATTTTTTTCCTGTGTGTTTTGCTCCTGTAACAACTGTTAAGTCTTTTCTTCTATTGTCCTTGTTAGGGGGAAAAAAAAAGACTTTGAAGTTATTATAAGGCCAGATGGTCTTTGATTTTAAAGAACGTGTTGTAAAGATGTTACAAAGAACCGTACTGGAGTTGAAGCCTAATGGAAGCGTGTCATGTGCCTGGCTTGGTCAATCCTGTGTCAAGTGGTACAAACCTGTGGCACTTAAGAGGTGCATTGTATGGGGCTGACAGTTTATTGCTTGAGCACAGCCCCCGTTGCATTTCAGCTCCTCTGCAGCATGATTTTGCTATTACAGCGTGAGAAGTGGTGTAGTGTAAATGGGAGTGACTGGGGACATTTCTGAGTTTAAGATACAATTACATTCTGAGGGGAAAATTATAAATGCCATATTCATGTCAGTCTCTTCACAACCTGTATCTCCATGTGTTTTTAGTAGAATTCGTGTGTTCAGTGTGCAAGGAGAAGCAGGAGCTATATTCAGAAAGGCTTGCAATGGTGTGCTCAAGGTGTCTGGATATGTACCTCCCACACCCCACGGATGGATGTCTTTGGCCTGTGAAGGGGCGAAGCTGCTGAAAATCTGCAAGAGCTCATCAAGTGCACTGTTTGTAAATACGTGATAAAAATGTTGACAGCTCTGCAGCAGCTCTCTTTTGGGTGGGGGGAGAGGGAGGTGATGTCTCTGCTCTAGCATTATCTTCTTGAAAAGTCGTGTTCAGTTCAGGATTTGGCGAGGTAAACGTGGGTCCTCATTCCCACCCTACTTCAGTGATATTCTTAGGAGCCAGCAGCAAACGGATCCCTCCCCTCTGGGGATGCCTTGATCTTCCGAGGCTGATACCAGACGCAGGCAGGAGCTTGCTGTTTTATCTGCATTGTCCATCTCTACCTTAATGAGTGAAACAGTTAAGTATCGGAGGGGGCGAGCCTCTAGGAATGTGTCTTCCATTTGACTCGAATATTTCGGTGAATAAAGGGAGAGGGAGGGAGAGGAGAGAGAGAGAAATCCACTTACATCACTCGAACTGCATTGAGTGTGTGCCTGTGTGCAGGTTAAGAGACAGACTTCAGTGTCTTTGCTTTCTGCAGGAAGCAGCAATGCCGTTTGTATCCTAAGAGGAATTTTTTATTTAGAAAAGGAAGCATTCTTTCTACCCAGGAAATGGCTTTCCTTGTGCGTTGCTATGCCAACTGCCTGCAGCCATGGTCTTCCAAAGTAAGCACAATAACGTAATTATATTGGCGTATTGCATTCAGACTCATGATTCTCTGGGTTTTTGTGTGTGTAACTGTGTTGTATTTTTGTTGCTGACTCTTTGGGCGGTAGAAGTGCTTGTCTTGATTGTGAGGAACAGGCATCATAAAATTAAATGTCCATCAATGTCACGCTGCTAAGATTAATTGTGCAAACTTGGTTAGCTGAGTGGAACAGAGATCACTGGTCACTACTCTGTCAGCATCATTAGCAGCCAGGGGAGGAGGTCCCTATTCGTGTGCGCTGCCCTGATTTTGGGGGAGTGGAGGGTAGTGGTGGAGGGAGGGGGGAGGCTGCATTTGTGAGTGTGTGATTGCAAATGAAACAGGAGTATTAACAATGCTTGGCTGAGTGCTGGAGGCTGGTTCCTGCACCCTGACTAATATAATACTGTATTAAGCCTTTTTGAGGGAGTCTCTGTGCAGTCAGCCATTTTAGCTTTTTTTTCATCCCCCTTTTTTTCCCCCCTTTCCCATTCCTCAGGCTCTGGGAATGGTTTTGTTCCCTTGAATGGATGCTGGATATGTAGGGTTTCATCAGGCTCTGTACGTCCTGACATGCTTAGACTTTCAGTGTTACAAAAATGGAGACTAACGCTGTCATTCGGATTGCTGCTCTGCACTACAAGTGCGAGGGGGGTTTTGAGCTTACCAGTAGTGACACTTTTAGCTCCAGCTTGGTTTCACCCCCTCCGCCTCTTTTTAATTTAATGCTGTAGAAGAGGGTGACTTGCCATCCATAAGAAATTGGTACATGATGTGTAAATTCAGTTCAGCTTATGTTTCTTCATTATGAAACCACTTGCAATCCCAGCTAACCATGGAGTTATGGGCCAGCAGGAGAAACACTCAGTAAGTATTACAAATTCTGTTTGTTCTATCAATAACCTGTCATGGGCAAACTGCATGGAGATTGAAACTGCCTGTCGTCCTGCTCACCGGCTTTCCTGCTTGTGGATTTAATAGCGGGTTTGGAGGGAAAAGCTGTACCTGAGGTGGCATTAATGTCGGTGGCTGTATTTGAAATTGGTTTTTAGCTTAGAAAAGGCAACTCTGTAGGTTCTTTTTTAATGTTAAAAATTTACTGAAAAAATGCTGACAGACTTTGGCTGGGCAGGAAGCTTTGAGCATTCAGTTAAAATCATTATGCATTTGTTAAAACTTTAAAGAAATATGTAAGCAGTATAACAAGTGATATAATTGTAGGTGATGATAAGAATAGATTTATTCTGTCTAGTGTATGGTACTAGTGTACTGCTGCCTTGTAGCATGGCGTTTAACATCTGTGCTACACTTATGCTGAAATGCAGAAACTGTTAGTAAAACGAGCAATGAACAAAAGGCATAAGTACTGATGCTTTCTAATTGATCCCATGAGTCAGCTACACCTTTGTCATGCTTTAATCCCATAGGCTGCTTGTGTTTATTGTTTGGGAAAAATGCATTCATAAGCAGAAGAGCAAACATTATTTAACAAGGCCTCAGGTGTCAGGAATTAGAAATTTAGGTTTTGCATGACAAAAAGGTTCTGTAAGTTCTGTAAGAATGTATAGAATCTTATTGCTCAGTTAAAATGTTAAATCTTCGTGCTAGATTTTATATGGTTCAATATAGTTTTCAATCTTCAAATTTGTTCCTTGAGAAGATATTTATGATTATATGTTCTGTGAATACTGTGTCTGTTAGAATGTGCATGGGAATGTGTACAGTATGTTCAGCAGATACAGTTAAGAATCATAAATAGTGGGAAGAGGTGATAGCAGGAACTTTCTGAAGGAAGAACATTTTTTTTTGCAAGAATTCAGTGTTGATTGTGTAGAAATGCAGAAAGTATTCTAGAAATGTTTTAGAATGTGTCCAGTGAATTTTTCTTACATATGTAGCAGACATATCACAGTTTCTTATTGTAAATTGTTTTTTACCTTTCCCTTCTTTAATTACATTCTAAGTATAAGGGAGTTCATGTAACCAAACCGTTTGGTGTTCATTAAATATTTAGAACTTAATCTAGAAAAAACCCAAACAGAAACCACCTTCTTTCCTCCTGAAACTCAAGCACTGAAGAATCTGAAATAGAATAGGATACTTTGAATTTGCAAATAAGAATAAAATGAAAAAGTTGCATATATCCTGCTCCTTCTACCCTCCAAAGAATATCAATGAAAAGTTCTAGATTTGCTCTGGTAGCACTGCAAGTTTAACTCATATTAAGTAAGTGTTTATAGATAAAGGAAAAAATAAACTTGCTTTTTAGAAACTCTGCATTACAAACTCTGTCATGTTCTAGTGGTATAACTTTGAGTTATTTAAATCACGGAGAGGAATTTCACTCTCCAAAATGGAGACTGGACCAAAATGTAGGAATAGTTAAAGGAAAAAGCTCGAGGTATTGCTTTACAATTGTCCCCATATATGCAAGAAAAAGAAGCCATACTATCCGACATGCAACTGCAGATTTTGCATGAATAAAAGACATAGTTTAAAGATTATATAGAACTTTAGAACTAAACTACTAGGACACAGAGCAGCTGTGCAAAAAACACCACTTTGGCTGTGAAACTTTTACATGCCTGTTCACCAAGTAGACATTAGTTTCCTTGGAAGTTGAGACTGAAAGATGTCAATTTTTCATAGAGAGGGAAGTGAAGCTTGGAGTTCCAAGGCATAAGACTTTATCTTACTTTGCCTAAGAGGAAAGCTTCTTGAATTAATAATTTCTGGTAATGAGTTATTTTCATGTTAGTATGTTCCCAGAATTCTAAATATTTTATTGATATCTGACTTGAACTTGTTTCAGGGAGAGAGGCCTAATTACTTCTGTGATATCACCACCCAGAGTCTCACAGCTTGATTTTCTGGAACTGAATGCAAAATTCAGTTCCAATCTGGAACTGAATGCAAAAATCTCCTGTGCAAGGTTTCACAAATTTATGTGAATTAATTTTAGTTAATGCTGTTAAATCTTAATTTCACACTAGTTTAGTTAGGGAATGAGAGATATGGTTTAATCTACTGTTCTGTGAAAGTGGTATGCAAACTGGCCATTGTGTTAATCGTGGTGAAAATGGAGAGAGGAAGAGTAAAAAGTGCTCTTGTGTTTCCTCGATATTTTTAATTAAAAAAAATAAAATCAGCAGCATCAATGAAGTGTATTGGTCTTACATGCCTCATATTTCATAAACTGGAAGAGTTTGAAGCAGTGCTACAGACACATATCTGAAAGTGATGTTCCTTGATACACAACTACTGTCATCTGTTCAACAGGGAGTAAAATTGTGCTTTGGGTGAAAGATGGCAGAGAAATGAAAGCTGGATTGTTGCAAAAATACTTCTCCTTAGTTCTTGTATTTAATGTACTTGAACAGATTTTGTGTAATTGAAGGAATCTTAGAATGGTTTGGATTGGAAGGGTCCTTAAAGATCACCTTCTTCCAACCCCTCTGGCCTGGACAGGGACACCTTCTATGGATCAGGTTGCTCAGAGCCCCATTCAACCTGGCCTTGAACACTGCCAGGAATGGGGCATCTTCAGTAGGTTCGTTCTATTTGGCTGTGCCCTTGCTGGTAATAAGAGTCCTCTCAACTAGCTTTGTAGTGCTTTCCTTGTAATTTTCCTAATCTTAAATTTTAGGAAGATGAATGATGTTTTAAAAAATACTGCTTTGTGGATGTTGAAACAATCTCTTGAAAAGCTTTACACATTGCATCTTATATGTGGTTTATTACGTGGAAAAAATTACATGAAGGTCTAGTGCACGAAGGTTCCCGTTGTAGGCTTGGGCCTTGTAAACTGTTAGCTTTCTATCTCGTTTCTCTTTTTCTTTTGTATCTGTTGTTTGTAGGAACTTTACTCAAGGCCAACTAAAAAAACAAAATGAAAAAAACAACAGGTATAATGACTTGCAAAAATGAGGTTTGAGATGCATAGTTCTTATATGACTGTGTAATGATTAACAATTCATGAATTACACAGTACATTGGAGTCACTTACGGACAACCTGTAAGAAAGTATATTTTTACTTCAGGTGTAATTGAAATAAAGTCTGCTAATAAAGGACGTTGCACTGCTGACACAGTGACACTTCTTTAGTGATCGTGGGTACTGCAGTCTTTGATGTGCTTGACCTATCTTGAATTACTAAAAAATATTGAAAGCAGTAAGTCAAATTTTTGGGTTGTTTTTACCATATTTTAGTTCACAACGATTTGTGGCTGTATGCTAGGGGTACCCTCCCTCCCAGGAAAGAGAAAGGAATGAGTGTTATTTTGAGGAAAATTCTTGAATGGGGATTGTTCAAATACGGTTATTTTAGTTTGATGTGTCGTAAGGGTGTCAGTTGGCATGCTTTCCTAAGAAATCTAGAGCTATACTAGAAATAATTTTCTGTTACTGGAAGAGATCATTATTTTTTCTTAAATCATGTAATAAATGTAACCTGGTATAGTTATTTGTCCTTTGAGTGAGCATCTCAGAGCGCTAATAAGACGTAGGAAAAAGAGGTGTGGTGTTGTGGTCAGATGGCTACAGTTGCTAAGCTTTTGCATGTTTGTATATACATATCTGTAAAAAAAAATAGATGTATGAAAAAACTCTGTTTAGGTACTAGTGACCTGTTAGCTGCTGCGGCTGCTGATGGTTATGATTTTGTTCATCTTGATCAATTACATTGCACTGGGACCTGATACAGATTATCTTCTTTTGTTGTTAGGCACCTTTATTTTTAGCACTTATTGAAACCAGATTTCTGTTTTGGCCCCTTCTGATTATTCATTTCCTTCTAATTTGCGTATTTTGAAAAAAATTTTCCTCTCTGGAGACCAGTAAAGGGGTTGTGGATTTTTCATGTGATTAGAAATAGTGTTTCACCTCTTTGTAGGTGGATTATGATAGTCTTTATTGCACGACTGTTTATCTTCTGCAAGATTTATCCCAAGATGGATAGCTCTGATGTAATGAGCAGCTGTTTGATGTTTTGGGCTAGCTTCATTGCTCAAAAGGCCAGGTTGTGTTTATGGTGTACTATTCAGTCTTACTCAGAAGAGAAAAGCATAAATGTTATTCTCTTCTGTGGCTTTTCAAGATGCTTGTGACTACAGTCTTCAGGCAATTAATTAAGGTATTGTGGGGGCGGCATTATCCTAATTTTTCAGGTAGGTCTGCTGAAGCAAATCTTCGGCAAAACGTAAGGACAGAATTTTGAGAGCTTAAGATGGTCATTTCACAGCATAGGTAGATGTAAATAAGCATTCAAAGGATGGATTTTGTTGCTTGAATTTTCTGTATTGGCCCAGTTCAGACACTCACAGCCTAATGATCATATGAAAGGTTGATTTTAAGTGACTTGTCTGGCAGCCTGCCAGAGATCTGTGGTAGACTCTGGCTAAATTCCTGTTCTGCAGGACAGCATTTAACTGCAGATTTCCCCAAAAGCTTATAAATGGCAAAATTTGGGTCATTTCACAGGAATGACAGTGAATGCATTTAGTGACCTGTAGAGATGGCAATGAGAGCATCCTTGGCCTGTAGAAGATGTCCTGCTATCTTTCTGTTACGGTTTCAATGCCTGGGGATTGCACAGCATATTTCAAAGTGAGAGGAGGAGAAGAAAAAAAAAATAAAAAAGAAAACCCACAAAACCATACCAGAAAGGCTGCCATCTATATGTAATGAAATAGCTAAAATTTTTTCAGGTCAACATGGATAGCTGATGTAGAAGATTGCACAGTAGGGCATTTTTAAGCAAGTTTATGAAGTAAGAGAATTTGAGGCCTCACAACGTAATCAGTATAATGGCTCTGGTTTATATTCCAAAGTGGACAGATCTAGTGGTGCTGTTGGAGTGTTTGCAGAGTGATATTTTTGATGGTGCATACTGGAATGTGGCATTTATAGTCACAATGCAGATGTGAACCTGAAAAGGAAAGTCAGCTTCTTCCAAAATGCTATTTTGAGACTGAGAGACTAAAGCTATTTATTATTACTGAGTTGTTGGCACTCCTGCCTGATCATCCGACGTGCTGAAAATCTAGCTGAAATTGAGAGCTGCTGATACCCAACAATGAAGGAAAAACAAAAACTATCCAAGCAACCAAAAATCCCTAACATAAAAAGAAGTAAAAAATCCTAAATCTCTTAAGATAGTGTTGACTCGCTCCTGATTCTATGAGTTAATAAAGGCATAAGAAGAAGAGAAACTGTGAAAAAAGCAGAAGATACTGTGTTAAGTAGCCTAAATTAAAAATACTAGGGAATTCACAGTGTGCTCAGTGAGCAGCATATGAAGTTCATTGTAATTAGAAGCAAGCACTAAGGAAATGAAGAAAATCCTATGCCTCAGTACCTCAAGTTCATTATTCCACCTGCAAAATAATTTCAGTCCCTTGCTGAATACTGGCTCAAGGGTTTTAATCGTTGCTACTTACGCTGGTACTTCATTTCCAAGTGATGTACACTCAACAGTTTAGTGAACAAACCTGTAAAAATATTCCAGTGAGAGGAAGTCAATTAGATTTTTTTGGAAATTTCACTTTTAATTATTTAAGGCAGGGGATCTCAGTGATATGTAAAGAAATATCTAGCTTATAAGAGGATTAGAAAATGCTGTGAGTTGTGTTGCTTTTTTTTTTTGCGGTCATGGTTGCTGCTGTTACCACTCCAGTATGCAAAAGCAAGGGGAGGTGTCTCGTGTTCTGTATTCTGCTGCTAACATGACCTGAAGCTTATCTGCAAAGTACTTCTGTACTTGATAACTTTGCAGGTTGTCTGCAAAATCGATGAAATATCAAGAGATAACTGGAATGATTGAAGAATATGAGCGTTAGGAGCTCTGATTTCTAAATTCTAAACTAGAATTGCATAGACACTTAGGCTATGTTCAGACCATCAACGCACTGGGATCTTGATGTTGGTGCTGGAAACTCTTTAAGTATAATTTTTTGAAGCTTATTTAAAGTTTATTTTTCTTTATTTATCTTGCATATTTTTTATTCCTTGTTGTATTCTAGGCTTTAAATTGCTACAAATTAGCCCTTAACAGCAGCCTTGATGTTTTAAAAACCGAGCTAATTTTACTAACGCCTAATGAATACACAGTGGTGTGATTTTTGCTTGACTGAAATAGGCACAAGAGTTTCAGGATCTTAGGGTTATTTTATTAAAGTCTGATCTTTATTTTTGATACCTTAATTGTAACAGCAGATATATGACCAGACTACTAATTCTTTTCACTTACTATTACTGATACATTCTTGATAGTTTTTTCTAAAATTCGAAATTAATAGAAGTAATGCTACTAGAAAGAGAAAAACCACCCTTGATAAGGTATTTCAGGAGTTGTGCAGGTAAGTGTAATACTAAACCAGTGTTTCCAGTGTTTGAGAAATATGGTTAATGTTAAGGATTTGAGAAACATGAAATACTAATATCTTGAGATTTACCCTTGACCAAAGAACCTTGTACCTGCCACACTTCATTCTCAGTATTGTATTTAAGAATGTGGTAGCTGTAGTGCAAGAGAAGTGTGGCATGACTCCAGCAATTCTGCAGTGTTTTTAGGATTCTTACCTCTGCATGCTTAACCCATCAATCTGTTACAGAAATGTCACTGGCACTCGTATGGTATCCCAGAATTGGATGGTTGGTGGTTATTCCAATTTTGTCAGCTTGCCAGTAGTCTTTTTGCTGTTCATTTTGAGATAGTGATGATTCAGCTGAGAACCAGGGCAAGAATAAACTCTGCTGAAGGGGTCTCTGCTCAGTGGGTTAGTTGTGAAAGTTGATCCTGTGCCCAGAAGCTAAAATTTATTGGAGTGTTTCTCATTCCTTCCAAACTCCCTGCTCGTATGGGGATAGTAGAAGGACAAATGAAGGACAGCAGATTGCAGTGCTGTTATGTGGGTGATGTTGAAGGTAAATAGCTTTATATTATAGTAGTACCTGACACAAGCAGTGCTGCTGCTTGGTACCTAATACATCTGAGTTGTTGGGGCGGAGATATTTATTGCCCAAATTTATTTTATTTTTTGCTTGTGAAAGATGAAGGTTCACAACATTTGGTGAAATAACTGGAAGATAAGAAATTTTATATGTGTGTTGTTTGTAGTTTACTCTTGTGGCACTGGACTTGGTTACTAGACTGCAAGATTCTATTAATTCTGTTAGCAAGAATGTTGGTCCTTTGGGCAAAAGGCGATATTTGTCTTTTTGGGTTGTTCTCACTGCAAATGTGAAGCTTGCTGCCATGAACCAACTTCATGGTATTCAGCTAACCTGGCATTCTATACTTGACCTAAACCTTAAGCTGCTCAAAAAGCTGAAAATAAGGCCATAGGTCCTTTTGCGATCACTGATGTCAATTGCAGATGTTGGAACACAAAATCCTGGCATGTTTAAGTTCCCTTTTCATGAAAAGTGAAAGAGGGTTTTCCTAAATGGGAAGTAAGTTGCTAAACCTCACAGCTTGGACTGAGTAGTTTTCTCTCCTTTCCCAAGTACCAAGTTATAGGCAGTCAAGTTGATGTCTCCAGTAATATGATGTTCCTTCCGAAGCCTGTCTGGAATGCCTTAAAAAGGTATCAGATAATTTGATCTGCTACAATTTCCATCATTCCTGTCCTTTGTGGTGTATGGAGTGTGACTGCCCTTCCTTTAATTCAAGTGGGTTTTCTGATCTTTCCTTACATGTCTTCTGCCAGTTTAGTGACCATTGTAAACAGCAGAAAGCTCTGAACCATTGGACAGAATGTCAGAAAGGTTTTACTTTGAACGTGAAAATGGTTGTGACTCTTCACGCATATGTGCATACCTCCATGGCATTTCCAGCTCTTAAATGGAGACGGGGATGACAATTCTCCTTTGGACTGGAGATGTGCAAACTGGTTTAACACCAGCCTTCTCTTTCAGTTCCAGCCTCTCAACATGGATCAAGAGCCAGTTGCGTTTCAAAATAGAGGAAAAGCAGGCTTGTAAGTTAGAATGCAGAGAAGAGCAAAGTATTACATTATATATGCATTTAGGATCTGTTAAGAAGCTAAAAAATGCTATGGCAGGCGTAAAATGTAGCTCCATGTAGCCCTTGTAGCCTTCTGCCTGTAGATGACTTATTTCAGCTGCCCCAGGCTTGGCTGCTGACCATATGCCAACATTTGGTGACAGTAATGCATCCTCTTGGTCACTGCAGTTACCTGATCTTCACAGGCATAGGGACACAGGAACCATGCTGCAAACCCAGACAATACCGATGGTCAAATACCTCAACCTAAGATTTCTGTCACTCAGTCTATAAATACTGCCTCATTTTATCTGACTGCAGACTTGCAAGCATAGGTGCTGTGTGCTGGGTCACTTGGACAAACAGACTAGGTAGGATTTATTAGTTTATAGCTTGACTCCAAACCATGACCTCGCAAGTAAGAAAAGTTGGTTTAAAGCTTTCTTCTTTTATTCCTCGTCCGAAGAATGATTTCATAAAAAATGACATTGTTCTATTTTGTGGGTCTCCCTTTGTGTGTGTAGTCATGTTGGCTGGTTTTATCGTTAAAAATAGGCTCGTACTGTTCCGTGCTGCTGTTCTTCCTGCAGAGCCAGAAGAATGGGAGCTGCGTTGTGCTCTTAGGCCTCCATCCACAGCATTGTTTCCTAAATGCCTGTCTGCTGCTGTGTGCCTGCCAGCCTGCCAAATGCTGTAGGAGTTGCATGAATGTCAGGAGGGTCTAATGCGGGATGATTTGAAAGAGCATGGGAAAGCCTGAAAAAGAGAACATGGGTGCAGAACTGGGCCATACATTTACTATTGGTAGAGGGATTGATGGCTTGAAAAGGGGGTGATGAAGGACATTGTACCTGAATGTATTTGGTCGTGGTTGAAAAAAAGTAATCAATCTAGATTTTGGGAAATCTAAACTGAATTTTGGGAATTATTTCTTAGTTAGCTATATCCTAGGTTTGCTGAACCATCAGCCCTGTTCTCATTTTAGCCCGACTAAGTTTTTTGCACTCTTGATTTGTTGAGGTTTTTGTTTTGTTTTGGTTTGGTTTTTTGTTTGTTGGTTTGATTTTTGTTGTTTGTATATTGGTTTGGTTTTTTGTTTGGTTGGTTTTGGTTTTTTGGGAGGAAGCTGTTGGGGTTTTTTTCCTACATGTAAACACCTAAAGGTTCTTCAAAATACTTTTTGCCTGTGCTGTTTCACCAATCAAGGTGGAGCTTGACCTCTAAATCTTAATGTATTTCTGAAAACAAACTAGGAAAAAACCGAACCTGTAGTTGCCAAACTCTTGGCAGGCAGTAGCTCTTTGCTAGATTGCTCAGGAGAGAATCAGATGTTAGACTTGGATGTGTCTCACTGGTCTTTTCAGTCTTGACCTGCATCACCAGTGGATTTTCAGCTAGGTTTTTTGACCTTTGAATAAGGAGCTGACTATTGAGGTGGTTTTTTTGTTTTTCTTTTTTTTTTTTTTGAAATATATATAAATAATGTAGGAGGATTTTTTTTTTGTTGTCCTCACTTTTAAGAAACCAGGAAGAAAAGGAAAGCACATGAATTTATGGATTTTGGAGCCTCAGTAAAATGTGCTACTTAAATAATTAACTCTGTGTCTGGAAATGGTTGTTAACTGGATTTTTTTTTTAAAGCGAGAAGAGTAGTATTTTAAAACTGAAGCTGTTCACAGCTGTAGGAGCTGAAGCCAAAACTAAAATGAGACTGAAAACCAAACTAAAATGAGAAGAGCGTTAGTTTCTTTAATAACTGTGGAAGTCTGTATGCTAGGTGTACCTCTCCTTGCCTTTTGGTGTATGACTTCTGCAAATATTTTGTGTGGTCTAACTCTGGGAATTTCTGTCCTATTCAGTCTTGCTCATTTTCAAATCAGTAGACTCTTAGTAGTTGATAATATTATTGTTTTGGAGGGGGTGTTTGTGTGTCTTGTGAGAAGATTAGAGACTTCTTGCATTTCAGGGCAAAGGATTTTGGAAATTTCCGTTCAGCAGATATTTTCCAAGGTCCTTGAATACAGCTGCTTTTCCTAAATAAATGATTACTAAAGTGTAGTTTCCCAAACAGTGGCGTGCATGTCAGCAGTAGGATATAGAAAATCTAGTTATCTGCTTGTTTCCTGTTGAAGGAAGAAGTTGTTTAGGCAGTTAAATGTCACTCCTACACCTGCAACTTCCATTAATATTGTACATTAGTATTCCTTCTGTGATGATGGTAACCAGGGAAAACTAAACTTAGGAATTCCTGAGTTAGAGTAGCATGATTATTTTTAGGGTTTTTTTAAAGTAGTGGTTCAATGTTCCAACTGGGGTTGTATTCAGTGAAGCATCCAGAGATAACATGCTTAATGTAGTAATGACTGAAATGTCTACCAGTTTTATGACAGTAACTTTATAAATCTCTTGCACCATGTGTTACAGCAAACAACACTACCGTTGTGGTGCTATTGTAAATCAGCAGTTGGTTTGACTCTCAAGTTACCTGGTCGTTGCAAGGTGACCTAATGCAGTAGCTGATGTAAATGCACACACCCTGAGTGTCTAAAGCTTATCTTCTGGTAGATGGGAGAAAAAAAGTTGAATGTCACTGATTGTGTTCATAGAATGGGTGGCAGTTATTGGTCCTGGTATTTCAACTTGATTTCTGTACTGGTTGTTTTTCTGCAGCTTGGCAGTCTGTGATGTAAAAATCTCTCCGTACATAAACACCGCTGAAATATTTCATGGTGTCAGTAGAATGTGGAAGTTGTAGCATGGGTTGTGTTTTTAGGATGCTGTTGACGCAAGGCAGGACCATACGGGATGATTTCAACTCTGTGTGCACACCTGCACAGACACAAATAGGTACATTTCTGAAAGTCACGTATGAATGTCAGCATTTTAAGCAGAATAGCATCATCCTTCAATTGACAATGCTTACTCTAAAGCAGCCTTGGTTATAGCAGGCTCCATATGGGACCTTGTTGTTTTGCTTTTCTTATAATGTAGTTGTGGACATTTGTAAAAGTTGTGCGATCAAAAAAACCCAAAAAAATCAAGGTGGGAGGCTAGTGAAATTTAGTGTTAGATATTACAGTTTTGAGTAAATGTCACTTGGACTGCAAAGAAAAGCTCTGCAGGTTGTTTCAAAATTTACTGGAGATACTATTAATATAAAAGATGCTTATGTGTTGATAGGTGGTAATAATTTTAAATGGCTTTGCACAGTTGTTGCGGCACTGTGCTCCAGAATTGAGAGAGCATCATAGCACTTCCTAAAGACTTCTTGGTAAAAAGAAGAAAAATGATCCTTTACTTTTTCCCTTCCTATGATCACAGTGAGTACGCACTAGTAAATCTTTTCTCCAAAGTAGTAAATAGTTGTAGTGGTTTGTAGAAGTTGGAATCTTGCTCTGTGTGACAGAATAGAAACTATGGAGGTATTAGGGATGCATGATGGCACATACAGGTTTAAAAGCTTGTGTCCATGTAAAATATTTTCATTAATTTTCTTTGACTACCATATGAGGAAAAGTGTAAAATAATGTAGCAAGCAAAGCTGCTTGTTGTTACAGGTACATTCACTGCTGTTGTATTGCCATGGCATGAGTATATTTGCACTTGCAAAACTTGTAAAATAAGTAAAAAAGCTGTTTGACTAGTAGTCATGTTGGTATAGCATTAAAAAATCATAATTATGGTAAAATCACACTGTTTGAAGATTTTGCAACATTAGTCATGTATAAAGGGAAATTCTTGCTGTTAAAAAATATTTTACCTTTTACTGTACTACATAACTGTTTTACGTTATCCAGAAAAATAGCAAGAACTACCTACACTATCTGTAATGCAAATCTGTAACATTTTTGCTCTGTGCATTGGTCGCAGAAGTATTATCTACAGACTTTCAAGATGTTTTTAAGCAATCTTTCTTTTAAAATTTACCTTTGAAAATAACATCATTTTCAATCAAAATTAATTGCCTCTTAGTTGCCCAGCATTTTTAAAAAAATTTGTATCATTGTTTTAAAATGCTCACTATTGTGCAATTAGCAAGCTAAAACTAGTGATTGTGGCAATATAAGTTTTTGCTTTATAGTTAAAAAATGCTAAAGTCACAATATTTGGAAAAACAAGCTGTAGCAAGGGCTTTGATGTCCACTTGTGTGTTATTTGTCTTGTAATATTGCAATTCTTCGTGTTCTTTTTTTTGTTTGAGGTGAAGCAAAGTGTGCATCTTTCACTGTCGGACAACGAAAATAGGGGGAACTTCCACACACTTTTCTCCTGAACTATTCCTTGATACTCCAAAGCAAAGATAATCCTTTAGTTAAAACTCCAAGGGTGGCATTGACATGGCTGCAGCCTTCAGACTTCAAACAAAATTTCCATTTAATTGCTGTGAATAGTCATGTCTCTCTTTAAATTTTCATCGAATTTCTTTCAATTCATATGGTATTTTATAGAGGCAAGGCTCAGTTTCTGCATCCGTGCACAGGAGCTCCCTATAATATTTGTAACTTTAAAACATTTTGCTTGGAAGTGTACAGAATGCTTAGGTGTTTACTGAGAAGCTACCAATAAGAATCTAAAATGTTTTTATATTAGTCATGTTGGGTTTTGTCTTTTTTCCTCTGTTGGTTAATATGTTTCTGAACAGTAAGTATATAAAACAACAGGCTCACTTCAGATTTTTCTGCTTGGATGAGTGACATGGATCTGGAAAGGATTTTCTGGGTCACTGCTGTTACACACTTGTGCAGCACACTCATAACTTTGCCTTGCTTCATTTTGAAAGTCTTCTCTGCCACAGCTCCTGTGGAGTCTGGTTTGGAGAATCTCTGTGGTTCATTAGATAGCAGCCTTCTTTCAGCTTCCTGTTCATTAGGCTTTACACCTGCACTGCCTTGTACTGGAAATATTTCTTTTTCCTCCTTTCTATTTCTGGATAGTGATCATACCCTCTCTCAGTGTGGGCTGAAAAAGCTGTGCTTTTCCTGCACTTTGTCAAGTATTAGTTTTCCTTCTTTTGATAATCCTGGTAGTTTTTCTCTGACTCTGTGTATGTGTATGGCTTTAAGCCATCTTTATTTTAAACACACAGCTGGGAATGTGTGCAGCATTTCCAAATAAGGTCTCTGCTGGGGTCGTGGAGAAGAGCCCAGAACTGTATTTCTGGAGGATGCATGCTGTGATCATATTGGGTTCTCCTTCTGCTGCATCACCTGAACAATTCAGTCACCTTCTGATCAGCTGATACATGGAAACTTTTTCACAGTCATTTCTGACAGGGAATTTCCCAGATTCTTGGTTTTTGTTTTAAAGTGCATGATTTCACATCTTTTCCTATTGCTCCTCTCTTGTATCAACAGTGTCTTTTTGCACAGTGATAACAACAGCTTTTTTCCTCCACTTGGAAAGAGGGGAGTTCCAAGATATTTTCTATATCAATCTTTCATATCTCATCTTAAAAAAACCAGCAACTACCTGAGCAGGCCTTAATTGATTTTTCTTTATTCTAGAATCAATTAGCTTTGATTTTTTTTTTTTTTTTACTACTGTAAGTTAGCTCAGTGCAGTAAAATTCAGTGCTGTAGTTCAGTATTAAAGTCCAGTAGTTCAGATTGAATGGCTGCAGTTCAAAACTGAGCAATCACTTCATGAATGTTTGAAAAACTTCACTAAGCTGTGTTAGAATGGCTAGAATGCTGTAATCATGAGGTATTCTGTGATCAAGTGTAGAACACCCCACCACCAACACATAGTGTGGCATAAGAACAGCCCTACTGATGGGGAAGCTTCAGCACTTGGAACTGTAGGCATTTCACAGGGTCTTTCCTTCCACATTTAAGATGTGCTCAGGATATATGTATTTTCACCTCTGGGGTAAACTCCTTTTTGTTGTGGATTTCAATTCTGAGTGGTGCTTTAAAACTGAAAATAAAATCTGGGTGCACATATCATCATTTTTACCTCTGCTGGTGTAATTGGTTTTTAGCCTCCCCCATGTCCACTTGTGAGACTGCTGTGTAAGTAATCCAGATTGAGTCTGTATATGAGATATACACAAGCATTCTATTATTTGTGTAAAATATTCTGCAGGATTTAAAACATCTTCCTTGAAAATGTTTGAATGAACATTTCCTGTAAACATAAGTGCCCACATAAAGTGGTCTTGAACTTTTTTTTGCTTTTATGTCCCTAGACATAAATCTTTTGTCTGGTTTCCTGTGGAAACAAAGTTTGTGACCAGGTTCTCTGTTCCTTCCTCTCCCACAGTTACTTGTAATAGGCCAGAGAGTTCAAAATTTAACCTTACAAGCCTCCAAAAGCCCTGAAAATGGGCCACTTAGTTTCCAACCCAGCAGTAGTTCTCAGCGTATAAAGCACCCAAACAGCCACAAAAGGAAGTATTTAGAAATACTTACTGTGGGAAAAACATCAACTGGAACATGCATTTTCTTAGTATGAAAATCAGTTATTCTCAAGAGAGAGATCTCTGCAAAGCCAGGCTTTATTATTTTATTTCTCCTCCATGTATATTAAATAATAGGGAGCCTTTACAGAAGTTCAGTGATTTAGCTCAGTTTTCTACTCTCTTTCCCTAGAGATATTTCAGAAGTCAATCGAAATGCCTCAGAACAGTCTTTCCTTCAACCTAAAAGGCAGTCATCAGTGACTGCCTGTCCCTGCTTTTCGGTTTTCATTATGTAGATTTCCACAGGATGAATTCCCTTCCCAGTTTTACTCCGTGTTTTTTGGGAAGCTGTTAGTTTGTGGGAGGGTGTGGGCTGTACAGGCTCTGTCAGGGCTCTTAAATGCAAGGGCTTGGTGGGACAGCAGGGTGCTCCCAGGAGTGATAGGCTGGGTCCCTGTAGGGACTCCTGTGATATAGGGACATATGCAGACATAATACATCAGAATAGAGAATCTGCTACTCACAGCAGTTCAAAGTGGCTAAGAGTAGGGTTCAACCTAAATCTGATCACTCTGTGAAATAAAGCAAACAAAATAATATAAAATACCAGATACTTAATGAAAAAAAAAAGGAAAAAAAAAAAGAAAAAAGGAGGCAAATTAGAAAATCCTACTTAACTCCTGACGGGAAGGTTCCACTGTACTGTGTGGAAAACAAATCGTCAGACCATGTTTCTACATGTGGTTAAGGATGTCAAAGAGTTGTCAGTACCTAAATGTATATCCACAGTCAAAACAGTTGTAGAACAGTCTTTTTAACTTGATCCCCGCAGCAGAACTGCTCTAACTTTAAAACCATCAGGGTCCATGTTTTAAAAGTACTGAATTATCCTTTGTTGCCCAATGAAGAGACTACACTTTTACCACGTATTTTCTGAGACAGGCTTCTGAGTAAATGCTAAATAAAAATATTTTGATCTTGCATATTTGTTCGTTGGAAATATGTTATAAATGTTTGAGTTCGGATTTTCAGAAATCTGAGAAAAACGTAGGAAAATTATTTAATGTTATTGAGTTTTGTTTAGCATGATTCAGTTCAAATCCATCCTGCTGGTTTTTTCTTTCATATTTGGGGTTCACTGGCACTGTAAACACCTATCTAAAACAGTTTTTCTTTTTTTTTTCCCCACTTAGTTTGAGCTGTTGCCAATAAATTGACATTAGTGCTTCCTGGAATAGTGTTTATGCCAGATTTTCTGAAGAAGACACTTGAACATGAAATGCTGGATTGAATCTCTGATTCAAATACTTCCAAAAGGAAGAACAAATGTTAACGCATGCAGACATCCAGCAGAGAAGGTGGTTAAATTAAATAGGAATGGGTGTGTTTCAGTGATGCATTTCTTACTTTTCCTTTAAAAAGAGTTGCTTCTGGGAGTTTTTCTTCATTCCCCAGACACCCATTTAAATTTTACCACCCCTGTGCCTCTGCAGAAGTCAATAGTCCTTCAAGCAAAGTATTGAATGCATGAAGTGCTCACAGGATTAGCTGCTGAGAGCTATGAGATGTGCAGTAAGTGGCAGTCAGTGTGTGTTTTGTAAGGGAAGCAAAACGAAGTTCCTGTGCATTCACTCTCTCTTGCTCTCTCCCTGAGACCAGCAGCTCACACTGCATTAGCTTGAATCTCTGAATGTTTTTTTTGGGAGGCTAGCTATAGCAAAATATCAGTGGAGGAAAGTATTAAGAGCTTGCCATGAAAGATCCTTATAATACTTTTCTTTCCTTCTTTTTGTTTTTTGTTTGGTTTGGTTATTTTGTATACAAACAACTGCTTAACAGGAATGCTATCCAAATGCACTATTTTCAGAACACAGGTTGTGTCTTGTGCTGGAATGAAGAACATTCTTAAGAGTAGGTCTCTATGAAGTTTCACAATTTCATAGAAAGATGCCTATTTGAGGAAACTTTAGAGATTCAAAATATGTGCAGTATTGTTGCGTAAAGTGAATGATTATACAGAAGAAATAATTCAAGTCAGAAGGTTTTTATTTAAGTCTTGCAGAAGTTTTCATAGAAAATATATAGAAGTGTCGCAATCTTTTCCACCTGTAGGTGCATGGAAATCCTGCTTCCCTGGGAATTGCATCCTAATTTTAATAGTATATAGTTTCAACTTTTAGTTTAAATTTAACTCTGCATGGACATGTCAGCCTGCATCAAGTCTGTCGACAGAATCAATAGAAATTACTTTATTATTCTGTAATTACTTACATTGACTGCTGTGTTTAGAATCACTCAACCATAAAAATGTTTTCTTTGATGTCTCTCTTGGTTAGTGAAAGAATTATGTTGAAATAGCATGTTGATGAATGCCCAGCATTATTAAAAATATTTTTTCCTTGTATTATTAAATACCATAAGTGTGGGCATAGCTTTAAAATACAAAATAGAACAAATGGGCAAACATTTAATATAAAAACAAGTGTTTACATAAAATATTGAAATAAAGCATTAATAATTTTATAGGGTACTGAAGAATACTGCCTTGGTGATCTACACTTTTGTAGTCCAATAAAAATTTTAGAATTTCTATCTTGGTGGGGTTTGTTTTAATGAGAAAGACTGAGGCACAGTATTGATTTTATTTGTCTGCTGTTGTTCTCCCTTCACGAAAGAAACAGAATCCCCAAATAAGTTTATTGTAGTGTAGTAACTTAGATTTGTGGGACTAAGTGTTTCATCTATAAAAGTAATTCCTATAAAAGGAATAACCAACTTTTAAAAAAACCAAATATTTATTACGGTGGCTTTTATTATATGGTAGCTTTTATTATTTTATTAATAAAGAACTACTACAGAATAAGTGCTCGTGTGCATGTGTTTAGAGGTTGAAGAAACAGTGTTTGCTTGTGTATCTTTAACTTCAGAAAGTGGAAATAGAGGCTACAAAGGTGATAGTTTGTGTTGTTTTATGTCTACTTGCTTAGCCTGGCTCAGTGGCGCTTAATTACACATAAGATCATTCGTTGGGAATTGCGTAACAGAATGTTACACCTTTGCTCTCTTTATTCCCATCTTTTTTGCGGATGGACTTAAGTCACTTTGCAGCCTTTATAAATCTTTCATAAAGTGCTGAGCAGCCTTCAGTAGAAGACCTTGTTTCTAAAAGCCTTGCTGATATATTTGCATTGAAATGAGTGGTATATTGAAGCTTTCCAACCAGAATTCGTCTCATAATTTAAAACTATGTTCTTGTGTCTTTCATGTTGTTGCCTTTATACTTGTTTTCACATATAACTGCATTTCAACTGAAAAAAAACCCCCTCAAAACTATTTAAAGAAATAAACGGTTTTAGTATAATTTCACTTATTTTTTTGGCTGTTCTCATACCTTTTGTGCCATATCCAAGAATTTTCACTTCTTGTCCAGTAGACATTCTGAAAATGTATTTAATATTTTTTCTAAATACTGTATTAGTAGATAAGTCCAGTGATTTCTTGAATCGAAGATATCTTTTGTTATAATGAAAGGCACGCTGTAGGGCAGGAGAAAATAATGATGTTCTTAAAATAGGAGGAACACATTCAGAGCAAAGTAATTGTTAGTTTTGCATGCATAACGCGGTGACTCATTTTGAGGGTGGAAGTAATAAAGTGGTGCTTTTAAGATAGGAAGATATGATAGGGTTTACGGTATTGTACAGTTCTAAATGGATGTATGTCTTTGCCCTTAAGATAGTTTCACATAATTGTTTAGGGTAAAAATTGGGAGTTCCCAGATGTACTGTTTTAACTCTGATTTCTCTCTATGTGTGCCAACTCTATAAATGTTTGTATATAAGTAAGTATACCTGTTTATTAAGAGCTACATTATAAATGTAAAATACTGTTTTCACCTCTGTCAAATTAGGACTAGGGCTTAGATCGTAATAATTTCATTGGGTCATGTTTTGTATTAGAAACTTTTGTCCCTGTTACGTGTGAATAGAGCTATGCATGTAGCACCTTAATGTTTGTCACTTGTCAAGGTTGTGCTGAGACTAGGTTATCTGGACAGTTTTCTGACCCTTTTAATGATTATTAATTATATAAACTAGTGTACATATACTGTGTTTTGGAACTATATTTACTTAAGAATAAATCATGCATTAATTTTTCTAAATTACCCTGCTACATTTTTACTCTGTGTGCTAGTTCCTTCTGATGGTGTGACTCAGTGTTCAGTAATGAACTTAAGAAATATTGTAGGTTTTGGCTTCAGCAAAGCTGTAGTTTAGTGTGGTGCTTGTTATGTAAAATATACAAGTTGCTTCTGATCCTTATTACTTTGAATGAGTTCTTAAATCTAGCCATCATTTAATGAAAATGGAAAACAAGATAAAAGTGAGAATTGAGTTCTGATGCCATTTGTGGTGGTGTCAGTCTCTGATAGGTGATGTTTCTGAGGCAGAGGGTAGGTCTTTAGGCTTTCTCATACTGCTCACGGTCTGGTGGATAAAGCATGTGCTAGATCTAGCCAGTATGTGCTTCAAAACATAACAAGAAAACCTTTACTTTTACTGTTGTACCTAAGTCAGTACTAAACTATAGAATAAGATGATAGCTCAATACAAGCACAGAGTGCTTAATAATGTAATAGTGAAGTGATACTCAGTAGCACAACAAGCATGCCTGTTGTCATGAAGTTAACTGCCCAGAGATGGTTCCTAGCAAATTTTTTCACTCAGTTATAATAGCATGGTTTCATGATGTTCTTTTCTAATCATGTTCCACTGCAAGTATGAAATTAGATGTAAATATCCTGGTTTGGGGTAGACAGCTTTTTGCTGGTTGTTGAATGGTTGCATTTTGTCCTTGTGTTGCTAAACTGAAAAACATTTACCAAACGTTGTGCTCCAAGAATGAAAGCTGTAGCTGGTATTGGGTTTGTGTGGCAGGATTTTGGTAGGGTGAGGCTCCAGGGCTGACTTCTGTGAGAAGCTGCCAGAAGCTTCCCCCACGTCTGATGGAGCCAACGCCAGCCAGTGCCAAGATGGACCTGCCACTGGCCAAGGCCGAGCTCACCAGCAGTGGATATCCCAGCACCTCTGGGATAGCGCAGTTAAGCAAGGAGGGGGAAAGAAAAACCGTGCAATTGCAGCCACAGAAGAGAGGAGTGAGAATGGGATAGAAACAGCCCTACAGACACCAAGGGCAGTACAGGAGGTGCTCTGGGTGCTCCAGCAGATTCCCAGAGATTCCCCCAGCCCGTGGTGAAGACCACGGTGAAGCAGCTGTACCCCTGCAGCCCACGTTGATCCACAGGGAGGTAGAGATCCACCTGCACCTTGTGGAGGAGACCCACAGAGCAGGTGGATACCTGTGGGAGGCCCATGCTGGAGCAGGCTCCTGGTGGGATTTGTGACCCTGTGGAGAGAGGAGCCCACACTGGAACAGGTTTACTGGCAGGAGTTGTGACCCCAGAGGGGACCCACACCAGAGCAATTTGTGAGGGATGGCATCCCGTGGGAAGGGCTCGCTTTGCAGATGTTCATGGAGGACTGCCTTCTTTGGAAGGGGAAGAATGTAAGGAGTCCTCCACCCAAGGAGGGAGGAGAGGTAGAGACAGTACGTGATGAACTGACACAGCCCCCATTCCCTGCCCCTCCACACCACTGCGAGGGAGGAGGTGGAGAATTTGTGAGTGAAGTTGAGCCTAGAAAGAAGGGAAGGGTGGGAGGAAGGCATTAAGATTTTGGTTTATTTCTTATTATCCTATTGATAATAAATTCAATTAATTTGTCCCCAAATTGGGTCTGTTTTGCCCGTGACAGTAAGTAATGAGTGATCTCTCCTTGTCCTTACCCATGAGCCTTTCATTGTATTTGCTCTCCCTTGTCCAGCTGAGGAAAGTGACAGAGTGGCTTTGGTGGGTGTCTGGTGTCAAGCCAGGGTCAACCCACCACACTTTCATGTAAGACTGAAGCACATGTGGGTTTTCATTGTCATCAGTGCTTTACTTTTTTAAAATATTAAATATTTTAAATAGCAGAATGTGACTAAGATAGAAATGCATGTATTTTTCACACACATTTTTCACTGAGTTTACAGTGTAAATGTTTCAGCTTGTTTAATTTTTATATTATATTTTTTTCTTCATGCAGTCTCTCACCTTAGCTTTGGGGGGTAGGGCAGTTGAAGTGGATGCTGCTTTCGGGCATGTAGTACAGTGATGTAGTGTTCTGCAAAGATGTGAGCATGTGCTTTCTGCTTGTAAATAGTCCTATTTGATTAGGATCAAAGTGACTAGTTAGGTTGCCTAAAGAAAAATGCCTGCTTCTGATCTTCCGTCACCACTTGGCAAGTCCAGCTCATGCAGCATGGCTTTGACTTGAGGAGTTACTCTGAAACCAGTAATCACCAAGCATACAGCTGATTGTCTACAGCCAGAAAGATTCAGAAGGCTTGCTTTTATTTGCAGTGTATTCCATCAGTTATTGTGGAATCCCATGCCTCTTCCTTTTGCCTGTGCAGTAGTGGATCATAAATCCTTGCTGTTCATTTAAAACACTGAGTGCAGTCATTATATTAAGCATAGCTTGATTTTACTTTTTAAAATACTAACTGAATTTGCTTTGATGTAAGGTTCTTTAAAATTTTTAATGCACTGATAAAAAAATAAATGCTGTTGTTAATGACATGGAGATATTTGCAGGGCACTGTAAAAAATTGAACGTGTTTGGCTGGGTGCCACACTGTGTTCATATACAGTTCCCTATGGAGTTAATATTTATTTGGGATTGCAATAGTTAGTACTTTTATAAAAGATAAAACTCTCAAAATATATCTGTGTAAGTTATCATTAAATGTGTGAATCTTAGATGATTTGTACTTGTATCTTAAAATAATATGTAAGATTTCTACTTTGAAAGAAACGTGGGCTGCTTCACTTAGAGAAGAGAGACTGTACTTTGAGAAGTAGTCATCAACACACTGCTAAAGCTGTGGGAGTTCATTTCCCTTGCACTCTTCCTATGGAAAATGTACTTCTTTGCAGAATGGCTCAAAAGTGATAAAGAAAAATTGTGTAGTGGCCTAAATATCAGTATATATGGTTCCATTATGTGATAATTCAAGCTTACAGATTGAAAAGCAAAGTAGCAAAGACAACAGATACTGTAATGCGCTACCTAATGCTGTATTTTCTCCTTCTGAGACTTCATTAACAGTGGTGAGCATAACTAGATTTTTCTGGAGGCAGCATTCATTGCTGTGTGTATTAGAGTACTGCTTTTGTTGATTGCCTTCTCTTTGTTGATGAAGACCAAATCTAGCTCTGAGCTTACTGAAGCTTTTTAGGATCGTTAGTATCTGGTTGCTGGTTTTAGCCCTCTTTCAGGTAAAATACTAGGAAAGAATTATTTAAGTGTAGCCATTTTTGCTATCACTGGTGCAGTCATTCTGTGATAATGAAGAAATCCTTTTCAGACATATTAGAATAGGAAATGCCGGTCAGTCTAAATAAAACTAAGGTTTGCAGTTCTGTGATTTTCACTGCGAATCCTAAAGCCAAGATTCTTTCAGGGCATGTTCCATAAACAGAACTACACTGTAAACAAGGCAAACAGCAGTAAAATCATTCAGTATCTGTAGCTGTATAGAGCTAATAATTTTTTCAAGCACGCTCTCTTGTGACTTGGAGGTGACTTTTTTCCTAACCTTTTATACTGATCAGCTTGTGCTGTCTTAATGCTGAGTGAGGCTTCCATTTCCATCCGGGAGAATGGTAAAAGCACCAAGGTAGCATTCATAATTGACATGGATGGACACGCTGCATGTGACATTTTTCATGCAAACACAGCTCCTTAGAGATGACAGTATCTGCCTTGTCTGAGTTGAAGCAAATTAACGAAGTTTTTTTTTTTTTTAAATTATTGAAGAATTTTTTGCACACCAAAATTGATACATTAACATACTTTTATTACCTAGCTGTGGGATGCTGGCTTCTTGGGGAGAGGAGTAATTTGCCCCTGAAATAGCATTTAAATATTTCTTCAGACAGCAAATATTTTACTTTGTCGAAGTTCACTTTCTGCAGTCTGGAAATGTTTACAGTTCTTAAAGATTTTCATGGGAGCTGTGGGCATAAAGCAATAGTGAAAATATACATCACAAATCTTAGTGAATGATTGTTAAATGATCAAATATACTGTCTCAATTCATTCTTCAGCACTGCATGTGAGCAAACTATTTTCAGGATTAAAGCTCTTTGTAATTGTATCAGTCTTCCCACATTTCCTATTTGCTGTCATATTATTTGGCTCAAAGTATAATGGATAGCTCATCAACTTGGATTTTCCTTGTCTCTAATGTACTTTGTCAGCCTGAGAAACGAAAGAGTTTACCAAATCCAGAGCAGTGCTTGTTGATTTTTAAAAGTACGTGACTTTACTCCCTTGTTAATTCCTATTCTGCAGGAAACCATTGGTTCTGGAAGTAGCACAATATTCATGTGCATTTTAATTCTATCCAAACCCCATAGCAAGCTACTGAAGAGTTTGGGCATATTGCTTCCCTAGTGTTTGTCCTCAGATACATGTTTGTCTTATATCTCTTATATTTGCAACAAGTTGGTGGTGTTCTGCTGAACTCTGCATGAATTAAAAAAGCTGCAAAACTCAAAATTTTTATACTGCATTCTCAAGCCCCAATGATTTTCTCAATCTAGTTTGTACTGGCAGAGAGTAAAGTGTGACATATATGATTTGAATTAATTTTGCTGTGTATCTCCCTCAAATTGTAATGATGCTTTTTCTGCTCCACCTATAGCTTCCTGCAGATTTCACAAAGCTGCACCTTACTGACAGTCTCCACCCACAGGTGACCCACGTTTCATCTAGTCACTCAGGATGTAGCATCACTAGTGATTCAGGAAGCAGCAGCCTTTCTGATATCTACCAGGTAAGACTGGAAGGGATGCTGATGGGAGGTGCAATTGCCAGCAGTTTTGCATTTAGTAGCTGAATGCCCTTGCTATTGCCTATTGTCAGTTTTTGTCTGAAGAAGTACTCAATAGACCCCAAAAAACTACTTTTTGTTTGCATTGTAATGATTTCAGGCTTTTGATATGTTGGCTTCATAATGTAGAACCTCTTCAGTGGTGGGAAGAAACAAATATGCGGTGAGCAGGCTGTGCTGGCCTGGCTTGAGGGGCATATTTCCATTTCCCCACCCTGTAGGAACCTGATGCCAGCCTCAGCAGTGCTTTCTCCCCTGGCCATCCTCAGAAAGGTGGGGAGGTTGAACTGGTGTCACTTTTTAAAGTTATACTTCTGAGGTGGCTTCTTCTTGTAGAGCTCTGTGGTATTCATTTGGAACAGCTTGAGTTTGGAGAGACTCTGAAACTGATTCAGAGTTTAAATATAAATTGGCAAAAAGTTTAAGTGAAATAAAATGAGGAATTATGCGTTTTTCACTTGATGTTTACAGTTCTTGCAACGCTGGAGGAGGATTTGTCCTGATAGGAACGTATACCAATTTGTTACTCTGAGAAGAAGGAATCAGATCCAATTAAAATATATTTCTGTTAAAGTAATCATAAAGTAGTGAGACCACTTCAACATGAAGTACTGTTAATTAGAAGAGGAATGATGTTTTTTTGAGATGCTTCTGAAATTGCAAATGTAGCCATTTAAACAGCAGGAAAAGCATATCTACAAATATGTACAAGTTCAGTTGTGGTCACAGTTGCAGAATGTAGTCTCCTTCAGGTGAATAAGCTTATAGGCTTTTTTTTTTTGTGAAGGAAGATAGGCTATAAAAAGGTCCTAGTTCAATTTAGACAGTAATTGCAATAATGCAAAGGTTTATTTTTGCAAAACGATCAAATTAGCTGAACACTTCAGGCATAGCATATGTCAGTCAAGTATGTTTGTCAGAATTTCTTCTGAAGACAGAATTACTTTGAGACAGGATTTAGGTTTATAGTATGAGAGTGAAGAAGATGTAAAATCAGTTTTGTTCTTCTAGTCTTATATAGATTTTCATTCCTTTCATGACAAAGATTTCCAATTTAACAGAAAAATAACAAGTACCTCTAGAGGCACAGTTGTAGGTGGCATGTAGTTACAGTCATACAGTTACTCTTTAGATAAGTTGGAAGTAAATTTTTTCAAAGACTTTCATAGCTGTGAAAAAGATCATTGAATTTCTGTGCAATTAAAAAACCCCAAGCAAACAATGTGAAAAACTAAAGAAACCTCAGAAAAATACTTCTCTATGTAGTTGCCGACCTGGTCTATGACTCCTACTAGTTTCATTTGCAGTGTTGGAATCAACGTAATGGTTGGTGTTTGGAGAGAGTTAATGGTTTACTGCAGTATTTACACAGAGAAAATTTACTTCTCAAATATTCTTTTAAACTTAATTTACAAACAAAATGCATAATCTATTCTTAAAACTATTATCAAATTTCTTCTATAATTCTGCAATTAATACCACATTTAAAGGTGATTTGGCACAGATGGATCAAGAACTATGTAATTGTACAATGTCAAAGTATGAATAATAACCATATCAACATCCAGAAATATGAACCTGTATTGTAGCACGTAACCTCATGGTTTTGTCTTAATACATGTACTTGAAGGAATGTTTATTAAGGACATGGTAAATTCAGGTGTGGAAACTGATAAGAGTCTTAAATTTAACTTAATGGTACCAAGTATTATTTGACTTGATTTTTCAAATGATGGTAAATCATTAATTTCTGGCTTCAGTTTCAGTCATAAAGGAATGTAATGTAGCAGTGTGAGGCTAGGTTAAAGTAGTGCCAAAAAAAAAAACCCAAACCAAAATAAAATGGCTGTAAATTGAATTTTCTAGGGCCAAGTTAAGGATTAAATAAACAGAAATATTTTTTTAAACCAAGAGAGTGGATCAGTCATTCTCTCTCAATTGTTTGCCTTTTAATTCTCTCCCAAGTGTTTATTCAAAAACAGTAAACCGTAACCAAGTCATCAATATGTTATTTTTCTGCTTCAAATTTAGTAAGTCTTAGGCAAAGATCATGAACATTATTCCTTTGATTCTTATTTTCGGTATATAATGTCATTTTTCTCTTCAGTGAGGTGGACTTCTGTTCGTCATGGCTAAGTAGAAAGCAATGATTTAGAAAGATCATCGTCTTGCAGTTGATAGGGCTTTTTTTAAATTATACTGTTGCTTAGATCTTTACTGTTGAAATCTGAGGTAATGATATGTTGTGTTTTGCATCCCGTAAGTTTTAGTTCTGTAGCCCTAAGAGCAGCTGCTTCCAGTGAAAATATGTTCATGGCCTTTTAAGATTTTTTTAATAAATCATGAAGCTGAATCTTCAGATGCTTTCAGCATTGAACTGAGAATACTTCCTTTTAAATATTAATGCGGTATCTAAATTTGTTTGTCAAACGTTGCACATGAAAGAACTTCTTTTAGGATAAGAAGTACTTACCAAAATAAAATCAACCTCTGTGTTTACCTCACCCCAAGTTTCAAAAACATTCCAGATGCCAATAAGTAAGTTCCTTAAATACTGTTATTTTTATTTTAGGTAATAAGTTCAAGTGATGAACTCTGTAGGGTGACTTGAGAGGAAGGGGATGCTGAATGTCAGTAGACTGTGTGTTGGCGTGTATTTGCCAAGAACAATTCCTTGCTTCTGTCTCTTTCTAATGTGGCAAAGCAAATAATTCACTGCTGCTTCTCATGTATGGATGCTTGCTCTTGATTCCTAGGTTTAGTTAATGATTCTTATATAAGCGCATATACCTGTTCCTATATGCTCCTAAATGCTTCCTATACCTGTCGTATATATTACCAGATGATGATCCTGGTTGGAGAGTGGGGAGATTTAACCTCATGAATGTCTTTTATTCCCCCTCCCTGTTTCGGGAAGCATTGTTGTGTTGGCTCAGCTCTTTGCCAGCCTTTCTTTGCCTTATCCTGTCCTCAGGCTGGTGGCTTCCTGCCACCCTTACATGCCCTCTGGTGCCTGCCCAGATACCTCTGTCCGTACAGGAAACCAGGAACATCCTTTCTGAGACCCTCCCAGGATGTGTGTATTGCATGGAAATTTTCAAGATGTCAGCTTTGTTTTCTCATGATTCTGATATGGTAGCTCCTAGAAGAAAGGTCCACCCTTCAGCAGCTCTTCCTGAGGGAGACCAGTATTTTGTCTCTCAAACCAGAGGGTCCATCTAGCCTGCCCTTTAGTCACTGTATGCAAAATAAAGAGGTTTTACCTTAATAAAGCCAGTCTTTCTGACTGTGTCAGCTGCTGAAGTGCAGGGCTCTGGTTAATGCCAGAATGGCTGGAATAGCTCAGGTAAACTGTCCTGTGAACTGCCCTCTGCCACCCTTGCAGTTTCAACGAAGTTCCTTATTCCTCCTGTAAATTCAAGTCCTCTTAATCTACTCTGTAACTTCCAGAGTCCATGATGTGTATGCCTGTGGTCTTGGCAGATGTTGCTCAGTTCTGAGAACGAGGCAATTACTTGGCAGTAGGGGAGGACGCTGTTCATGGTGTGCTTTGTCTGGATTGCTGCACTTTTCCATCTTAAGTGAGGAAAACTGCTCAGACTGACTTCTGTGACAGATGTGGGCCACTGTGTTGTAAATTTTGTGCTGAAGGAGTTTTAAGGTATTTCGTGGGCATTTGGACTCATGTCAATGTAGGATGAAAAAATAATGTTACTACCTTAGATTTATGTTTGATTTCTGTACATATAATCATTATAGTTGACTGTAGTACATATGATAACTATTTAGTAAACAAATACATATCATAATTACATGGATTGAATTTCATCTTAATTTATTGCTATTTTAAACTTTTGCTCAGTCATCTGAAAGCTAATTTAAAACAAAACCCCAGACATGGTTTCTCTCTGTGGAGAAGCTGAATCCAATATGTCTGTATGACATGAGGGAATATTTCAAGCTAATGTGACTTTTGCAAATCATTTCATGAGACAGGTAGAGCCAGTGTTCTTCGTGTTTTGTATTAGTATCGGCTTAAAATTTAGAAAGTAAAAAAGAGAGTAGTTTTGCTAATGACATTCTTAATTTCATTTTTTAGTTTATTTTTTAGCCCTTAAATGACAATGGTTGAAAAGTAATGTGAAGGTGGTTTTTTTGAGCTGAGCATGGCTTCTTTCTTTGCTAGCATCATGGAATTGAAGGACTGCACCAGGCAAGGAACATATTTCTGGTTTGTGCAAGAAGTTTCTTCTATGCTTGTTTTTTTTGTTTGTTTTTTTTTTTCTTTCATTTCTTTTTGTCCCTGGTATTTTTCTCTTGCATGTGTGGAGATTTTGGATTGTTGATTTAGGTTACAACAGTAGTTACAAGGGGAATTTAGTCTTCAAAATGACACAATGTTTCCTAAAGAAAGTAATTAAACTTTTTTTTTTTTTTAAGTAAAGGTTAAAATGGTCTATTTAAAATACTAAGGAATCAGTAGTTAATGTGGTTACTTTTACACGTTTTCTAGTTTTTTGACTGGCGTTATCATCAGTTGGAAGTTTTTCCCAAACCAGTTTGGAAAGAAAACCATGAAGGCCACTTAAAACAGAGCCAGTATTGTTGTAAGCAGCTCTCCAAGCCTTCCCACTTTCTTTCCCTTAGTAAGGGTGGAGTGTGGGTGATGAAGCAGCAGTTACACTGGAGTGAGAGTTTCTTGATTGTGTAAAGGTACAGATTGCCCTTGACCTCTTCTAATCTGTTTTTTCAAGAAACTCAAAAATTCATTGGAGGAGGAGGAAATGAGTAAGTAAATAAAGTCATCTTTATTTAAATACTGTTTTTTCAAGAAACTCAAAAATTCATTGGAGGAGGAGGAAATGAGTAAGTAAATAAAGTCATCTTTAGCTGCTTATGTAGTCCATCACCTCTCTCACTGTGTTCATCTTCATGATGCCTCTAAAAAATGAAAGACCAGTAGAGTTGGGATTAACCAGTTTCCTCTCCTGCCAGTCTAAAGTGACCAGAAGGGTCCACCATTTCCCCAGTCTGACCTAGGAGGAATGAATGCCATTCTTTTTCTTAATCCTCCCCTTCTTTCCCTAGTCAGTCAAGGAACCAAAGGCTTACCAAGAACTCAGACACGGCTTCTTTTACTTTACATCTTTTCCTAGTTATTTCACAGTATTTGTTCCATTAGTTGTTATGACTCAAATCTGGAAGTGTGTTTGGACTTCAAGATCCTCAGCAACTGAAGCAATGAGTTTCTTATTGGTGCAATATTAGCCTTTAGAGCCACTGCTTAAAATTGGTCAGATTCTCCTTAGGTGTCAAATATGAAATACTCCTTCAACTCAGGCTTGAAAACGTCTGTCTTAGTCTCTTAACTCTCATGTTGGTGATGTGACAAATAAAATATTAGCCTGTCACTATTATGAGATTCCCTTGAAGCTTCAAAAATTTTCTCCACAGTTGGAAAGATGACATGAGAAATTTGCTGTCGCAGTTGGTATTCAGACTTTGGAGAGACATTGTTTTGTACTTCAGGCTGCAACCAGCATTTTTCTTGCATGCAATCTTTTTAGATTTATTTAAGTGAAAATAATTTCTCTTATTGCCCAAGAAGCAAAGTACAACATGCACCCAGGAATGGAAATTCTGAGGTATATTTCATCCTTGATTACATGCCCTGAGAAGATCTAAGCCTTGTGATTGACTTTAGTACAAATCTTGTTGGATATTCATCTTGTGTTTGGGTTTTCAGAGGCTGAGGTTCATAAGGAAGCCCCTAATGCCCAAAGGAGATCATGGAGGTTTCCCCTTAGTCAGATGCAAGGCTATTGCATAGTAACTAAGGGGTCCTGTGCAGACATGTTTGGTTTTTCTCACACAGGAGGGGGTACAAAAGCACTCAGAGTAGGTGGGTCATGGAGTTTAATGTTTCAGCAAGAGGACCTTGGATACTTGATACCATACGTGATGCTGCTAAGCCTAAAAAAGCTATTTACGATGTAGAAACACAAGGAGCCCCCGTGGGATGAGGTTTTCTTGATNACTATTGCATAGTAACTAAGGGGTCCTGTGCAGACATGTTTGGTTTTTCTCACACAGGAGGGGGTACAAAAGCACTCAGAGTAGGTGGGTCATGGAGTTTAATGTTTCAGCAAGAGGACCTTGGATACTTGATACCATACGTGATGCTGCTAAGCCTAAAAAAGCTATTTACGATGTAGAAACACAAGGAGCCCCCGTGGGATGAGGTTTTCTTGGTTTTCTGGTTTGGTTTTTTGGTTGGGTTTTTTTTTGTTTGTTTGTTTGTTTGGGGGTTTGTTTGTGGTTTTTGTGGGTTTTTTGTTTGTTTTGTTTTGGGTTTTGTTTTGTCAAGCAGAAAGGCTACATTTGTCTTTCTTTGCTATCTTTTGCATGATCACAGCAATTTCCGAAAGTTGTTTGAAAAAATGTATTTTTTTTCCTCAAAAGGTGTTTTTAAAGGTGTCCTAAATTAACAAACCCTCTTACTACTTTGTGGATTGTTGCATTCAGTGCTGACCTTCTCTGTTGCAATGGTTTGGATTTTTGGATAGGAAGTTATAAAAATTGCTTTCCATCCTCCAATAACTTCAGTTTTAAAAAAAAACACCCAGCAAGTGTAAATAGTGATCATCTTTGGGAAATCTTGTATCCTTTAGTATTTGTTGTAAAGTGTTTTCTGAGTACAAAGTTACATTTAATTCAGTGTGAGAATTTGTTTTAAATAGCATCGACTGTTCTTGATAATAGAGCTTCAAGACTTTTCTAGTTTTGTTTTATTGCTTTAAGACAGTAAAATAACTTGGCTTTTAATAATCAGATTTTGTACAATAGGTGGAAGTTTCTCATCTGTGTTAGCATTGTGTGACTAAATTGAGTCCTGCACTCATTTTGTTGATGTGCTTTTGAGAGAGCTTGATCTGGGCAGGTAGGAGGGGCACTTGTTAGTAATGGGAAGGTTTGCAAAACTGACTGTGAATCAGTCCCACTGTCGCTGGAATTGTCACTGTTGGAGACTTCAAATTCTGACAGATTGGTGTCATAAGCTGTGTGTCTACTGACTCATCGCCACTAATTTTTCCACCAGTCACTTTTGATGAAGGGTCTTTTGAAAGAGTAGTTACAGCAGCTGTTTCAAATGTATCACAGGGAACATGAATGTTAAACACAGTAAGACTGCTAATAAAAATATTGCTATCCGTGCTATCGTTTTTGGGATTTGTTTCTATGCCAGTAACATCTTTCCTTATCCTGGTTAAAAAATGAGCAGCATTTTTTCTTGACAAAAGCAAACCCAAAAAAGCCACAAACCCCACAAAACCAACACTAACAACAAAAAAAACCCCCAACCCAAACCCACAGAGTGAGAATAACTTGAATATTGTGTAGATGCTGTTATCATGCTTTTTATATTAACAGGGCCCAGTTACAAGTCTTGTGTTGTGCAGTAGGAAAGCAGCATTTGAGACTCTCACTAGCTGCCCTGATCCATCTCCAGCCATATGCTGCTGTTCATGAGGTGGCTGTGTAAAGTAGCATTAAACTAACAGATGTCAGCCACAGATAGGGAGGCAGGACTAGGGGATATGATTCTACAAAATTACCAATGCGATTTCTCCTACCTTCTCTGTGTTCGGAGAGTGACCTAGTTTTGTGGATTGTCTTTTTTACCAGCCTGAGATAGATTGATGAAACACGTTTTAATAGGTGTGTTTGTCCCATGTATTTTTAAAGTAGATGTGAAAGCATTGTATGCTTCCAGAGTCTTAGGAACCAACCATCCCTTTAAGGCCTGTGAAACTGCATTTCTCAAGCCATGGCTTAAAACTTGCTCATTAGAATCTTGCATTTCCTTAAAAATTGTTATAGCTGAGCCTTGGCAGCTGCTGTGGTATTGAATCAGGTTCTGAGAAAAAGCAGCTTTATCAGCTGTGACAGACAAATGTTTCTGGGATTTATTAAGTCTTTGGTCTTCAAACTGAATCATTAAAATATATTTACCTTTAGGTGCTATACTAATGATCTCAAGCTACATCTGGGCTATGTTTTCATTCATTTTAATACAATTTCAAGGAAGTTAAAGTTTGACAGATATACTGGGTAGTCCATCTGTGGTGTTTAAGCAATGACTTTGTGTTTTTTCTGTATCTGTAAATTCTTAGGCAATTTATCAGCAAACGAAAGCCATGTTTAACTATGTTCAACTGGAATTGTAAAAGAAAAACACAATCCTAGGCGACTGAGAGATTTTTTTCCTGTAGCATTTTGATGCTGTTCTTATTTCCCCAAACTGTTTAAAATTACATTGCTTTCCTAAGTGTCCGAAAATGTAAAGTTGGAGTGAGCACAGAAATTGCCAAATGAACTGTTTATTGGAAAAGGTTATATTCAGCTAACAGTCCAAGACATTGTTGCTTGAACTGTAACAGCCTTCAATCCCCCCAAGACCCACAGATTAAATGTCTGTTGAATCCTTTGTAGGTGAGACTGATAAAAACACATGTTAAAAGCCCTGTTTAAACACAGTGGTTTTGGATTGATCAATTGTTAGTTGTTTTTAAAAGATATATAAAGAAAAAAGCAATATAAAAATATTGAATTGAGTGATCTGCTAGATGACAGAATTCATCTCTGTACATTTAACCAGAAAACTGCAGCAGTAAAGAACACATCTGAATGTTTTTCAATTGTTTATACATTAATTAGGCTACAGAAAGCGAGGCTGGTGATATGGATCTCAGTGGATTGCCAGAGACAGCAGTGGATTCTGAGGATGATGATGATGAGGAAGACATTGAGAGGGCATCGGATCCTTTGATGAGCAGGGATATTGTTAGAGACTGCTTGGAGAAAGACCCGATAGACAGGACAGATGATGACATTGGTAAGTATTGTGATGTAGTAAAATACTGTCAAACATGTTCTTCTCCACTTCCAAAAATTTACTTTTTAAGCTTGCAGTTTTATTTTAATCATTGGCCTTTGTAGTTGGAAAGTTTAGTGTTTATTATTATTGTTTTATATATGTATATATAGATGTATAGTGAACAAGTACAGCCTAAGAAGAAGAGGAAAACGCAGATAATATGAATGAAACCTTTTACTTGCTGGGCCTTTTGATCTCAAGCTTCAGCTTCTAATTGATATCAGAACAGATTTATGAAGGAAACGTCATTGAAAACTGGAAAACAGACAGAACCTTGGCGAAGTCAACATTAATGTCAACTCTGCTTCTCACAGTATATTTTTAATTGTCAGTTGTGACATTGTGACTTGACATTTGTTGTAAACATTGGAGCCTTAAAAACCTTAACGTAAATGTGCATCTAATCAAACTAATTTGCTATGTTAGCATACAAGTAAATACATTGAAAGCAAAGCAGAACTAGAATCCAAATTTTAATCTAATCTGTTTCACTGGGTGAGATATTTTTCTTTTATTGAAGTATGACTAAATGATGATTAAGGTTGATTATCAGATGATTAAGAGACTAGAGCATCTCTTATGCGAGGAAGGTCTAAGAGAGCTTAGGACTGTTCAGCATGGAGAAGACTCAGGGGATCTTTTTAATGCATACAAATACCCTGGGGTGAGGATGTAAAGATGATGGAGCCAGAGTCTTCTCAGTGCTGCCCAGTGAGAGGACAAAGGGTGCAAATTAAAACATGGGAGGTTCCATCAGAGCACAAGGAAATGTTTTTTTTTTTACTGTGACTGAGCAGTGGGAGAGGTTGCCCAGAGAGGTGTTAGCATTCCTCCTTGAGGATATTCAGAAGATGTTTGGCTGTGTTCCTGGGCGCATAGCTGGCTGTAGGTGGCTTTGCTTTGAGCAGCAGGTTTGACCAGATGACTTCTGGAAGTCCCTTTTAACCACAACCTTCCTGTGATTCAGAGTAAATGAAAAATTAGGGAAAAGATGGGGTCCTATTGGACTCCTTCTGTGGACATTTAAGATTAAACTGGATGCGAAAACATTTTTAGGGCATAAAATCACTTGTCAGGACTGCTAAAATTGAGTTCTGTAGATATGAACAGTATAGAAAATGAAAATACAGGAAGTTCACTGTTGAGTACAAGTGCAACTCAAGTGCATGTAGAAGACAGAGCAGCAGCAGTCACCTCTAAGACAATAATCCTGTCTGGTCCACCTGAGAGGAACCTTGTGAAACCACCAGACCATGATATCAATTACAATTTACTATTAAGCCTAGCCTTAAAGGGATGGCTTTACCAAACAACTTGCTCAGTTTTATGATATTTGTCTTGCTGTGTTTTACATAGTCCTGTTCTTGTAATGAAATTATTGCCCTGACTGGAGTATTACAAATATCATTGGTTGTATTCAGAGCTCTTGGTTACATTACAATTCTTCCATTATGCTGACTTTTACTTTGCAGGGTTTCTATTGATGATATGACCAGCCAGTCTGTGTCTACAAAATACCCAGTAATTAAAACAGGCCACTGTACATGATTTATTAGTATACAGAAACGATTGTGCAGCATTTTAGCTTAGGCAGCCTCAGGCATCTTGCTGAAGAACTGTCTTTACTGTGCTTTGTTGTTTCGACATGCACGACTCAGTGGGCTTTTTCTCCTTCAGAACAACTACTGGAATTCATGCATCAATTGCCTGCTTTTGCCAACATGACAATGTCAGTGAGGAGAGAGCTCTGTGCTGTAATGGTGTTTGCAGTTGTGGAGAGAGCAGGAACTATTGTACTAAACGATGGGGAAGAGGTCAGTAGAAGTTGCTTTTGACTCTCCTATTATACCAAACATCCCAGATTCCACACGGTTAAGGTCCTCTTTTGTTACTTTAAAAAAGAAAAAAAAAAGCAACATTCAGGTAAATCAAGCCTCTTTTTGTTCTGGATTTTCTGAAAGCTTTTGTTTAAGCACTCACATTTCTTAAGCAATAAAAACAAAATAAAACATTCTCTGTACTGTACAAAGTGCTTCCTATTTGAGCTCCTTTAGGGAGTTTATTTCAGTGCTCAAGTGCTGTTGTAAAACTTCCTTTATTTTTTTTCACAGTCTTACATTACCTCTTAATATTAAGATAAACTTAAGATCCCAGTTTTCTTGAGCTGGAAATAGCTGTACATTTAAGGAAAATGAGCTTGTAAATTTTTTAATAGGTGCTAAAAAATAACTTTCGCTTTAGCACAATTGTGAGGGTTGTATTTATATAGTATGTTATTACAAAGTTAAGTGATTTGGTCTTCATGTGTCCTGCAATGTTTGATTTGTAGCTGGATTCCTGGTCAGTCATCTTGAATGGCTCTGTGGAGGTGACATACCCTGATGGAAGGACAGAGATATTGTGCATGGGGAACAGTTTTGGTGTTTCCCCCACCATGGAAAAGGAATATATGAAAGGCGTGATGAGAACCAAAGTGGATGACTGCCAGGTAGAGTGTCTGTGATGCATGCAAATTCACACCCACATAGGTGTAGTGCAACTCAGTAATGAGACCCAGTTTTATTTTAAACTGAATATATGTAAAATCTCCAGTGAGAACCCTGGACAGTAGTTAGGAAGTATGGCTCCTGCATACCCACAGTCTGGGAAATGGGGTTATCTTTATCTGGGTAAGGGATCATTTTGGATCAAGATGTTTGTCTACATGCTTTTTCCAGAATGTGAGGGCCATCAGCCTCTTCCATACATCCATTGCTTCCAATGTCCCTTAGCAGGATCTCAAGGTCCATTAGCCATTACAGGCTCTTTCACTTCTGCAGCAAATAACCATTCTTCCTTACTCAACTCAGCTACTGGATGTCAGAGTAATATAAACTTTATCTCCCATGGCTTGAGTGAAAAATCTAATTTTGGCTAATCTGACCTTTCAAGGAAAAATGCTTCAAGTTTGCTGTTACACAAGCAGTCAGATGTAAATAATGCTTTTCATAGCATGAAACTACTGGCTGAATCTGGTTATGCGGTTGCTATTTGCTTATTCCCATCCAGAGGATAATAGCAGAGCCTTGGGTGAATTAAGCATTTTGCTTGGTCCTGATGGCTAATTAGCTTCAAGTAGATGACCTTTGAAAGGGGTGTAAATGTGTGTTAATAGAGTCACCTGGTTTAGCTTGCCCATCTAACTTCCAAAATGTGCATAAATGGTTTCTTGTTTGGGTAATGTTTTCAACAAATCCAAAATGTGGGACTTCTGTTTCAGCTACTACTAGCTGCTGGAAAAAACAAATGGTGTGTAAATGAATTTAAAGAGAAAATACTGTCTCTGATTCATGTGACCTTCTCCTAAGTATGTACACGAGGATTTAACAACTTTTCAATCAGAAGAAACACTATTTCTTCTCAGTTAAATACCCAAATTCATATAATGAGACAGTTTAATCTTGCTCCCCCAAAGAGACAAAGGTATAACAATTTTAAAACAATGTTGTTTTTTCCGAATTTGTTGTGTTTGGTCTTAATTATATTTGCATAGTGTAGGTATCAGGAATATTCCTAAGATATTTATTCTTGCACTTATCCTTGGCTGAACTGATGATTGCAGAAAATAATTTTCCTGCTGTATGCTTTAATCCAGAAGTAATTTGTTTTGGTGCACCTGCACACATTGATTGAATAAATGTTAGTTTTTTTAATAATTGACTTCAATAATAATAGCTATAAAAAAATGAAGGTTATCTACCAAAACAGTAGGCACAAAAAATAAAAGCTAGGTTTTCACTTCAGTCTTCTAACCCTTCTAAACACCTCAAAAAAGCTTGCATATAAGAAAAAAAGGACTGCCTAGGACACTGAGCTTCATCTCCAGCAGCGGGGAGGTCAAAGCAGCTGCACAAAAATGGCTGAGAATATGAAATCATATTGCTCTGATGGATCTTGGTCTCCTCTAAGTGCGGGACTGTAGTGGCAGTACTGTGCCTGTCTGCTCATCTGCTTGCTGCAGCTGAACTGTGGGAAAGACAAATTTGGCTCACTGCAGGTTGAGGGGCTACTTTGTCTTGTCTGTTAATAGAGTACTTGCACCTTAAGTCTAAATGCCTTTCTGTGGATTTTGCCTTTTAATACTGGTGCGCGATGATTCTTTCCAGTTTGTTTGTATAGCCCAGCAAGATTATTGCCGCATCCTCAATCAAGTGGAAAAGAACATGCAGAAGGTGGAAGAGGAAGGGGAGATTGTGATGGTGAAGGAGCACAGGGAGCTTGACCGCACTGGAACAAGAAAAGGTCACATTGTCATCAAGGTAAAAGGAAAAGAGAGAGTCTCTTGCAAAAGTCTGTGTTCTGTAAACCTCTTAACTTGGCAAGTTAGGTCCAGGCTTAGTTGAGATATATATTGTAGAAATAAATATTTGAAAATGGACTGTTAATATATCTAGATTTTCTTCATAATTATGCACGTTGACAACTAAGTGATTTCTATAGAGATTAATTACATAATTTTTTTACGTTTCTTACCACAATGGTCAAGCTGTTATGTTTGCTTAGCTCATCAGTTAATGGATGGCAGTATTCTTTCTAGTGTGATGAGTCTTCAGTATGTTACAAGAAAACAAATTTGCATGTGTTGAAAATCTGTGTTAATAACGATGATTTTTTTCAATTTTTTGTTTTCAATAGGGAACAGCTGAAAGGTTAACAATGCATTTGGTGGAAGAGCACTCTGTGGTAGACCCAACATTTATAGAAGACTTCCTGTTGACGTATAGGACCTTTCTTTCCAGCCCAATGGAAGTGGGCAAGAAGTTGTTGGAGTGGTTCAATGACCCCAGCCTCAGGGATAAGGTGAAAATCTCCTGAGTTATGTACTGTTACCATTTGCATTGAAATATAGGCGAATAAGAATAAAGTATGATTTAGAGAGAATGACTAAATTGAGTAAGACACAAATAGCTGGTGACATATTTTAATGGCAGATTATATGGCTAAAACTAAGAACATGTTTTATTCAGATATTACTGTGTTCAGGCAAGGTAAATTGCCCATGTTTTACCTTGCTGTGTTTTTACAACATAACTTAGTTGCTTGCAGGTATACAGAAAGCTTTTTTTCCTAATAGTGAGTATTTTTATTTAATGTAATTCAGTAGAATTTTATTGTGCCTCCAAGTCTGAGCATATAACTGAGTTCTCTGGTTTCTGTACATAATACTAGTTAATTCAACTTGGCACACATTGTGATTTTTTTAAAAAAAGACTAGAAAATTCATACATTGTTAAGAATCTGCTGTGCTTTATGTAGCATTAAAAAAAAAGCCACCAAGCCCAACCCAAACACAAGAAAGCAATCAAATATCCTCTTCCCTAAACAAAATGTCCATGATGGAAGAATAAGGCATATCCAGTTTTGGCACACTGTCTATTGAGGCTTTATCATGCTTCAAACTGTATTGCTTTATTTTCTCTTGTATGCACCTTTTTCATATGTAAAAAAATTACTAAAAATTTCCAGATGCCCTTTTCTTTTTGTAAATTTGAAACCAAGGGAATTATGTTAGTACAGTGAAAGAGAAATTTGGTTTTCAGCTTTTATTTAAATCTGGGTATTTCTTCCAGAAATGTCAGTATAGCTGTGCCTTGAAGGAAAGATCTTATATTTGACAGAGGATAGGTTTTGCAGCTAATACTGTTCAGAGCTATAATATGGGAGTTCATTTTTAAATTTATGTTGCTTGTCCTCCAGTGGACAATCCTCTCAGCCTCTAAAAACACAAGCCAGCACAGTTGCTTTTATCAGTCTGAACACAGAACAGCTCTTTGTTCTGCTGCCTCAATAACCAACTTTTTCTGACCTCCAGTAGCACTGACAGAAAGGCAAGAGGCAGAGAACAGCCTGGGACAAGTGGAGATAAGCAAGTAGGGAGTAAGGAATCTGGAGGATTTTGACTGTTCTGTATTGGTTGCTGATAGGCAGTGAGGAGAGAGCGAGAGGGGCGAGTAAAACTTCCTGGGGATGGTCAGTACTCAGGAGTATTCAGAGAGGGACATTGGACATCCAGCCTTAGCCATGATTTTTCCCTGGAGCAGGGTACTAGATTTTACAGCTTTAATCCTCTTTTAATGCTGTTCCTGATTTGTGACACAAGTAATGGCATTCCTCTGGAAGTCAGCATTCAACTCCTCCCAGCTCAGTATCCTTTGGGTGTAGATGAGTAAGTCCAACTTTCAAAGCAGCATTGACAGTGAAGCAGTTTCAACAGAGGTTTAAAATTACATTGCGTCGTATGGCTTGCAACTTCCCAGACAATTTTAATAATCTGCAATTACCCTAAATTTAACCAGACATTGTCTGGATCTTCCAATGTCATCCACAGTAATGAAAAATATCAGAGCTGTTTAACAGGAGTGAAGTTCATCTTCAATTTCAAAGGTGCAAAAATCTCAAGTATCTTCCTGTGGCTGGGAGCTGCAGCACATAGAGCTGAGTAGCTGTCTTCAGTTAGAACATGAACTTGAGGAGTTCTGAAGTGCTTGATTAATTTAGTAATTAATTTCAGCAATTCGTCTGAATTCATTTGCTTCTCTGGGGTAAAAGGAAAAGTACTTAGAAACTGTGAGGGGGGCAGGGGTTGGTTTGGCATGCCTGGTGTTAGACCTTCAGCACATGAGGCTGCAGAGGTTTAGATTTTGTGCAGACACAAAGAATGGACAGGGGTTAGCAGTACCTGATTAAAATTTGTATGAGGCTTTGTTCTTAAGGTCTAGGTTTTGAAATGTTTAGAGATTTATCCCTACTGATTTACTCTCCCAGCATAAAAGAAGAAATGCAGCTGTATTTTTAGAGGTAGCATTGAGTGGCACAACTGTTTTGAATTCAGCAACTTCTTAAAAATAGCATGAATCAGTATTAATTCAAGGCACCAAAACCCTTTTGTTTTGTCAGGACAAAGTGCTGCTGGTGTTCCAGGCCAAATCACATACTAAAAGGGAGAATATTATAGTAAAAGCATATAATTTTTAAAAATGCAGGTCTTATTTTGTGGTTTTATCTTCATTAGTATTAATTAATAGTATTCCTTTAGAGTTTTTTCCTAACAAACTGTGAAATACCAGCTAAGATTCTTCTCAACTTGATTGTCATTATTACCTGGGGGAAGTAGCCGGTGGAGAGAAAGAAGGAGGAGTAAATGGAAAGATTGACTCTAAGGGAAGGAACTGCATGTTTTTGCAGTTAAAACCTCTTTCCTGCTTCTTGCAATACCTTGTTTTTCCTGCCTCTCTAAACATACTGTAGCTCTTCTATAGAGGTAAATGCCAAATGAAGTTAATGGTGGCACATCTACAGACTTCCGAAATTCAAGAGCCAATATTAAGCTGTATCGTAAGCTTTGTGATCATGTGCTTGAAGAACTAATCAGATTTGGAAATGTACATGAACAGGAAATTGTTATTAGTCAGAAGTGGATCTACCTTGTTGCCTTCTACCTGTGTGCACTATTCCCTACTTAATCAAATTTCATGCAGCCAGTGTTTTCTGACTCGTAGTGTTCATTATGAAATACAGCATTGCTGTAAATAAGCAATTTAATTGTAAATATTTCATATTTACAATTGCTTATAAAACTGAAAACCATTTTAATACTTAATTTTTTTCTATACTCCTGATAACTAATTGCATATTAGTGAAGTTTGATTTGGACCTGTGTATATATGTATATATATATTATTTAAGATTCCAGTGGAAATTTTCAGGGCCTTTAAGGAACAGTGTTTTTAAAGGACTTGGCAGTAGTGTTGTTCTGAGTATTCCAGCAAAGTATTTATAATATTGATTAATTTTCAGGTTACACGGGTAGTATTGTTGTGGGTGAACAATCACTTCAATGATTTTGAAGGAGATCCTGCTATGACTCGATTTCTGGAAGAATTTGAGAACAATTTGGAGAGGGAGGTAAGAGTGAGGGTTTTTTTCTGACAATTTGGGATAACAGGGAATAGCCAGACTGTTGTTTTATATAACTTACTATGCTTTTCTCTTGTAGAAAATGGGTGGACATTTGAGGCTGTTAAATATTGCTTGTGCCGCTAAAGCTAAACGAAGATTGATAACCTTAACAAAGCCATCTCGAGAAGCCCCTTTGCCTTTTATCTTGCTGGGAGGGTCAGAAAAGGGATTTGGAATCTTTGTTGACAGTGTAGATTTTGGTAGCAAAGCTACAGAAGCGGGCTTGAAACGTGGTGACCAGGTATGTAATTTTAAAATGTGCCCCTCCGTTACCCTCCCCCCCCCTTTATTTTTGTTTCCTTTCTTTCACTACATGAAAATAACATTATTTGTGTGAATTTTTAGATATTGGAAGTGAATGGTCAAAACTTTGAAAACATTCAGCTGACAAAAGCCATGGAAATCCTTAGAAATAACACTCATCTGTCTATCACTGTGAAAACAAATTTATTTGGTAAGGTTGCCCGCACTGTTTGTTCTAGCTTTAATGGAGACCTAAATTACTTTTTTTAAAGTTTAAAATAGTTTTGTTTGAAACTGTTTTGTGCTGGAGAGAATAGAAAAAGGAAACATGAAGGTGCTAGAATACCTTGGTTCATAAGTGCAGAGAAAAAGTTACGAGTAGGGACTTAGATGGAAGTGACTTCACTCTCACAAGGGTATGTTTCTGGATTAAGGGGAACTATTGTGACCATGTAGCTCAAACTTTAAAAACGTGCTTGTATATATAAAATTTAGTTCTCTCTCAAGAAAGAAGCCTTTTCAGGCATTTCAGCTGATCAGTGGTCTTATTCTGTCTGCTGAATTTACTCGTGGTTTTTCAGCCCACTCTGAGTGTAACAAGCTCAAGGCTATTACAACCTTTCCTGCCAACTAGGTGAAAAGGTTCTTGCTACCCTCTGTATCTGTTCTCTGCATTTTTCCCTCTAACAAGTACTAAAGTAGACATGGAAGAGTCTTCATGCAGCTCAGGACCTCAGTTAGCTTGATAAGTAATTAACAGATTGTGGTTGGGTTTGATTTTTTTACCACTTACTGGTAATACTTGGATTGCTTATACAATTGGATAATAATTACTTGGACTCTTGGATTACTTATACAATTTAGTGATGTGTTCCCTGAGTATCTCTTTCAGGATCAGGTTCTTCATCACAGGTAAGTAGGGCAGAATATTACCACAGCATGTCACTGCACTAACTGAAGGTTTAATTTGCCCAGGTTATCTCCAAAAGTCATTGGTCCAATCTGTTTCCTGGGGATTTTTTTTTTTTTTTGCTTTGCAGTAAAGATTCTAATATTTCAATTGTTTCCAATAATTAAGACATTTCTTGATATATCTGCATATGCTTATTTACCATGATGTTCTTGTTTCTCTGTGTGTAAGTTCTGTAACCATCCTTCTCACCCTGGGTGTCTGAATCTCATGTGTTGCTTTACTATGTTATCGATTAAACCTCATTTCTTCCTTTCTTCAGAAGTTGTGTTTTTCTAATTTTTTTCATATCTTGTGGCTCCAGTGCAAATACTGAAATCAGATTACAGTACAGTCTCAAAGCAGTTATTTTCTGTGTATTGCATGCAGAATTCCTTCTCCACAAATACCAAAAGAAGAGCTTCCTTTTTTTCAATAGCGTCTTCCTATCTGTATCTAATTTTTCTCTCCAGCCTTCAAGCCCTATTCGAGAGTACAGTTGTTGGCTGGAATTACTCTCCTCCACTTTTGTGTGTCTTATTTCAAGCTTTTGAAGTCTCTTGGTAATTTGTTGTACCTCTGGATATTGGAGAACATTAAGGACAAAATTAATAAATAACAGTAAAACATAGCCTCTAATACACATCCTTAGTTAGTTGCCCTTGTTCCTATGTTTTTCTACAATTCCTTAGTTTTAATTATCACTGTTCATTTATTCTTACAAATCAGCTCATCAGAAGATTTTTCCCTTTTTGGATGGAGAGTTCCTCTAACACTCAGAATACATGACTTGCTCTCCAGTTCAGTTTTGTTTGATTTTTTAAAATGTATTGGCTTTTTTTTGAGGCTCAAAGTTGCAGTAGAAGAACTAATTTAAAAAAAATTATCAGATACTTCTGCCTTAGAGATTACTCTTTGCTAGGGAGCTGAGGGAGAATGAGTGGTTTTCTGGTATTTCTGGCAGATGGATACAACAGCCCTGTCAAACATCCAAGGTGTCTCAGTAGTCTCCTGCTTTGTTATATTTTTCTTATGACTTTGTTGCTGTTTCCCCTCCATTTTTTTTGATCCTGTTGCTAATAATTTCTTGTCCATCAGAGAGCTTTTCTTGCTGCCAATATGTTTAAAACTTCCTTCTCATTTATATTTTTCTATCTCACTTTTGTCTAACATGCTCTTTTTATACATGCTGCTATTCTGCAGAAGCTTTTGTCCTTAGGCTGAAAAGTCAAATTCCTTCTGTTGATACCATCCATGTAACCATGTGGGCACTTGTGTGGTTCTGGTCTGGGCTCGGCCAATTAACTGTTTGTGCGACTCTACTACAGAAAATGATTGTCATTTTTAAAAGCGAAAATGTTTTTAAAGTCTTACACCTAAATTAATTTAACACTGGAATTGACAGAATATCCTAATTTTTTTTTTTTAATGATTAATATTAAACTGGTCTGGTGCACAGAGCTTTCTTTTACATTTTTGTCCTTTTTCTTCCGTTTTCCTGTCTTGTGCAGTTTTTAAAGAACTCTTAACACGGTTGTCAGAGGAAAAAAGAAACGGTGCTCCCCACCTGCCTAAAATAGGTGACATTAAAAAGGCGAGTCGTTATTCCATCCCTGACCTTGCTGTTGATGTGGAGCAGGTAATAGGATTAGAAAAAGTAAATAAGAAGAGTAAAGCCAACACAGTTGGGGGAAGAAATAAGTTAAAGAAGATACTTGACAAGACTCGAATCAGTATTCTGCCTCAGAAACCATACAAGTGAGTTTATTTCCTCCTAAATATTTCCTCTGCATTAAATTCTAAGAATTCCTAATGAACTTACAGTTTGTGATTAGTACAAATCATGCTTACATCTGAAAAAAATACTAGAAAAAAACATTCTGAATTTTTGAACACGCACAGACTGCTAACAGTGCAGCCACTGACATCAGTTTGGATGTAATTTGTTTCTTACAGATAAAGTAATGACACAAATACCTCTTTAACGTCATTTCTTGTTTTCTTTTAAGAGGACTGTTAACTGAAAGTATCCCAAGCAATTAAGAATAATTCTGCAAGCAGGTTTGCTTGCAAAGGGTTGATACGAGCAATAATTTCAATGCGTTCACATTCCAGTGGTGTATAAGAACTTCTGTGTACTGCTGTAAGAGAGACTGAGTTTGAAATTTTAACTTGGGTTCTTTGGTAGAATTGTGTTATTGTTTCTTTTTTTCATGGAAGCAAAATATGCTATCTGATAGCTCTTATTCTATGAACACATGTTAGAAATAGAGTTCTGAGAATTGCTGGCAACAATAGAAGAGTGAATTTTATATGATGCTATGGGAACCTGGTTCTTGGCCAAGGCAGATGGTATCGATGGAGGGAGAATGAATTGTAGAGGGTAGTTGTGTGATCAGTGTTCTCTCTTGCATTTTTCTTTCCTGTGTCCCACTAAGGAAGAAACTATTCCATGTAAATTCATAAAAAAGACTTGTGCTGAAAATCCAGGATTTTTTCCCCTGCTATTACTTTAAAAAAGTTTGCTTAACTAATGTTAGATACTGCCTACTAAATGAAAATTTTTCTGAAACATTATATATAGAATGTTAGTAATAGAAACATTAAATTAGTATAAATTATTATATCCAAATAATGGATGTTTCTTAAATTGATGGGAGTACATTTCAATAGAGGAGAATCTGTAAATCCTCTTTTTATGTTGTTTGTCCTTAGCAAGTTTTCCTTTATTTCACTGGTCTTGCATGTTTGTTCCTCTGATGAGCTGTGCATAGTTAGGTCTGATATTCTGCATTGGTCACTATGGTTCGTTCGTTCATGCATTTGCATAAAATTTTCATGTTGGCTTTTCTTTTTCCTTTATTTTCTTTAATTTTTATGCTTTTTCTGTGCAGGGACCTCTTTGGGTAAGATTCATAAAAACTTGACCTATTTTATTTTCTTTTTGCTAGCTGTACTTCATGTGTTATATATAGCAATTTTTCTGCAAAGCCTGTTGACATTCAGCTGTTTTTGTCTGCACAGTTTCTGCATTGAGATCTGTAGCTATAGACTTTGGTGTTTGTGCTTTTCTTTCCTCTATTGTGCAGAAGGGTCAATGTCATTCTTCCTCGTAATTACTAGTGTCGCATATGTTAAGGGACTTTACCTAGTCTCACATTTTTTGCATATAAAAAAATCAAGAGGGGTGAAAAAACTGATTTACTCATTAGTTAAAGCAGGCATTTAACAACTTCATGACTCAGCTGGCTTAAGAAGTGAAACAGTCCACTCTTTTTTGAGTGTGAAGACTGCAGAAGTCTTCAGTGCCTCAAGGTATACCCAGAAAAAAACAATCTTTAAACCAGAGTGAGGTTGGTCTTAGGGGGAGCTAGTCTGCTTCATGAGACATTAAATCAGTATCAAAGATGAATCTGTTTGAGCAGGAGATAAAGCCTTCCTTCAGTCTCGCTGTTTAGTCCAGTAAGGTCAAGTAACTTCCTAAACTGAGTGAACAGCACCATTTCCTCTGCACCTGCGGGGAAATCTCCTTCTCTCTGCTGTCTCTAAGGCATCTCTTGAAGGGTTCTTCTTCTCCAGCCTCCACTGGAGCTCCTTATTTACTTTTCTGATGCAGAGTGGTTTTGTGGTCTGTAGGCTCAGTTGCTCCAAAAAAAGATTAAACACAATCCCCACCTCCCTCTCTAGTAAAGTTCTGCCTGGTCCGTGGTGCAGCATCCCAGACACAGCCTCAGCCCCTGTCTCTCCTCTCTGCAGCCCTGCAGTGGGATGCACAGGATTTTGTGTTCTGAGGGAAGAAGCATTCAGATACTTCTGTCATTTTGTTATCCCTTCTACCCTGTTTGTCATTCAGCAGGGAAGTTATTTCTTAGTTAATGTGCTATCTCCCTCCATGGCAGGGTCATACAGAAAGCAATAGAAATGCTGTTTCCGTAAAACCACAATCTCCTTTCACTGGCATAATAAAATATTTTACCTAACTATCTTCATGGGACCTGGATATTTTTAGTGTTGCTCTTTGTATCTGATATTTTTAGGGTTCATGACTTGTTTGCATAAGTTAGAACTCAACTCACATTCTAATTTGAATTTTAAAAATAGAGTAAACAGAGTGTAAAGTAAATGCTTTCCAATTTCTTATATGAATACTGAAAATTTAGCACAATTTTAGATACTATTTTTTCTTTTAAACTTAACATTTTCAGAGTTGATCCACTTTACTGAAGCTGCTTCAGTCATGACGCACAGGATAGGTGTAAGATTATATAAAACTGACAAACTGCAAAAGGAATGCATAATGCAAGTGAAACTATTAATACAAGAGTCACATTGTCGTCCATTTGAATTTAGAGAAAATACTGTTGTTGGCACATTTAGGAAATCTGGTATACGTAGTTTAGAACCACCTGAAAGCATTTTGAGGTACAAGGGCTGCTGGGTTTTTTGTTTACTTTCTTTTTTTCTAATGTGGAGTGGTTCCTACTTGAAAGACATGGTATTGATTGCTGGCAATTCTTTTGATCGTAGTGAAAGACTTGCTTGTGACTTAGCATGAAAGTGCTGTGTGCTGAGGAGGTCATCACTGCTTGTCACAGTATTTTGTGCTTGATGTGGAAGGACAAAAATACAAGTGTTCAGATTCACCTTAATTTCTGATTGAGAGAATCCAATAACTTTTTTCAGTGGACTTGAGTGTTTCTGTCGCTCTCATGGCTTGAGGTTTACACTTCATAAAAGTATTTTGGCAATGCAGAGTTATCTTGTTTTTTAAAAACAACACCATGAGAAAACCCAAACACAACACGGAGAGATACCATACATTGCCTTCTCGAAAGCAGTTGTGTCTATATAATCAAAGATGTGTCTTAAGTGCTCAGATACTGTTCTAGCTTTCCAGGCTACTGTTCAATTCATAGCACTTAAAGAAGTGGTACAAGAGTGTACTGTGTGAAGTTATTCATCGGTAAGCACAAAAGGATATCAGTGCTATAACAGCTATCAGAGTAATTATCTAGCCCTTTATTACTTCTGTTTAGGTTTTCTGAGGATGGATAGAGCACTAGACAAAGGCTTAAATGCCCGACATTAGGGTACAAGTGGTCATTTGTGTTGCATCATTTAATTTACTAGACTGAGTTGTAATGTTTGCAATGAAGTCTAAATTCTGGTTTATTCTTTACTTAAATGTGTAGATACAGATTTAGATGTGCTTGGCTTATAGAAAGGCCTTGCCCTATACTTGCTACATTTTTAATGCTTTTCACTTTCTATAATGACTGCTATTCAACATTTTACACCCTCTGAGTATTTTACTAAGGATTTTGATTTGTATATTTAGAGAAAAGTTCAATGGCTGTCTCCAGCTCTACATCCTGTAGCAGTTGTACTTCTTCACTTTATTATGAACTCAAAAGCAATAAGCAAATCAGTGCCTACTACAACATGATGATAGCTCTGTCTCTGATCCACCTGGCACTACTGACCTACTTTGGGACCCTGCCTTACGCAATTTAATGGACAAAACCCTTCACCTTTATCACAGAACACTTTATTTACAGCTGTCAGGTACTTTGGAGAGGATACTGATAGCACCCAGGTGTGGCTGTTTAGCTTAGCCTTACCTGGCATCACTTCAGTCACACCGAGTAAAGAGAAACTCAGAGAAGTGATATGGGGTGGGAAGACCAAATGATCTCAAGTGATCCTTTCCTATCTGTCTGTTGAAAGATCTCATACAGTAGAGCTCCAATATATCACAGATTGCAAATCTTGTCTGTGATGGGGTAAAAAATCTATGAAGTTCAGGCCTGAAAACAATGCTGAGGGGACAGCAGTATTACTCAAAGTTTGGGTGATGGGGTGGTGCAAGAATGATGAGGTGTATAGCACCTTTTGGACAAACATCCTGGCCAAAATCATTAAAAAATAAGGAGCCTAGCAACTCCTCAGAGCTCAGTGGTGAGAATCTTCTGGCACTGTGAGCAGGCAAATCGAGTCGTTCTTGAGTGGACTATTGACAAAACAAGTCCTGCTGTCTGGAGAACTTTGACTTCTAAATAGAAATTGCTGTATTGACAAATGAAAGTATGAAAATGTAGCAGTAGAGACATCCCTGAATCCCTCTAGCATAGCCAAGCTCTGAAAGTCTGTAAGTCCTGATTTTATTTGTTTCTGGATGCAGTGACATTGGAATTGGCCAGTCTCAGGATGACAGCATTGTGGGACTGAGGCAAACAAAGCACATTCCTCCTGCGTTACCTGTCAGTGGAACCCTGTCATCCAGTAATCCCGATCTACTGCAGTCTCATCACCGCATCTTAGACTTTAATACTACTCCAGGTAAGGATCCTTTTTTTGTTGTTGTTCTTGACCTTTTAATTTCCTTTCATAGTTCAAGTTTTTTGTGTGGATTTGTAGAGTCTGAAGAGGCATGTGAGTTTTTATTAACTGTTTGCTGTCACACATAAATTAGCCACATATTCGTGCATTAGGGCTTATTACATTTGCTACAATATGCTTTGCCCACTTATAATAGAAGTCTGATTTTCAAGTATGCTGTATACAGAGTCCTTTTTACTGATTCAATGTTCTTGGTCAGTAAAAACCTGTTTTGCTTGATATTTTATATCAAGCCTCAATGATTAGCCTCAATGGGTCATTGTTTACAAGACTGCAATATTTTCAAATAGCATTGCAGATCATTAGCTTATAGTAAAGGGAAAGGAGATTGGACTGGGACACAAGACGTGTATTTCCATCTTTTTCTGAACAGACCTACATAATTTGTACTACATTTGTAAGGGACAGAGTTTCAAAGTTTCTTGTTAGTCGCCCTACCCTACAGCTGTATGCCAAATTCTTTGAATATAAAATCCCTTTCTGAAATAGATAAAAAATGAACACATTTAGAGAGGATCAAAGCAGAGGGGTGAGTGAGGGAGGAATAGGGAAGAGTATGAGAAACTTGAGAGCCTTATCATATAAGAAGGGTTTAGCTGGAGCTCCTGGTAGGGTTGGGATTTGGGCTCTTATCTGGCTGCAGGAAGGTTCTTAGTGGGAAACCTTTCCTGAGTTAAGTATCCAAATCTTTGCTATTAAAATACAGCAGCTGGAGGAGGATATGGTGATGGTAGCTCTGCAGACACTTGGTTATTTTAGCCTAATCTTTACAGAATTTCCCAAAAGTAGAACTGAAAATTCAGTGCCCTCCTAAGACTGAGGGATTTCAAACATTACCTGAATGGACGGTGCTTAAATATCAGCCTACACATTGGGCAAGGTGGTGCAATCATTGTGCTTGAAACTGTGATACTGAGCATTACTTACTTCATCTCACGTGTTTCAGGGCTAGAGGAGACTGCAAGGAGGTGGTTTGTAATTTTTGCCCCAGTGTCTAAGCTTGATCCTGAGAGACTTGGAAGCTGGATATTTTTTTTGCATTTTATCTAATGACTAGTGTCCAACACCTGGAAGATGTTCTTTATCTGTAAGACCCTATAGCTTTTCATCAGGACTTTTTCTATAAATGGGTGAAGATTCCATTCTCTAGCTTGCCACTTACCAGACAGTTCTAGGTAATTAGTGTGCCCCTAATGCCAAGTGCAGCAACTGGCCAACTTCCAGAGCTGTGGGCGCTGCTGACTCAGGCAGCTCAAACAAACTTCCACGAGAAGCAAAGCCATTGCAGGCCTAAAGACCCTTCAATCACAGGTGAAGTCCACAGAAGCTTAATAAATGAACAAGGTTCCACTGTTTGCATGTTGCATTGAGGAAAGGAGATCAATATGATGTAATGCCATTGCTACAATGTTTTAGCAGTTTTTCTATATCTTTGTAGAAAATGCATTTCTTCCTCATTTAAAAAAAAAATTTTTCTTTTCTTTGCCTAAATTTGTCCTGAATGTCCACACACTGAATATTTTTTAAGTAATTCTGAGGCAAAATTTTTTTTTCTGCGTGGAAAGAAAGGAAAAAGGGGCTTGAAATGAAAAACATGTACCTCAAGGGCTTTAGAGATGGTTGTGTTGTACATAGAAGAGTTGAATTATACCTCTATATATTTCAAGACTTGGAAAAAATTAAAGCCTGCAATTTAATTCCTTTTACTATCTTGGTCTAAATTAAAGATGGAAATGGAGGCAGATTGCAAGAAATTGAATGCACTGGAGGAGAAAGAGAAAGTGGTAGAGCAGCTGTCCTTTGAGGCTTGGAGAAACATCCCTCAGGATAGAAAATAAAACAACTTGCTCCTTTTAGAAGAGTAGTCTTTGAGGAGAAAGTGTGAACAGCTTGAAATCTGCAAGGAGTCATTTTAGTTTCTCTTCTGATTGGCTCAGGCTGTCTCAAATATACTTTTAAAGGTTTATTTTTAAATGTTCAATAGCACTTTGATTTCTCTTTTCTTGTGCTGCCTTTGCTATTTGATTGGAAGTCAAAATAATAGAGTAATGATGAACTGCGAGTCACTGGTATTTTTTCTTTCCCCTCACAATCTTTCTAAGGGAATAGATTCCTATCATACAGCATTGCATTCTTCAGCCTACCACTCCAGTTTCCTTTTTTGAAAAGCAGTGAAGGGGGGGGGTGATTATGATTCTCTTCAAGTGTTTTATTTAAAAATTATTGGGCTGAATTATTTGCTACTGTTGCTATAGCTGTAATCATTTCACTTGCTGGCAGATGTCTCTGTATTCTGTGTTGAGATTTTGCTCCCAGCTCTGATAGGTAAGCAGCCTGAGAAATTGGGTGGTAAAATGCAGTGCAAAGGTGGGACTCCTCTATTTGCTGCCCTCTGCATTTCTTCTTATTGACTTCATTGATCCAGCAGAGCAGGTTATTTTCTTGTTGCACAAGATGCTTTACTTCTAGGGACAGTTAAAGAATTTCTCACTCTGGTATTGTTTACAGTAGCTTTCCAACTTCATAGCATTTCTTTGAGTGGCAAGTGTTTCTGTAACAGCAAGAGGCAGCAAGATCTCGAGAAGGGTCTGGTTTTACTGACATCTCTGAAAGGCTGTGTCTTTGGCATCTGCCTTCCTCCAGATGTCAAAAAATATAGAAAATATTTCAGAAAATATTCGGCTCTGTATCCCTCTTCAACTAATTACTGAAGGAAGATGGGTCACTGTGGAGTTGATGATAAAAGGCAAAATTAGCTTGCTCGTTGTAAAGTATTTGTACATTTGACTCAAATGCTTAGGAAGGGCTAAAAGCTGGCCTGTAATGATATCCTTTATGGGTAACTGATGATGTAATCACACAGTTCTAGTGTGTTTTGGTATTAGTGCTTCTCAAGCTGCAAAAAACTACTATGAGCTTAAAAGTTACAGGCTAAGTCGCATGAAATTTGTAAAATAATATATTTAAGTGTTATAAGCCTTTGTGACATGTAAATGAACTCATATCAGAGAGATTTATCTTAACACTTTCCAAATTATTATTTTGGAAACATGCAAGAGCAGTGGGGAGGTGTTAAGTTTTGTTCCTTTGTTACAAGATTTCTGCTGCTGAATAGATCTTTCTGTAGTAAATTGAATACATGTTATGCACATTTAGGTCTTGTCAAAAAAACCTGTAGTTGTATTGAAGTGAATGTTTTCATTTGACAGCTGGTTTTTTTCAGTATTTTTTTTATAATAGTAATTTCAGAAGCCTTCATTTAGAAGGCTTTCTACTATTATNTAACAACCAAAATTCATTTGATCTGTGGGTCTGGATTTCAATACATTCATGAAAATATGAAAATATATATGGATTTGGTATCTCCATGTAGTTTATGGAAATATCAAATCCAGTGTTAGTCTGGTAGTTTTCCAGATTTCCTCAAAAACAGTTCACTATAAGTTTTGTGTCATCAGCCACTTGACAAGGGAATATATATATAGAACTAGAATATTTCTGNAAAAACTACTATGAGCTTAAAAGTTACAGGCTAAGTCGCATGAAATTTGTAAAATAATATATTTAAGTGTTATAAGCCTTTGTGACATGTAAATGAACTCATATCAGAGAGATTTATCTTAACACTTTCCAAATTATTATTTTGGAAACATGCAAGAGCAGTGGGGAGGTGTTAAGTTTTGTTCCTTTGTTACAAGATTTCTGCTGCTGAATAGATCTTTCTGTAGTAAATTGAATACATGTTATGCACATTTAGGTCTTGTCAAAAAAACCTGTAGTTGTATTGAAGTGAATGTTTTCATTTGACAGCTGGTTTTTTTCAGTATTTTTTTTATAATAGTAATTTCAGAAGCCTTCATTTAGAAGGCTTTCTACTATTATATACTTTAAAAAAATTAATCTTTTTTTAAGAAAAAACATATTAAAGAAAAATTACTAGATGTCATGCCTCACAAAACTATAAATGCTTATTTGTAACAGAGGGAAGAAATTAAATTAATTGAAATATTTGTCAGTTTAAAATACCTGATGTTAAAAAACTCAGTAGTGGATAGCTGTATAATTT
>VYXC01011837.1:195211-242079 GCA_013397175.1 Platysteira castanea | reverse complement strand
AATGCAGTGATAACAACCAAAATTCATTTGATCTGTGGGTCTGGATTTCAATACATTCATGAAAATATGAAAATATATATGGATTTGGTATCTCCATGTAGTTTATGGAAATATCAAATCCAGTGTTAGTCTGGTAGTTTTCCAGATTTCCTCAAAAACAGTTCACTATAAGTTTTGTGTCATCAGCCACTTGACAAGGGAATATATATATAGAACTAGAATATTTCTGAAGGTTTTTTTTACCCCTAGCTGCTTTAGGTCTTAATTACTAAAATACTTGTACGGAGAAGTAAAGAGCAAAGTTTTCAGCCTGTTACTGACTGATTTATTACTATGATCTAAATGTATCAACGACAGAATATTTCTGATAATTGAGTACTTGGATGTATCAATGCTACTGCACTTTGTGTACACATGCATGCTGGCTATTATACAGGCATCTTCCTAGCCACTTACATTTTGTGCCTTCCCTTTCTGCGGGGCACTGTGGTTGAATGTCAAGAGTTAGGTAAATCAATCTATTTTCTTTGAAATATCCTTAGAGAGATTGATACTGCTATCGCCTATTTGCTTAAACTTCTTACATGTCATTGCATAGGATAGTGTCGTTTAATGTCCTGGATTTTTCTCAGACTTAAACAGAATTTTTCAGGACTCAACACCTGTGAAAACCAGATTGCTCATTAGTTTGTCTGTCCGAATTTTGAAAATGTTAACATATTTTTGTGGCTTGCACCATCTATAGCCTAACATCTTTTCCTGGGTGTTAATATAACTAGCTTTTACTGAAGTAAAAACTGGTAACACTGATAATTAAACTCAGTGTGACTTGCTTGTTCTTATACCATTAAATTTTAGTTTTTCTTTGGTTACTCAATGGCATAATTTGCATGGAATTTTTTTCCAGACTTACCAGACCAGGTTCTGCGGGTTTTCAAGGCAGACCAGCAAAGCCGCTACATTATGATCAGTAAGGACACAACAGCAAAGGAAGTGGTCATCCAGGCCATCAGGGAATTTGCTCTCACTGCAACCCCTGATGCATACTCACTATGCGAAGTCTCTGTCACACCTGAGGGTGTCATCAAGCAAAGGAGGCTTCCTGACCAGCTGTCCAAGCTTGCTGACAGGATACAGCTGAGTGGCAGGTAAGATGGAGACTGAGCTAAAGCTGATGATGCCAGTTTATTAAGTCAAAATCTTGTTAAGGGAGTGTTACTTAATTATTTATGTTTTGTTTCTTTGCAACGCATTGCTGCTTATGCAACTTCTCATTAATACCTAGGCCTGGTGAAGTTGGTTTTGTTCTCAGATTCCAACTGGATCACTGCTGTAACTTTCAGCACTAATCGAGTGTGTTGTATCTAGTGTCTTTTTTTTTAATTTTGTTTTTACAGGTATTACCTGAAGAACAACATGGAAACAGAAACTCTTTGTTCAGATGAAGATGCTCAAGAATTACTAAGGGAAAGTCAAATTTCCCTACTACAGCTCAGTACTGTTGAGGTGGCTACCCAACTCTCCATGAGAAACTTTGAGTTGTTCCGTAATATCGAACCCACGGAATACATAGATGACTTGTTTAAACTCAAATCAAAAACAGGTTGCACTAATCTAAAAAGGTTTGAAGAGGTGATAAATCAAGAAACATTCTGGGTGGCTTCTGAGATTCTAAGAGAAGCCAACCAGCTGAAAAGGATGAAGATCATTAAGCATTTCATTAAGATAGCGCTACACTGCAGAGAATGCAAGAACTTCAACTCGATGTTTGCCATCATTAGGTATTGCCCACTAATAATTTTATTTCTAAGTAAAAAGCAAAGTCTTACTTATGTTAGTCTAAAGAAAAAAAAGTGTAATTAATAGAGCAAACCAGTTAATACTGCTAACATCAACACTTGGCAATCTCCTAAGGGAGGGCATTTACTGTGTTCTGAACTTTTCTGTAATCTGAAATGTTTGGAAAAATATTATTTGGAATGCTACTGTTATGTAGTTACTGCTCAAGATAGTGTGGCATGGTGAACATGGCACTAGAGAAACTAATGCACTTATTCAAAGACAAAGACCAAAAGAAACAGCAGGCATGTACAGGAAAACCACACAGTTGTTCTAAATGAATTGGTTAATTTCCCCAACGCAGCTTATTTTTGTACATACTGCCCAGTGTCTTGAATTCATTCAGCCATGATATGTTGCCTTTGGTTTTCTTTGTATCAGCAGTTTCTTGCAGGGAACTCTGATAATGATCAATAACAGACTGTGATACCATAATAGTCTGTAAATAAAGATCTTTTAATAAGAAATTTTAAATGTACTGAAAATCTCAGAAAACTATTCTTAGTTTTGGAATGAGAAGGAAGAGAGAAAACTCTAATGTCTATTTAAAACATTTTTTAAAACCCAAACGAAAACAAACAATCCCCCTATACTGTCTGTTATGAAAAAGCTCGAGTAAGTTGCATTAAACTGACAATGTTATTGCTGTCTTTGACACAAGCTCTTGTCATCATTGTCTTGACATTCAGTCAATAGATTGAATGTGACACTTCTCCTGGAGACGAGTAGGTTTGAATACTATTCAGCAAATGGGGCAAGTTCCAAAGTCAAGGATCCATGCTGATGATCAGTCAGCATCTCTGAGACATCAAAATATTGAGGTTTTGTTCAACTATTTCAACCGATCTCAATGAGAACTAAAAGCAGCCTGTCTGCTAGGAAAAACTTGAGTGAAGGAAAGATTCTAGATAGCAGACTTTGCCACAGGTAGAAATTAACAGCAAGACAGGCAATGTTGTTACAGGGGAAAAAGGGGGTTTGTACCAGCTACAGCTTGAGAATAACCTCAGGTATAGTGTTACAAAATTTCATCTAGAAAGAACAAAGTCAGATGGATTATTGCAGAAAGAAGGTGGGTCAATGTGCTGTCACCCCCTGAACGTCCTCATGTAGGTGGAAGATGGCTTTTCTACCAGTTTGTTAATCTGGAAGTAAGCGGTGATCCTGAGGTACTCAGATTATGATATTCTTATCAAACTCAGACATGGCTCTAAAATAACAAATACATACTCTCTGTAAGGTTTAATTACTCATCCAAGTGTAACTTTTATGTGTTTATGGTTACATTGTGTAGATATCTCCAGTTTTTATAGATTTTATAAAAATTATCTTAACTGTTCTATAATACATACTGGCAGAAAGAAGTTTTTAAATTTCTGTTACTTTATTGATGCTGTTGTGCTAAGATGTTCTGACTATATGATGTTTCTACCATACAAAATTTAACATAGTCTTTTCTAGGACTTTTTGTTTCTTTCTCTTGTTCTTCAACTTTTTTTGCACTTCTTTTGTTTCAAGTGGCCTGAATTTAGCACCAGTTGCAAGGCTCCGAACTACTTGGGAAAAGCTTCCAAGCAAGTATGAAAAACTGTTTCAAGATCTGCAGGACCTGTTCGATCCATCTAGGAATATGGCGAAATACCGTAATGTCCTCAACAGCCAAAACCTACAGCCCCCTATTATCCCCCTGTTTCCTGTCATCAAAAAAGACCTTACGTTCCTTCATGAAGGTAAAAACAGAAGTACATCATCTTTTGCTAGCTAGGGAAAAGTAACTTCCCTGCCTAATCACTGATGTTGCTGATTGTAGGAAATGATTCTAAAGTGGAGGGCCTGGTGAATTTTGAGAAGCTGCGGATGATTGCGAAGGAGATCCGCCACGTCGGTCGCATGGCGTCCGTGAACATGGATCCTGCTCTAATGTTTAGAACGAGGTAAGTGTGTGGTACCAGGCAGAGCTTTCCCCAGCTGGGAGAAGGCTAGGTGTCAGCAAGAGGGGCTTTTATGTGGCCCTTCTATTGGAGCAGTATGAGTTTTTTGTGTTAGCAGTTTACCAGCATGATGCGGTGATCCAAAACTGGAGAAACTACTACATTTTGTGGTCACTGATGTATTCTAAAATGTTTCTTACTATTCTGTAGCTGATGGTTACTTCATAAAAATAAGATTCTATAAGTGGGAGGGAGGGAGAGAAACTGTCTTGAAAACATATCTATTACTCTATTTGAAACATTGATGGGTGGCAGCCTTTTAATTTTGATTTAGTAGAAGTGATAATGTATCTGAAGCAGTGTCAGCTACTTGTGTTAGAAAACATGGAGTGAATGCTCTTCGGCTTCATATTTGACAAGCTTATTACATACTCGTTTTTTCTTAATTTGAGCTAGAAGAGTTTGTAATATCTGATTGTATGCCTGAGTCAAGGCTCTTTTTAATGTTTGTGGGCTTCCAGAACTGCTTGTCCTGAGGTCTGGTCTTTTTCTTTCTGAGCTTGTGATCTTTCTCTCTCTTCTTAAACCCATGCTTTATTCTTCCTGGCTCTCACTTGCAGGAAGAAGAAATGGAGGAGTTTGGGGTAAGTGGTTGGAGACAACACACACAGACATTCATTCTTCCTTTACCATTTGCATTGTTTCCTACTTGCTACCTTTAATTTTCTGGTGCTTTGACATTTTTTCTTTTGTTAACCCTTTTTTACTGACAGCACATTTTAATCTAGGAGTGCTTTTGATTTGAGATTAAAACACAAAAGCTGTAAATTATTTTTAATTGGTCGTAGGTAGAAGTGGGGTGTTCTCCCCCACCTCCAATTTAAATTGCTGAAGGAAGTGACTTTCAGTCAAAGAGAAATTACAAAATGACAAGGTTGCAACAGCTGAAAATAGCTGTTAATTTCCTTATACCTATTAAACAATTATCACAATCAAATACAAAAGTTAAAACTTACAGTATCTGCTTGACTAACTTACTTTCATATTACAATTACCCATCATTTTTACATTAACAATTCAGGACCAATGCGTAGCTTTCATATAGATAAACATACATTGAAATGTGCATGACATTTATTTCATTATGAACTAGCTGATCATTTTATTTAAGAAAAGTGTCTTCAGTCTTGCAAGTTAGAGTTGTTCTATTCTGTAAAATTGAGCTGTATGTTTTGTGTACAGTCTGATTTAAAACATAGAGGGCTTACAAAATGCCTCCTTTATATGTGTTTGAATTTGAACCTCAGCTATAGTCTTCTGTCAGCACTGCCTTACTGCATGAGCTTTTCCTAATGCTCCAGTCCTCTCAGTAGATGGCTTATGTGAGAGAGCTACCTTGAATGCTTTTCTAGATGTGTGAAGTGTTATTGCCTCCTTGGAGCAGAATAGGTTAAAATATCTGTGCCATTAAAATAGTGCCTGTAAGCAAGTTCAAAGATTTCCTGACCCTCATCTTTCTGTCTGTTATAGCTGTTTGACTTACTGGAATGAGGCATGTAAGCTTTGACTGTAGACTGACATTCACGCAATCTTTTGCACGTTTCACGTTTATCAGGTGATACCACGTTGGACTAAGTCCTACCTTTGCTCTCTTTCATCCCCCTCCTGCTCCCCCTCACTCCAGGTCTCTCAGCCAGGGCAGTGCCAATGCAGCCGTGCTGGATGTTGCACAAACAGGGGGGCATAAAAAGCGGGTCCGTCGCAGCTCCTTTCTTAACGCTAAAAAGCTCTATGAAGATGCTCAGATGGCACGGAAAGTAAAGCAGTATCTCTCAAACTTGGATCTGGAAATGGATGAAGAGAGCCTCCAGACACTCTCTCTGCAGTGTGAGCCAGCCACCAACACATGTGAGCATTGCCATTTGTTGTGGATTTCAAGAAAACTGTTCAATATAATTCTGTTTCTAGTCCAGTGAAGCAACTGGGAACAATAACTAGACAATGAAGTAGAAAATTCTTTGTCTAGTCATTTTCAAGTACTAAACGTCTATGATTCCTAAGGAAATAATCTTGTGGATTAACAGGATGGAGACGTAATATTTATACAGGTGATAATGCTTTAAGATGATGTCGCACTGAAGTGTACAATGGCTTTTTTAGATTTGTCTGTACAAAGGGTATGCAGGAGTCAAAGGTTTTTCTATATTTCTGATGTACTGAGTTTATTAGTGTGAATAGTGATATGATTATTCCGAGGGAGTAAGGGATTTTCTTATGTCCAGGTGTTTCAGAGATACCTGGAGGGCTGTACCAGGGGCAACAGAGGGGGACCTTATCCTGGATATCCATTTCATTTTGATTTTAGGAAATGCTGTATCTTGTGCCCTTCCCTTCCTGCAAGGTGGCAAAAACTAGTAATTACATGTCTGTTCTGAATCCCTTGTAGTCCTTACGATAGCCCAGTATAACTTCTGGTCATGCTTTTGGTAACAGTGGTCTTTTTTCAGAGCTTTATTTTGAGAAAGAAAACATTCATTGATAATGTACATCTTTTAAATGGAGTTAAATCTCCCCCTCTTTTCCTCTTCATCTTTTCTGTCCAAAGATATCACACTGCATTAATTGTATGAGTATTTGAGCACCTTTTAATTGTTAATCGGAGGGCTTTGCACTGCTCAGACTAAACCACCACAGTGTTTTTAGCTAGTAGTCATTCATTGCTTTGTCCCCTTTCTTGCAAAGTGCCGAAGAACACAGGAGACAAGCGATCTGGGAAATCTGAAACGTCACCAGTGGCTCCCCGGGCGGGCATCCAGCAGAAAGTGCAGCAGCAGCAGCAGCATAAAGTAAACCAAGCACTGCAGGTCCCGGCCGTGTCTCTTTATCCCTCTCGCAAGAAAGTGCCAGTCAAAGACCTCCCACCATTCGGTAGGTGGAACAGGGAAGAATTTGATTTAATATTCTGAAGTTTGTATGCTTAAGACATTTTTAATCAAATAGAGTTCAGACTTTAATTTCTGGTAGTATGATATGCAGGTTGTGCCCGTTCATGCAGTGTCTAGGCATAGTTCTCTTCTCTAGAAATGGAAAGAAATCTAGGGAAAGCATCCTGTCAATTTAATCAGTATAAGTATTTACCTGTTACTAGCAGCTGGAAAGAATAAATGTTTCTCAGTGTTTGCCCTGGGATCTTGCCTTAACTTTTCTAGAGGAATTAGGGACATAGAGTTCTTGAGATGCCCCAGAAGTTTTGATGTCTCTTCACAAGTTGAATTTTTAAGGTGAAATTCAGGCCTGCTCAAGCTGGCAGTCCTGTTAGAAATGTGGGTCTGAACTTTCAGGTTGACAATTGGCCCTTTGACTTCTACTCCCTTCTGCTTTTTTATTGTTGTTACTCAGTTGTTGCTGCCTCCATATTCCATAGAAATGTACCAGACTACAGGAATTTTTTCTACGCTGATTTCCAAATCGATGTCCCAACATGTGTACAAAACATGTATGCATTATTAATGAACTCCTTAAATCACAAGTATGGTAATATCTCTAGTAATAGGTAGCATAACTGGCCCTTCCTTTTTCATTATGGTTATTGCACAAGAGCTTAATTCTGATTTCATTCTTTATTGGTTTTCCTCATGCACTGCTTAGGCTGCAACAAAGCATTAGAAGCAGCAAAATGAGCAAGAAACAATTCAATATTCATCTAGATCTTGTTGATTTTACCATTAAATTTTAATCTTAAAAGGACTTTGAAGCTCCATAGACTGCAATTTTTGCTCATAGTGGCAAAGTTTCTGAAAACTGACTAGGTTATGCTGATCAGGCAGCTGTAAATTATTGATAGCAGGATTGTGATCCAACAGATCAAAGATAAAGTTCACGAATGCTTGGAAATAACCTCTACCACAAACATTGGCAAAGCTGTCAGAGAAACTCTGTCTTCACTTACAAGGCTGTCCCAGGGTGGATTTTTGAGGGGAAGGGAAGAGAAAGATGGATAAATATGGCCTGGGAAAAGCAATTCTTGATGCCCTAGATCTTTACATCATACATCATCTTCAGGATGTTTTTACTCTTTAGTTTCCCAAAATAAGCTGGTGCAGAGATAGTTCTCAAAAAATGAAAGAGAGAAAGGCAGCTGCAGCATGGCCTTGTTTCATAAGCCTAATATTTATTAGTTTTCTTTCCAGCTTTCTTTGACCTTCTAGGCTACTCTGAATAGAAAAGAAACAGGAGAGCAGTTTGAATTCTTACTATACAAATCTTCACTAACCAGTGAGATGGGTGTGTGTCTGTATTTAAGCTAATTTTAGTTCAAGTTTCTCAGTAACCATTCCTGTGCATATCCTCAGTTACATATTGTATAGGCAGTATTCTGCAACATCAAGTCTTCATTGTGTTTTCTGTGGCAAAGTATTTATCTTGAGTGGCCAGAATGAAGCACCATCTGCACTAATATGCAGAAATAAAGCACTATATTTTAAACAGGAATAGGTTTAAACATTTTGTTTCATATAAGCTGGTGTCAGGAACTCAGAAATATACAGGAAAAAATGTAGCTTTTTCTTCCTGTGGAGTGTCTGCTCTATAAATGCGTTGTGAAACATAAGGGTGTATTTGTACTGGACTTAACATCTGCCTACTTTAATTCTTACTTAAAGGCATTAACTCCCCACAAGCTTTAAAGAAAATCCTTTCATTATCAGAAGAAGGAAGTTTGGATCGTCACAAGAAACAATCTGAAGATGCTGTCTCAAGTGCATCTTTGCAGCTGTCTTCTCCTCCTACTTCACCACAGACCTCTCCAAGGAAAGGTAGTAGGTGTTTAGTATTTCTCATCCTGTTTCTTGAAGCTCCTGGAGTTTGGAAGCTTTTGAGAGAGAATTTGGACACTCAATATTGCTGCTCCTATTTTTGTCACATGTGGTCAGCAAGAGGGCAGGAAATGTAGTGCAGAGTGAGACACATGAAAGGTAGCTGTGAACCTGATTTCAAGGGTACTTCAAAGCCCTCTGGTTATCAAAAGCCAGAAAAGGTAGCCTGGTATGATACAGGATTTGATGCAGTAGGTCACTTTCACTGCAGCTGCCTCTGACAAAAAATATTCCTATGATCAGTGTTTCCTGCCTTCAGTGAAAGGATGTGCAGGTTGAAACTTAAAATCTTTGTACAGCACTGACCACACTGGTCTATTAGAGGAATTATTTGCAGTGTCATGCATCTGAACGGGATGTGACCTATGTATGACAGAAAGGCTTGAGAGATTTGGAATTCAAATCAGAATATTTAATATTGTAATTTATATTTTATATTCAGAGCATTTTAATAGGAGCCTGATAATTTAAATCATGTGTGTGAATTTTTGAGGAGTGGTATTATACATTGGAACTTTCTTGACCAAGATCTTTTAAAGTGATTTCATAGAGTTATTTTTTAAGTGAATTTAGGACTTTAAAGGGATTTTTTTTTTTAACTGTTTGTTTGTTTTCACAGTAGTTCTGGCTATGAATTGACAAAACAGAGTATTGAGGCATTGTCCTGTAGTTTAAACAAAAGAAAAAGGCACTTTGGAAGAAAGTTCATTTTAACAGTTACATAATGTAGCATTATGGTAAAATATACATTAAGGTTGAAGTGACTTCTACTGAAGTGTTACTTACTAAGGTCAGACGGAGGAGGAGAATATTTAGGGAATATATCACCTTGAGTCCTTGTAAGCTGTCATTGTTATTCCTCCCAAATACTACATTAGCAAACATTGAGCTTATATAAATATGGTCAGGCCTATACATATTTTGAAAAAGGAATTGGAATTCTGTCCTTGACTCACTGTGTGAAAAGCACTTTACTTTTGCAAAAAGCAAATCATAAACGTGATTTTAAAAAATCCTGGGTTTGATGGTTACAGGAAGCTAATGATACATTCTTTCAGATAAAAATGAAAGCATTATTTCCATGTTCTCAGTAAGTGAATTGGGGTAGATCAGTTGGGGTAGATCAGCTGAAGTAATTTTGACACTTATGAGTAGAGTGAAAGCAAAAAATGAGAATTGTGGTGGCTTGTGGAAATGTTGTTTAATGATCTTTAACTTAGCTGGCACAAACATTCAGCACAATTTGTTTAAGACTGAAAAAAATGCTGAATTTGCTGAATTTGCTTCTGTGACATGGTTTGCAGATTTTATCTGAGTCTGGCTGTGTCAGTGCTACTACCTACCTCCAAATTTCACTGTAATTCTGCTAATATGGGATTTGGAATTAATTAGTTAGCCAAGTATCACAAAGAAAGCTTGAAAACCTGCCCCTCTCTCAGCCACAATATGTAACAAGCAGTCAGCCTAGACATCTGGGCTTCTGTTCATCTCTGAAGTGCAGCTCTGCAGAACAGAAACACTGTATGAGTGAGTGTCTGGGATTACTTTAAGCAGTAATCTCAACCAGAGCATCTCTTCCCTTCCGGTCTTGGAGGCAGAGTATATGCACTGGATAGGTAGCTTTTGAGACATAACATTTCATAATGTGAGGATACCAGTGTGATGATGAATTTGAGAAGAGTGTAGGGGAGGAGGGCAGAGAAGAGGAAAGGAGAGCAGTTGGTTTGTAAATGAGGAGTGCATGTTCCCACGCTCCTAAACCTCTGATTAAGATACTAAAGCCACGGCTTTGGTAAAGATACACAGTTTCGCTGTGTATCTTTATCTTTTGCAGTGCTGTGTAAATGTAATTGTAGCTTTGTTTTATTGCCTATTTTATTGCAGTATTGCCAGCTGCCTGATGAGAACTGAGCAGGTATCTTGGAGAGTCTGATTAATGTGATGTTCCCTTTGCAGGCTACACTTTGGCTCCAAGCAGCACCGTGGATAACTTTTCTGATTCTGGTCACAGTGAAATTTCTTCTAGATCTAGTATTGTCAGCAATTCCTCTTTTGACTCTATGCCAGTCTCCCTGCATGATGAGAGGAGACAGAGGCATTCTGTCAGCATCGTGGAGACAAATCTTGGTGTGGGAAGGATTGATAGAAGAATCATGATTGAACCAGATCAATACAGCTTAGGGTAAGAATTTTATTTGTGCTTACTTATACTGTACTTTCATTTAGTGTGTATGTGGCATGTATATTTGTCCATGTAACTTTCCCTGTATCTCTCAAATTTTTTTTCTCCTCTGCTCTTCTGAAATACTACTTCAGTGCTTCATTTTGTGATAATGCTCCATTCGTGCCAAGAAAAGGTTTTGCACTCGTGAGTGCGTGGTGAGGTCTACAGCAGTAAAACTTTACCTCAGACATTACCATCTGAGCATTTCAGTGGTGCCATAGATTACCCACTTTGTGGCAGACTAGTACCCTAGCCTGCTTTCTTCATGGGAAATTAACTGAATTAGATGAGATATTCTTAAAATTATTCGGTGATCAAACTGAGAACAGAAATAGCTAACAATTTTCCAGTCTGCTTCATGGTAAAGTGCATATTTGTCTAACTCTAAAATATTTTACTCCAAATATCTCTTCTAGTCAACAACTGGAAGCTAAAATTCACATTACGCTGCTGGTTTTCTAGTAATTTTCTAGGTAATTAACTTCTGTAATGGTAGGGAAGCTAGTGCTGTGAGGAGTTCTCTAAATCTCTAGCACTGAGCCTTGGTGTGAAAATAGTTGGAGCTCTGGCTCCTGTTTAGTCTCCACTTACTTTTTTTTTTTTTTTTGGGAGCTGTTATTGGATGCTTCAGTCCTCTGAATGGTTTCTAGGGTTTTAATCCTGCAGGATCTGTGAATGGCAGACCTGTTCCAAAACTGCTGTACTTCAGCTTTAGGAATCTCAGACTATGCAAACTCTTGAATCAGATATCTTAAATATTTGGAAGAAGAGGGTTCCAGTCTGCATAGGAAGGTGACCTGGAAGAACAAGTCCCAGGAGCCTGGATATCTGCTAAGCAAAAGTGACACTTTGTCGGTTTTCTCTGCTGCTGTGTAAGGGATCGTGTCAGGCTCACTTAGTCATTGAAAGGCTACAGAAAACATAGTCGCTCTATGAAACAGCATGTGTTTCCAAAAATAAGGTTGAAATACATTTCCATTTGCAGGAAATGTTGAAAGTTAGCTTTCACAGTTTCCTAAGCAGAAAAAAAATCCTGAAAAGCTGAAATCTAAACCTGAATATCAGCCAGCTCTTTCTAAATTCTGTTTCTAGCTTTTGAATCATTCCAGCTTAGCAGGGCTGGAGAAGCAGTAGGATAACCCTGTCTGTTTCCCTGTACGTGTGTCAGTGTGGTTTGCCTGTCTTAAAGGGCTTTTGCAAAGTCAGGATTTTACCTTTTGAAATTACTCCACTGAAGTGTAAGACTTCAGCAAGTTATGTATCCAGTTTTGTTTGTTTGTTTGTGTTTGTTTCTGTTTTATTGAGGATGTACTTGAAAGAAAAGTGTTATATTCTCAAAACTGAATTAGCCATTAATGCAATATAAAGTGCATCAAAACCTTCAATCATAGAATCAAAGAATGGTTTGGATGGAAAGGGACCTTTAAAATCTCATAAAGGTTACCTAGTCCAACCCACCATATGTTTTGTTTTTCTTTGATTGTTGAACTCTTTGTGTGTCTTGTTCATGATTTCCAATTCCAACACTGGATTTTTTGTCCCCCTCATCAATGTGTATCCAGCTCATATGCACCGCTGTCAGAGACCAGAGGCCTGTATGCTGGAGCAACTGTACTTTCTTCTCCTAGTACAGAAGAGCTGTCACAGGACCAGGGGGACAGAGCTTCGCTCGACGCAGCTGACAGTGGCCGTGGTAGCTGGACTTCCTGTTCGAGTGGGTCTCACGATAACATCCAGACAATCCAGCACCAGAGAAGCTGGGAGACTCTGCCTTTTGGACATGCTCATTTTGATAGTTCGGGCGATGGGGCAGGACTGTGGGCCTCAGGTGGCCACATGGACCAGCTGATGTTCCCTGACCATGGCACAAAGTATGGCAGGCAGAGTCAAGGTAGGGAGGGCCTTGATCAAGCACAGTCCAGAGCAAGCTGGGCATCTTCCACAGGATACTGGGGAGAGGACTCCGAGGGTGATACAGGTACCATAAAGCGGAGGGGTGGGAAGGATGTTTCGATTGAAGCTGAAACCAACAGCATAACATCTGTACCAGCAGAGGAGGCAAAGGCAGCTCCTGTGCCCGCTCACACAGCAGCAGCATCAAGTAGTACAAAGGGGCTTGTTGGTAAGTTAAGTTTCCTTTACCGTGAGGTATTTTAATTCATTTGCTTAAGGTTTTTCATATTGTTCTGCATTTCTTTTGTCTGGTTTGATTTTTTTTTTTTTTTAATTTTTAAAGCAAAACAGAACATTTTGTAGTCTCTCTTAAATTCTTCCCTTTAACTGTGCGTTTATTGCTCAGGAAAATATCATTTATTGTTGAATCTCAGTTCTGGCAGTGCCTTTGTGTTTCAGGAGAGCCTGCCATACATCAAAAAACCAGCTCAATTGCTGGACAGTATTTTGAGAGATTGATGTATTTAGATGTCTGTTCTGAAATGTGAATTTCTCATCACAGTATGGCTCCATAAGCTAAATTTAGAAATCTTAATAAATGTGGCCTGATTTTTATAGAAGTGTTTTACTTTATGCCTTTGTATGACTTGTCTGATAATTGTGAATATTCCTTACTTCTGAAAATTGGATCCCTTTGTGCCTACATACCAACTGAAATGTTTCTTTGGACTGCTGAAGAGGTATCAAAGAAATTAGAGCTGAAATACATTTCCATGCATTCAATAATGGAAAGATCAGATAATATATAAATTTGTATGAAGGTGTCTTTGGCATAGCTTAACATTTTTATCATATTATTCCTTCTATGCATCCCAGTCTGTGGGCCATCCAATACCACTGCATTTTTGCCTCTTTTCTTCCTTTCATTCACCCTCACTTTGACTTCTGTCAGGTTAACATGAAGAACTATCTAAAAGCCATTTTTTGCTGACACAGCTGAATGTCTGCCAGATTGAGGTCATGCTGAGACCACTGTGATAAACTGCTTTTCCATTTTCTGCCCAAGTATACTGCTTAGCAGTGGCCTTTTGCCTCAAAGCTTGGGTGCAGATCTAAATCCCTGGACTATGAAGAGGAAGAAGCTGTACAGATCCATGCCAATCTCTAATTTTACTCTTTGATACCCTTGGTTTCCTCCAGAATGTGTAACAGGTGTGCTTCTAAACTTGCCTCTCAAGGCAGCGCTTGCCACTACACTTTTAGAGACTTGAAAGAACATGAAAGAGACCTGAAAATTCAAACCAACACAATTCCATGCCCTTCACTACTGTTAGCTAACTGTCCTGCAAATGTAACTTCGTATCACTGTCCAACAGACCCTGCTGGTTTACAGAGTTCTTTTGTACTGAATAGACATTGATTTTTTGCAGTATTTCAATAGAATTTTTTACAATAGAGTTTTTCTATAGAAATTCTTCTAATTTTCAGAAATCTTTGAATAAAGTTTCTCAGAAACTTCTTCATGCTGCTTTGCTCAGTTAAAACAGTTTGTCCAAGCAAAATACTTAGACTCTATTGGAAACTATTTGGTTTTGTTGTAATACCAAGGATTTATTTTTAGTCTATAAAAACTTGCATCCAAGTAGCACCAGTCCATTTTAAGCTTGTACTGCCCTTTCAGTCAAATCATGCTGCCTAATGCAGGGTGGTGTTGTCATCACCATGTATGCAAGAATATACAGTGTATGACAAGCTGTGGAAAGTAAATTGTCTGTGTCAGTGGTTTTTCCTGCTGTATTTGTAAGATTTGTCATTAAAGTGGCCATGTGTTAAAGGGCTGGGCCCACAATAAGTGTTCAGTATCAAAGTCCCAGCTGACTTCTCTAAGTATTTTGAAACAGAGACTCTTGCCTATCTGTCCCTGCAGATGTTTAGGATTCTTAACTGTTGTTTTTTCCCTCAAAGTTCCGTCCAAGAGTGGGCTTCTCAGTATGCCCAGAGATAAGCCTTGTTCAGGTAAACAGTTACATCTCAGTGAGATCCACAAGCTAGGTGGTGGTCTTTCCGTCTCCTAGATAAAGTCATATTCAATCGTTGTTCTTACAGGAATACATTAAAATTTGATTTTGCAGAGAATACAACCATAGGGGCTGCGGGCAGTAGTGCATACAAATAGTATGGTGATGAAGCCCACTTCTCTTCCTTACCTCTTGGAATTGTAGCTTATGCCTCATGAAGTAGTAAGATTTGTAGGAAGAAAATAATGTATCAGATGCATTTCTTTTTTCCTCTTCAAGATGCTAAAAACAAAAGAGATGAGCTCTTGGTTGTGAAGCCTGTCTTCAGAATTAAGATAATCATGCATTTGGGGAGATGCCAAAATTCCTGATATTTGCTACTTCTGTGGACTCTAGAGTGCTCCATGTTACTTTGATCACTGTACATTTTTTTCTATACAATTGATGGAACAGCTTCAGTTGTGAAGTTTGAACAAATTCCCCATGTAATTTGGTGAATTTTTTTAGACTAATCCTCCACTACTGGAAGAATAGCTGCATCCTCTGTGTATGTTGTATGTTCTGTACTTTCTTGATTTATTTATTTTTCACAAGCTCTTTGTCACAAGCATATGATAGTTAACCTTTGTCACTCAGGTTTTCTCTTCCTGGGCTGTTGAGTTGGTTGATATTTATTTAGCTTTTAGCTGTCTATTTCCCTTTGAGCAGTGTTTCTTGGCCTCTCTCTTACAATCGTCTGTTGTTTTTCCTGCAGCACGAAAAGAGGGTCGATACCGGGAGCCACCTCCAACTCCTCCCGGTTATGTAGGAATACCTATTGCTGAGTTTGCAGAAGGTGGCTCCCATCCAACCAGGAAGCCTCCAGACTACAACATAGCACTTCAGAGGTCTAGAATGGTGGCACGGACATGTGAGACTCATGGGACAGCAACTCCACAGCAGCAGTCGCACGGCCACTCAACTGGCAGGCCTGTGAACAAACCTCAGTGGCACAAACCAAACGAGTCAGATCCACGTCTTGCTCACTATCCATCTCAAGGGTTTTCCACAGAGGAAGACGGTAAGTTTCTAGTTGTTAGATTTTGAGTGTGCTGCGTGCAAAACGGGTCAGTGCTTTCACAGACACAAAGTAAATTGCGCAAGTCTTGCCATAATTTGAACTCTATTTCATTTCAAAACTTGCTATTTGTTAAATTTTTGGAAGGGAAGGAATTCCGTTCATCCTAAACATAATTTAAAATTTGGAATTCCACCTGAATCTTGGACGACCAAGCAGCTGGCTTAGGCAGCTTCTCTGAAGTTGGCTATGTTTGCCTTGTACAGCCCTGCCTGCTGTGGTTTTCCACATTAACCACATATTTAGTGATCAAAAAAGTATCCTGGTCTACAGAATGCCCATCCGTCTCACAGAGCATCATTGCTCAGGTTTATTTGGATAGTCGCTCACATTCTACCTGAAACTCTTTACGCTGTGGACACTGAATCTTCCTCTCCAACTGTTTCACACGATGAGCCCATTGCTGCCTCACTGCTCCAAGTGTGTCTACATTTTTTGCTCAGCTTTTGCTCAGCCATGATGTTTTTCTATGGAGAGCAAGTGTAGCTGGACTGCACCTTTAGGTCCTCAAAATTTAGGCAGGGTGGTGCCAAAATCACACACTTGAATGAATCCTTTGTTTTGCGTAATGATAGACTGACATTCCCCTTCTCCCTCTAGCTGCTTAGTTACTAAGGTTTTAGGTGCAGGATGAACTTTGCAGTTGAACATGGTGAGGAAAAAAAATGAAGTCTACCTTAACTGAATTGCCTCAGTCTTTGAGAGTTACCATGACAGAGAATTTTAATTGTTTCTACTAATGATGACTAAATTGAAAATATATTTAGGGAAAAATGTCGGATGCCTTTCTGAAGCTATTAAGTATCTAGGAGTATCTGTTGTGCTCCTCAGGGTAAAGAACTGCATCTAGCTCTGTTAAAGCAATTCTCTTACTTCAAGACCAAAATTCCAAAGGAATATGTCTCATGAGACCTGAAATGTACCGAAATTTAGATTGTTTTAAAGTATATATACTTATACAATGAAATGGAAAACACTTGAGCGCAATACACACAGTTGTTGTATGCACAGCTTGTTTCATTCAGTAGCAGTCTTCTTTATGAACTAAATTCTGTTTTCCCTTATCCTATTATGTTTGCAGAAGATGAACAAGTCTCTGCTGTCTAAGACTTGGGCTTTTCTGGATCCAGAGTGAGCCACCTTAAAGGAGAGCACAAGAAGATGTCCCTAGAATAGGAGCCTTGGAACTATGATTAAAGGATGGTGGACCTATTTGCCTCCTTCCCTGCCTTAAAGCAGCATGGGGCTTCTTCCTCTGCCCCTCCCCCTTCTGTCCCCTCTCCCCTTGCATGTGAAATACTGTGAAGAAATCGCCCTGGCACTTTTCAAACTGTGTTGCTTGAAATGCACAGTGCAGCAATCTCCAAGCTACCACTGTCGCTGTCTGCCACATCACACAGTATCATTCCAAATTCCAAGATCATCACATCAGGATGATTAACTCTGGCTGCACTTCCCAATGCCTGGAAGGGTTTTTTTTAAATCTTCCTTTTAGATTTTAATCACAATCCTAGCACTTAGTCTCATTGGGATAATGAGATAAGTTAGTTGTCAAATTACATTTGGCCTTTAACCTACAAAGAGAAAATTGCTTTGAGATCTTTCAAGGAGGCAGTGCTTATTTGCTTGTTTACAATGCCTTTGTTACAGTTTTGTATGTTTGCATTTGGGAGATCAAATAGTGCATCTGAATAGTAATTACAGTATTATTTCACACCTGTAAGTAGGGTTGCCAGCCTGAGCTCCTGGAAGAATATTGCTATCACATGGCTGAGCAGGACAGAAGGGAAGGCGGAGGTTACAGGATGCAGCCTTTCCTTGACCACCTGGCTTTGCTCTTAATGTGCCCCACCCTGGAATCTTGACGAGTTTGTAAATGTTAGTGTTAATGGCATCCTCATCCGGGTCTGGTGTAAATGCAGAAACACAGTGCTTGCAACTGGTCAGTGATGGAAGGGGACACGGTGTGTCTCATGCCTGTGCCTTGTGGAATACAGGATGGCATGCTAAAAAACAGTGTCCCTTTGTAGTAACACAGATGGCAACCCCACCTTTAAGTTATATACTTTAAAAAAAACCTATATAGTAGTTATATTAAAATAAAAATTAACTGGATAACACTGCAGTGAAGGCAAGTTGGGATGTCACAGCTCGTGTCAGCTGTTAACACTGATCTAATAACCTCCATCTATTGATTTCGACATTAGGGGATAATCGAGCCTTTAAGTAAAAAAAAAAAAAAAAAAAAATTAAATAACACAGTTAGACTTGCCAGCCTTTGCAATGCAGAAATAGTCACAACTGTTAATGGCTTCATGGAACACTGCATGTGTAGAGAAGGCCAATGTGTAGCAACCACCTGCTCACAGCTGCTATTAACCCTATAATGACTGAAATGACCCTCCCCTCTATTTTTGTGTTGTTTTTGCACAGACTCCGGAGAAGTGAAGGCTGCCAATCCGAGTAGTACTCAAATGTGAGGAACTGCTGGTCTTGGATTTTTTTTTTCCATTGAACTCAGCTGATCATATTGATCAGTAGATAAACGTAAATAGCTTCAATTTTAAAGATCAAATTGCAGTGTTTTTTCACTGTATCAAACAAATGTCAGTGCTTTATTTAATTCTCTCTCCTGTAATCATAGCTTTTGTCTATTTGCTTATATATCACATTGTCAATTATGCATTTGTAATTTTACATGTAATATGCATTATTTGCCAGTTTTATTCTCAAGGCTATGGACCTCATGTGCATATAGAAATACAAAATCCTAGCTCTGTCACAAGTTGCACAAATGTTATATAAGCATTAAGTAATTGTAGACCATAGGACTGCTAATCTCAGTTCGCTCTGTGATGTCAAGTGCAGAATGTACAATTAACTGGTGATTTCCTCATACTTTTGATACTACTTGTACCTGTATGTCTTTTAGAAAGACATTGGTGGAGTCTGTATCCTTTTGTATTTTTAATACAATAATTGTACATATTGGTTATATTTTTGTTGAAAATGGTAGAAATGTACTATGTTTATGCTTCTACATCCAGTTTGTATGAAGCTGGAAAATAAATAAATATAACATTAATGAAGTCCATATTGATTCTTATGCATTTTACATGTTCCACATACTTGAACAAATTTATGAAAAAATTTTACTTCTCTGTGTATTAATATTAAAGGGACATTGCCAAGTGATGTGGGCAAACCACTGGTGTGGAGTTTTTCTTAATATATAGTTGTGCTGCTGATAATTTTTGAAAACTTTGGTGTGTGTACTGCTGAATGAGAATGACTGCTATGGTGAGCATCCCCAGCAGAAACATTTGAGATGCCAGAAAAGATATGGCCTTAGGCGTATGTAGAATGTGAACAGTTTTAAAGGTAAGATTGTGTTGATTTTATGTTCTGAATCGTGTAAAAGTAAGGAATACATGTTTTAACATTTGGGTAGGGAGAAGTATGAGAAGTGATCCATTTGAGTTTTTACCGAACAAGGTATTTCAAATTATGAAAATCACCCAATAGCATCCCCAGTAATAAAAGCTGATGTTAATTCAATGTTAAATCTGTAGATTTTATTTTTTCCCCAGAGGTTAGATTCTTTATTTCCAATGGTATGCAGAAGACTGGGTTAAAATGGGACTGCTAAAGCCATTACAGCCACATCCTATTTAGCTTTGAAATGCCTGGCAGGTGGCGTGTCCAAGTCTAAAATTAGCTCAGTGCAAAGAGAAGCAACAAAATGCTGTCTAGATTTACGTCTTCCTAACATAGCTCTAGAAATGATCCACACTTAAAACTGTAAGAAAGCTAAAAATCACTGAAAATATAGGACTTGTAAACACAGTGTTTTTATTGCCATAATCTGTAGCACTGTAAGGAAAGAAATGATGAAGGTTTCGATTTGTGTGGTGTGAGTGGAACTACTGTCTGTGGATCTGTGGCTAATACTTGTTGGGTACTTTTTGACAAACTAAAGATAACCATTGCTTTTGACATTAGTAGAATGAACACACACTTCTACGTATTTAACCTGTGAGATTGTCATCATGTAGTACTAAAGGCAGAGTGATAGGGAAATAATTCCTCTTACCAACTTGTGAGGTGTTTGCACACTTGTCAGCTTTTTTCTATATGCTTGGTATATTATTGAATTAGGCAGCACTCCCTATCCTCCTGTTGATGCCTCCTCACTCTAATTTGTATTTTTAGAACACATTATGTAGAGACATCCTCAACACAGGATCTAATGCACAGAGCTTAACTCATTGTGGGCTTCACACAGCAATTGATTCAACAGAAGTAAAGGCCTTGGTGTGACGTCTGAAACAGGTCTGGTATTTGTAGTGCGTGTAATATGAATTTTGTGCTTACTGAGTGGATGCATCAGGATGCGGAGAAGGAAATACCAGTTGCTGAGATTTAGTGTTGCATTCACCAAAATGGAAGAGAACACCGAAATCTAAGGAATTTTTGTTTGTTTGTTTGAAGAAATGTCATTCAATTATCTGTATTCTTTTACAGCTTTTTTTTTACTGAAACTTACTGAGGCAGAGGCTACTTCTTTATGCAGGGTATTGCACACTGGAGTCAGCACGAATCTGTAAAAGCTGAAGTATTGAGGGTACTGCTTTACTGGATTCATCTTGGTTATTTGGAGAAGTATGCATGTTTTACATCTGTAAATCTGAGACTCAAATATTTGGTCAACCTAAGGTGAGGAACAGGTTTTGTTTTAAAATAGAAAGAAAACCAAAAGCCTTCTATTTTCTTCAAGATTAGTAGGAAATGCAATAAATTTCCAGGCTGTCTCATATGGGTTGTTGCATAGTTGAAACAAAATCAACTCTGGAGAATTCAAGTAATGATTTAATTGCAAATATTAATATTTATGTATTCCTTGATATGGGATGAAACATTAAAAATACTTCTGTGAATAAAGCCTATGTAGCAGCAACAGCCTCTCTAACATAAATTAAATAACAGAGTTATGGAAGAAAATATTAACATTGTTAAAATTACTCTGAAAATTGACTCCCTGAGGAGACAGCAGCCATCTGAGATGCTTAATATAATTTTGGTCTGCCCTGTCTCTAGATTGTCCTTTAAGTAAGCTTTAGAGTCTTGTGTCTAAAAATGGCACGCTTTGAGAGAAGGCTGGGAGTGAAAGTAGGTTTATTGCTGATGTAAGGTGGAATCTGTTACTTTGTTTTCCATCGAAAATGTGATAAATTAAAATTTAGAGTTTTTACTGGAATACGAAAACCTTTAAAGCTCTCTCTTGCTTGTATGTGGTGAGTGTGTAGGATTGAGTTGAAAGTATCCAGCTACTAGCAACCATCAACAGTATAATCTTAAACTATTCTCATTTGATTTTCCTGGGATTAAATTTATACAGTGGCACTCTACACACCTACACACAGACTTCATTCTCTGTAGGGAAATGAGTCTTAGCTCTCTGTGTCAAAACTCAAGTTTGTGTTAAGTGGAAGTGCTGGCTTCTCCTTAAGAGGAGACTTGTAGCTCCCTCAGCTTTTTACTTGGTGGCTCAACATTCTCAGTCTTCTGTTTCAGTTTGGAGAATTAATTTGGATTTTATTTCTTTATTTGGTGGATCCTTAAAGGTGTAGTTTTGGCCTAGGTAGTCTGACATCTGAAAGGAGGATTATTTTCTTTGCAGCACTGTTGTCCTTGCTGGCAATGAAATCCTTTATGTGTGAATATAAAACCATTATTTATCTTCATCTTGACCTTTATGTATACATAAAACGATTTTATATGTGTGTGTATGTATAGAAAAAAACCCATTGTATACTACTGCAGCATCCACTTTTTTAGCTAGGATGTCTCCACTGGAAAAGAAGCCAGTGCAGCATTATTTAAAGGCATTTGAGAGGTAAAGTTTGACAATTTTTTTTCAGTGAAATTTGCACTGGGGTAGTGATGTTCAAAATGCTTTCTCAGTCACTACCAAACTGTTTTGACATGCAGTTGTTACCTTCTGATACAGTTCCAGGAAAAATTTGCCACTTGTGCCAGGATCAGTAGCTGTGGCAGAGATAAATTTCCTACATGCTGTGTTCTATACATTTTGGGGCTTCTCTCATAGCTAGAGAAATACGAGTGGTTTTTAACTAGTTTTACTGAGTTTTGTGTAACAAGTAAGATGATCTGAACTGTGGCTTTCTAACAGAAGGTAGGCCATGAGGCCCAGGATGGCTTTTCTGCCTTGGTGTCAGAATTTGGTCAGAATCCAAGTAAAACACAGGAAATTGCACCGATAAAAAGCAACCTTCCACACTGAGGCCCTACTTCCAACATCAGCGTAGAACTGGATTTGTTCTGGTTTGACAGTCCCGGGAACCCTTCTATGGCCTTGATACACATTTTGCACTTAAGAAGAGATAATGCTGTTGCTGCATTTCTTGCTTGGGAGACTGATCCACTGCTCTGGTTGTCAAAAGATAACGAGCCTCCATATGCTGGTTTATATGTGTATGTGATTTTTGCATTAAACATTCTTCATGCTGAGCACCTCTCTTCTCCTTGCTTGTACCTATACCTTACAGTGGCCATATGTTCTTCCTGTCTGTCCTGTCAGAATAAGTCAAACTTAAGCAGGACAGGTAGAATGGACACTTCTGTATGCACTCTGCATCTCGTGCAGTTTGGGGTTTTTTGTTGTGTTTATTTGGTTGTTTCTGGTCTTTTTCTTTTAATGTAGATATCTAAAACTACTGCTTAAAATGAAGCATGATCTGCATCTTAATCTGAATTTTATTCTACTTTTCTCACTGTGATTATCACGTCATCACATCCCCCTCTTACAACATTCTGATCTATCCTGTCAGTCCCTTCCAACACTGTATTCTCAACCATTTGTGCTGTGATGATTACTGTTCGTTACTGGGTTAATAATCTGATCATTGAGAACTCCAGCAGTAGTCCCTCTCCAAACTGATACTTCCATGTCTTACAGCACATAGTTTATTTCCTCCTGTGCAGGTAGGTGGTTTATTTTACTCGATATCGCCCCTACCTTGCATTTTATTCCTTCCTCTATTTTATCAAGGATCTATAAACAGTTTTTTATTTTGAGATGTGTTCTCAAGGTTTTATTAGGTCAGACTGATGACTTGTTTGTTCTCCCCACATTTCTTATATGTTTGTAATGCTTCACTCATCTGGTGTAGCTCCGCATGATGAGCTTCATCCGGTCTTGTTATTCAGTCTGTGGTATCAAATACTGGCTCTTTCAAAACTAGTAGCTAGAGTAGCTAGGTAGATAAATTATTCCTGAACTCTGTTCTTCCTTGGCCATGTAGTGGCACTGCAGACTCATTTTGGTTTTGAGGTATTTATTCAATTGAAGAATCTTTGGCTTTTTATGTCAATGAAAAAGTCTATTTCAGATTGACTTCTGTCCATTTTGATTTTCTTCTCCATTCTCCAATATAATGATTTGTCAATCTTCGTTTCCTTTGCTCATTTTGGTTTGGGTTAGAGTTTAGAGTCTAGGTTTTCCTGGTTAACTGAAAAGATTTGATTTGGTTTTATTTCTTTCCTTTGCTGATGACACACATTCTGGACAGTGTTTGTGTCTTGGGTAACCTTTGAAATAAGTGAATATTTCACTCTTAAGTAATGTTAGCTGAGAACTTGGCTGAAGAATTTTATTAGGTTCTGGTACTGGGCTTTGAGAAAGTCTGTGCCTTCTTGGTAGAGGGGGAAAAAGAAAACCTGTGAAATGCAACTTCCAAGGAAACCTGGGGTCCTGTTTCCTGTAGCTCCCTGAGAGGAGGTAGTAGCACAGTGCAGTGTTTAGGCTGAACAGCCCTGAAACTGATAGAAGTCTTTCTGTCATTAAAGCTGAACATAAAGTTTTCTAAAGAATGTTGAATTTTGTTTTATGTTAAATTAATGTTGGCAAAATGGCTGAGCTTCCTGAAATTTTGCATGCTACGCCTTGGTCCATGTGGAGTTCATTTGGCGAGTCAGTCACTGTATTTATGGAAAGCTCATAACAAAGGCTTTACTGAAATTCATGTTCATATGGCTTACGTATTTATTGCTCTTGAATATGATTCAACAATTCATTAATTTTCTAAGTGCTTTGTTGACTAAGAAAGGGTGCACTTTGCTGCTTCTCCCCTTCCCAGCACATACGTGCTTTTCCTCTTTCTCATGCCTCCCTTGTTGTTCTTTAGATGCATAATTCTCCCTCCCTGTTAACCTCTTCCTGTTGCTTATATTAGCAGCTTTCTCACACAGCTTCTCTTTGCTCCTTTGTAGAACACAGCACCACCCATTTCCTTCCTCCCAAAGTGTGTTTTGTGTGCAGTCCTCAAAAACAATGGAAGGAGGCAGCACTTCAGTGCTCAGAAAGCTTGAAAGGAGTGTACCCAGGCAGGACAAATTCAGACTCCAGTTCTTTGTCTGCATGTACATAGCCCTTTTCTCAATTGCTGCCTGAAAGCTGGATTGTTCATGTTTCTGTGTAGTGCCCATATATATTCATAGCATAACTCTCACATTGTTATGATCTGATGAATACAAAGCTTGGTGTTTTATGTGCTGAAGTCTTTGTCAGACAGAAATGGAGTGTGGTTCAGGACCAGTGAAGGGAGTTGGGAAGGAGGGGAACCGAGGGAGCAGCTGTGGTTCTGGCCAGACTTCTCAAAAGCAAACAGTAATCTTACAAGGCAGAGGGGTCTGTTGTATAATTGGAAGGGTCTATTAAGTCTAACTACTATTTTTTTTAAATCACATTTTTGCTGCTTTACATGTTTAACCATTATGCATTCTCTATAAAAACATGCTTTTTTACACAATACTGTTGAAGACCTGTACAGGACTGAACTACCACCGTGTTGTGTATTACAGGCTCCCCAGGCAAGTGGGCACAGCACCAAGCCTGCTAGAGTTCAAGAAGTGTTTGGACAACGCTCTCAGGCACATGGTGTGACTCTTAGGGCTGTCCTGTGCAGGGACAGGAGTTGAACTTTGATCATAGTGATTCCATTCCAGCTCAGAATATTCTGTGATTACAACATTTGGTTGGTTGGGATGTCTCCGTTCTGGCACTTGCCCTTCAAGCAGCTGGCTTTCCAGAGTGGTGTGCATAGGCATTCTTTTTTGGTGTAGCTTTGTGTTTTGCTCTTTTAATACATTTTATGGAAACTGGCATGTCACACATTTAATGTCTTTGAAGTCTCCTTGGATCTTCTGTAATTCACTGCAGAGTGTGTTCAGTTCTTGGTTGCTTATACTGCAGATCTACCTGGGTTAAGGGGTCAATTGGATACATCCTACTTATTTTCTTGTGGCATGTAAGTGGGATGTAACATTGCCATTTCAGTTAGAATGCAGCAGTTTGCAAATTCTGATAGTTTCTGACTAGCTGGAGTAATGTCTTTAGGCAGTTAGTATCTCCCTTTTCCAGTAAGGGGTTAGACTAAGGCTTGCAGAGGTTAACAAGTGTCCTGTAGGTACTATTGCAAATTTTAATTACACTTTTCCAGATATTTCTGTCATGTACTTGAAGGCTGTGGTTATACCTTCCTTCATGTTATCTTTGCACTAGGGACATAAAAATGTTATCACTTGTGGACAAAGCTCCCTTAAGGGCCTATTTGAATATCTGGTGGAGTCACTGTGCACAAATACAGTTTTCAAAATGTCAGTCCACTTGCAGAGAGCAAGTTACTCTATTCAGTCAAGTGATACTGTCTATAACTATCACTAAGAGTATGAGGTTATTAAGTGTTTGTTTAAATCACCTGGATCTGATGCAGACATTATTTTGGTGTCTTTGCAACTACGAGTCTTGGATTTAAGATTCTAATTTCAGCCTCTGTTTTGCAGGATTTGTTTTTAATTTGAGGGCAGTGAGTTCTTCCTGAAGTAGGTGTGGCACACTGCATCTTTTTAAATCTTTGCTGACCTTTAAGCTGCTGGGGTGTCACACTGCATCGTTTGTTCTTAGTACTTTTTGTTTGTTTGTTTTTTATTCATCTAAGTATTGTTTGAATTTTTCGATTCAGCTTTAGGGTCATCGAGGTTTCTGAATTTGCATTTTAACTGAAATCAGGAATTCAGTGGTGTTTATGCAGTGTCAGCCTTTATTCCTTTCATACTTGTAAGCTTGTCCTTGGTTCCAGTGTTGTCCTGACAGACTCCTCATAATTTTAATAGCTTTAGCTGAAATTCTGCTTTCAACTTCTGTATACTGCTAAAGAAATTTTTGCAGCTGAATATATTTGCTGCCTCCTAATGTGCTGATGCTGTCCCTCTTTGCATCTGCTGATAGTCTGAGTGTCACAAACAATTTCTTTTCCTCATGTTGAAGTGCATTAATGCTGTATGCACAAGCTACACTTGACACTCAAAATGGACTTTTCTTGGGCATAGTTTCATTTGCAGCAGTTGGTGTCTTTGGACAACAAGCAGACATTTTCTCTTGAGGATGCATCTCAGTATCAGACAGATGGCTATGAAAGAAAATGTTGATCCTGTCCTAGCTTGTACTGTTAGAATTCTTAATTCTTCATGCAATTCACAGGTGCCTGAGGAGCTTTCTCATGGCAGCCTGTACTGTAATATTAACTTCCTGATTATTTTCTTGAAACAATCTTCCATGCTGTCTATTGGTTGTCTTGATAAGATGTTCCTAAAGGAATCGTTTTTGTGGTTGGGAATTGAAGTATCCCAGATTTGCAACTGTTTCTGCTGCAGCTACATGATAGGCCTTACTTAGTCCAATTGGCAAAGACTGGAAGTAAGAAGTGCATAGTTATCTAGGTATGTAGTTGGCATTCTCAACACTTTCTACTGTGGAGTGAATAAACTTGCTTATTTCTAAATGGTGGAAAACCAATAATGCTGTGGGTTTTTTAAAAATAGATTTCTAAAAGCAAAAATTATACTCCTTTGCAGTAGGAAAATCTACTTTTAATTCCCTGCTCCTGCTCCCTGATATTGCGACTATATTATCCAGTGTTTTATTTCTAACACTGATTATGATGTACACCTGTATCGTATTTTCCTCTAGCGCACCATCCCAATGGCTTCATGATCTGCTACATAATTTCATTATAGCAGAAGCCCCAGTTCAGTTTATTCTGGTGTGACTGGAGCTCTGTTAAGAGGGTCCTGCCCTCAGACCTAATGGGCATTAATGAAAGTTGCCATTTGGTGTGGGTCATTCCAAAAAGGCATTTTGGTTGAAGCAGGAGCTTCTGCGTATTTCTGATGCTCTCAAAATGTGCATAAATAAAAGGCACACATAAATAAATGGGAAGAATGCAAATTGCTGACCTGCTGAAAGTGGTCATGTCCCCCCTTCATCCAGATGAGCTGCCTGACAGTAGTTCAAGCTCCTATGGCATGATGGGCTGAAGGCCCTCTTGTGGGCTGTCCCACTTCCAGTGCCTTGTTGGATCCCTGCCTGCCTTGTGTCCTTCTGGAGACAAGGGCATAAAGCTGACTTAGCTAGTGATCAGTGGTGTTCTTTTGATTATTCACGTAGGATAGTCAAGTAAATTGCTGTTGCTGCTGTTTGGAGTTTCGTGGTTGTAGGTTAATGTTTTATACATTATTTTACTGCTTTTCTTCTCTCTTCAGCTGTATAGCTTGCAGTCCTTGTCAATTTAGCCTATACCAATATTTGTTTCACATATAAGCTTTCACTGCACTGTACCAGCACAATCTGTCCTTCGTTCCAGTCCCTCCTCATTGTTTATCTTCATTTACCACACCCAATTTGTATGCTTAATTTAGACTGGAGTCCCTGTGAGAAAGGCAGTATGCATTTATAAAATAATATCAGTGGATAACTCTTGGCTTTTTTCTTTCTCAAAGCATGCTCTGCATTGCCAAGGTTACAAAAAAAAAAAAAAAATAGCCCAGTTCTCAGCAGATTTCTTAAATTATAGATGCACACTTAAATAGTTTAAAAAACACTGCTTGCTCTGTGAAGGTCACCTTCTTTCTGAAATATTATTTTATAAATGAAATGTGCTGGGATTTTAGAAACATGGAATTGGCCAGATGTACCCAATCAATACCTTTCACAAAACTGCTAAAAATACGTACTTATAGAATACTGCATGTTGATGACATAGCTTTTATTCTTATTAGAATAAATTGGATTTTTCAAAGATGAGAGTTCAGTTAAAGTTATTGACCTCTTCATAGATACGTAAGAAAGAAAAATAGTGATAAAATGACTGATATTGGTAAAGTGGTCTGGAGAATTTGAACAAACTGAATGCTTACTTCAGTCCTCAACTTTTGCCCAGCACAAGAAAATGACCTTAGCACTTCCAGCTTTTTGCTACAAAATGGCATATTTCATTCCAAAAAATAAAAATATACAAGGAAGAGAATTAGTCCAAATCATGGAACAGACGTCATGCTAACCTGACCTTCACTCAGTAATCTTTAGGTATGCTCACATTCTGGCCAAACAACAAGCATGCAGAACATGTGTAATACACACAAAGTCTTGAATGCAGTTGGTTTTGCAAGACAGGGTGACAGCAATTCTTTCACTGGCCATTACTGCTAGAAACATCGGGCAGGTGAGATTAGATTTTTTTAGTTTACATGTCTTATTTCTTGTCATAAATGAGTGATAAAATTAATTCAAACTAATACAAAGAACAAAATACAATTCAGAAAATAGGGTGTAAAAATAATATGAGAAAATTACTACTTAAAATTTTGTCATGAGAATTAACACCTGAAGAAAACAGTTCTGAAATCCTGTTCTTTAAAATCTAATGACCTGCGATCATAATGGTAACTTATATTTTTAAGTTGACAGGCTGATTCTGGCTGCTGATCATTACTTTGAGCTGATTTTGGGTCTCCCTTTCATCTAAGATGTGGTAAGTAGTAAGCCATCTACACATATTTACAGACGAGTAGGGTGCTGAGGCAAACAAGGCTTGAGGCAAGCACAGTATGTTTGGTGTGTTATGGTCTCCTTTGACTGTAATGTACAGTGGAGCTGTTGCCAAGGCCTATTCCCCTGGGATCCAGGTGAAGGACAACATCAGGAAACTTCCCAAACTTGGCCTACTACCTGTTACTGCTGTTCCATGTGGGTGGCGATGGAGCTGCAATGTGTAATCCAAGGGCAGTCAAAAGAGACTTCAGGGCCTTGGGATGGTTGGTAATGGAATCTGGAGCACAGGTGGTTCTTTCCTCTGCCTCTCCAGATTCAGGCAGCTACATGGGATGAAACAGATGGGCCCTACCATTAAAACATGGCTCCACAGCTGGTGCTACTGACAGTTTTGGATTTTTCAGTAATGGGGTGGCATACACAGCACCAGGCACCCTGGTGTCAGATGGGATTCACATTTCTCAGAGGGGGAAGAGCTAGTGGGGCTCAATGACAGAGCTTTAAGCTGCACTTGAAGGGGAAGGAGGAGGGGGAATAACACCAGGATTGTGTGTGACAAGCTGCGGGGTGACACGCCAAGGTTAGAGGCACAGGGTGCTGGTGAGAGCCCCCAGCCTGTTGCTCTGAGATCTGCTGGCTACGCTGAAGCACTTGAAGCTTTACAGAGATGAGCCATATACAGGTAGTCAGCCAGAAAAGGAAGGTCAAAGAAAGCATCCTCCCCATGCTGAGCAAAGCTGGCTGGATAACAAGGGACAAGGAGAAGGCTGACGTACTCAGCAAGGTCATGGAACAGATGCTCCTACAAGCTATGTTAAAGCACATAGAGGACAGGGAGGTGATTTGGGACAGCCAGCATAGCTTCACCAAGGCCAAACCCTGCCCGACCCACCTAGTGGCCCGATCAAGTGATTCTGTTCTCTACTCTGCTCTAGAGAGACCCCAGCAGTGCAGTCCTGGCTTCAGTTTTGGAGCCCTCAGCACTACAAAGACATGGACATATTGGAACAGGTCCAGAGGAGGGCCACAAAAATAAAAAGAAGGATGGAACACCTCTACTATGATGGAATACTGAGGGACTTGGGGTGGTTCAGCCCGGAGAAGAGAAGGCTCCAGGGAAGCCTTACTGTGGCCTTTCAGTGCTGAAACTTTTTAACAGGGCTTGTAGTAATAGGAGTGAAGGAGTAATGATTTTAAACTAAAAAAGGATAGATTCAGACTAGATATAAGGAAGAAATGTCTTACAATGAGGGTAGTGGAACACTGGAACATCTAACACCTGCACAGAGAGGTGGTAGATGCTCCAGTGGGGAAACATTCAAAGTCAGGTTGGTCAGAGCTCTGAGCAGCCTGATCTGGTTGAAGATGTCCCTGCTCACTGCAGGGGGGTTGGACTAGAAGACCTTTAAAGGTCCCTTTGAACCCAAACTGATCTATGATAATCTATAAATTGACAAAATATCAGGTTCTTACCTGTACCCAAAATATCTGCTACCATTTTAAGACACCTAGAGAACATCTGGAGAATAATATGGATGGGATAACAAGGCATTGGGATATTGTGTTTAAAAAAGTAACAGAGAGAAATGGCAAAATCAAGGCTGTATTCCTAATATTCCTGATACCAGTTTGTGCCTGAGAATGGCAATGTGCTCCAACAGGAGCATGTGAATATTACAAATAGATGGTATAATTGCATATAGTCAGAGGAGAAATTAAGGAAGGCAAAGGCAGGATGAAGAGGAAGGCAGCTGAAGGACTGTAAGCAATGAGAGCTGCACTGCTCTAAGGACGTGCCTGTGTGCCTGCAGCTGATGGGCAGCAATGTCTGTTCTGTCTTTTCTGCAAGATTTGCAACTTAAGAGCTTGGTACCTTGCGTATGTGGGCTGAGCTGTTTCAGGGAGAGGTAAGATAACCTGGAAATGTTTCATGAGCATTATGAGCATTCTGTATGTATGCATTGCGTATTATTCCTCTTTATCTTATGAGGAAAGGCTGAGGGATGAGTGTTGGCGTGTACTGGAGACCTCTTGTGCTGGCTCTGCTGAACTGCACTGCTTCCAGGAAGGCCTGAAAAGCTTATTTGGGTTTCTCTGTTCGCTAAAGTGCTGCGTGTCTCTGCCTAAAAAACTGATGATTACTTAGTTGTGGAGGAGGTATTTTGCCTGAAGATACTGCTGCAAAATCCTTCAATTTTGAAGGAATAGTTTTGTAAAGAAAATGAAAAAGAGAATCTTCTCCTAAGGTAGGAACAAGACTAAAAAAGTAGCTGAATTTTAGAAAATGGTATGGTATCCACACATGGTAACTACTCGTATATTAAAGAGCTATGTTTACTACTGAGTAAATTTCAGATATGCTGAAATTGCAGGAGAGTTTTTTGTCTCTCTTCTCTTCTTTCACTCTCTTTGATCATGAGACAGCCCTGAGTTCCTTGCAATGGTTAGCATGTCCAAGGAGAATGGAAGAGCTGAGAATGTGATGTTCTAACCTGTCTAAACCTACTTAAACTATTATAAATAATCCAACTTCAGTGTCTTTATTGTTCCATTCTGAGTAGTCTGTCTTCAAGCCCAAGTTCTGGGAGCACATGTATCCTGTTTACATGTGGAGGTTGTTACTCTGAAGATGAAACCTGTGATGTGAGGTGAGTGAATGACATTGTTCTTTTCAGGACTTACAGGAACCTCTGTGTATCTGTCCAAACCTTACTGCATCAAAAATGCACTTTTATCACAGGAAAACATCGTCACTAGCCCATCAGTAATCTCTAGAACTGAGGTCTCTTTTTTGAAATGAAATATTTGTCTCTGCAAACTTATTTTGATTATATTGAGTTTCCATTATAAATTCATGAATGTGCCACTTCTGAGGTTTGAATGTTAGAACTTCTTGGTTACAGTAGGCATCTATGTCAGCTGCTGCTACTGCACCAGTATCAAAAGACAACCTAAAAATGAGATAGCAACTGCAGAGTGAGAAACAAAACACTTGATTTTTAAATTTTTTAAAAATTCTTGTTTCCTGCATAGATTTTCTGACATTTGAAGCCCAGTAAGCTTTTCTGTGCAATTTTGTACACGTCAACAGAACACTGACTATACATCCCGGTGTGCTGTCACGTTTCAAAGAGATGAGAGTTGTATGTGAGTACAATATAGTGTAGAAAATTTTGGTTATTCAGGAATGGACATTAATATCTTAAACACATAATTAAAGATATCAAAATTTATGAATTTTCCTCAGAAATTACTAAATCCTTGAGGGAGCAGTTACCTTCTGCAAAACATGCTCTTAAGAAGCGTGTTTCAAGCTGCTTTATTACCAGAACTCGGACACAAAAATCTGGGCACTGGAGATTTTTGGAAAAAACATGCACCAAATGCTGTGAGCCTTGTTTAGAAAAACAACATCGTGCAAGCTGACATGCCACATGGCAGGTGGCTCTTTTCAACTTGAACTATCAGCAACAAGTGTGCCACCGAGTTTTCTTGGCGGTCAGCAGGCCATCTTGGATGGGGACTGGTATGCAGACACTTGGCAAACAGGCCAGTTATTCCCACTAGCTTTGCTTCCAGGCTGGTGTTCCACTTGACCACTTGGTCATTGGCTTTAGACAAAAAAACCAAATCTGCAAATATATTTTAGTAGTGGAAGACACAAAGAAACAGTGATGTATTAAGAGCTGCCAATAGTAAGACAAAAAAATCTTCGCTCTGGAAGGTAACAACAGCTATGGCTAAATACACAACTTCAAAATCTGTCCAAAAAATAGAATAGCTCTAAAGATCTCAAAATCAAGGGTGAATGCTCAGCAGAACGGTTTTTGGAAAGCCTAAAGAAGAAACAAACTCCGTTAATGAGAGGTTTAAACAAAAATTTTCCTTGTCAAATAATTTAAACTGTTTGCATTTTTACTCATTGCTGAAAACAGATCTGCCTTTAAGCTACTTGACATTTGGAATGGTTTTCTGTGGCTCTGCTTGCCAGCTCCTCGTACATGATGTTTAGCTTTGCCTGTGTACATGTTCTTGCCTGCTAAAAGCATGTAACATTTGCAAAGCATAGCTTGTGTAAGTTTTCATAGGGTCACAGAATGGCTGAAGTTGGAAGGGACCTCTGGAGGTCGTCTGGTTAAACTCACATGCTCAAGCATGATCACCCACAGCCAGCTGCCCAGGGCTGTGTCCAGATGGCTTTTAAATATCTCCAAGGAGGGAGACTACACCTCTCTGGGCAACCTCTGCCGGTGCTCAGTCACCCTCACAGTAAAAAAGCATTCCGCATGTTCAGAGAGTCTCTTGTGTTCCAGTTCGTGCCCATTGTCTCTGGTCCTCTCACTGGGCATCACTGAAAAGAGCCTGGCTCTCTCACACCCTCCCTCCAGTTAAATGTACACATGTATGTGATTCACCTTGAAACTTCTCCAGGCCAAACACAAAATCATTGAAAAAACAGCCACAGCACTCAACCCTTCCTAACAGGAGAAATGTCCCATTTTCTTAATTATCTTAGTGACCCGTCACTGGACTTTCTCTAATATCTCCACATCTCTCTTGCAGTGGGGATGCCAGAACTCCAGGCATTACCTCACAAGAGCTGAGAAGAGGGGAAGAATCAACTCCCTTGACCTGCTGTCAATACTCTTAATGCAGTCCAGGAATCCATTATCCTTCTTTACTGCAAGTGCACATTGCAGGTTCATGGTCAATTTGATGTCCACGAGGACCACCAGGTCCTCTTCCTCAGAGCTGCTTCCCACCTGAGTAGCCATTAACACACATTGGTGCACAGAGTTGTTCCTCCCCAGAAGCAGGACTTTGCCCTTATCCTTATTGGACTTCATGAGGTTCCTGACAGCCCATTTCTCCAGACTATCCATGTCCCTCTGGATGGCAGCACAACCCTCCATCATTCTCCAGTTCTGTGTCACCAGCAAACTTGCGGAGGGTACACTCTGCCCCATCATCCAAACCATTAGTGAAAATTTTTGTATGGGAGTGTTGCCCTAAGGGTACACTGCTTTTTATTGCTCTTCAGCTAGATTTCCATCAATCTCCATCCCCTGGGCCAGGATGTTCAGCCAGTTTTCAGTGTGTCTCATTGCTTGTTCAGCCCATGCTTCAACAGCTTCTCTATGAGGTGAGACAATATCAAAAACCTTGTTGTTGTCCTGGTAAATAATATCCACTGCTCTCCTTCCATCTGTCAGACCCATCATTTTATTGTAGAAGTTTATCTCCTTGGTGTCAAGCATTACTTCCCCTGGATGAAGTGATGTTGACTACCCCTTTAACACTCTTGTCTTTGATGTGCCTGGAAATGGTTTCTGGGATTTGTTACACCATCACATTGCCAGGGATTGAGGTGAGGCTGACTGGACGCTAATTCCTGGAGTCCTTCTTCTTGGAGACAGGAGGGATATTTGCTTTTCTTCAGTCTTTGAACACTTCTCCCAGTTGCCATGATCAAAGATTATTAAAAGTGGCCCTGTGCTGACATCTACCTGCTCACTCAGCACTTGTAGGTCGTCATGGACTTGTAGAACATCAGGGCCCGTAGACTTGTGTAAATCCTGGTTGCCCAAGTATTTCTTGACTTCATCCTCTTCTACCAAGGACACATCTTCCTTGCTACAGATTTTCCCCATGATGTCTGGCAACTGGGGGTCCTGAACACCAGACTTGCTAGACTAGAGTGAGATGAAGGCAGCATTTGGTACATCAGCCTTTTCCAATGTCCTCTGTCACCAGGGACTCTGCTTCATTCAGCAGTGGGCCCACATTTGCATGTAAATGCATGTGTAATAAAGCTCCTAAAAATGTCCATGGGCAGTATTTTTGGAGAATTCACCTTTGAAATAATTTACTCTATTAACATAAAGGCCTAGCTAGAAGCATTGTGTACTAGCAGAACTCTTTTCTGTTACTGTATTAACATAAGGGCTTTATTATAAATGAAATCATCTCTTCTGTTTCACAATCTGTTACATTATAATCATGCTCTACATACTGTTATTGCTGTTGGGGATGGATCCAGCTGGTACTCATTATCTCAACAGATTCATTGTATAATAGGAAACTCCATGTACTTGTATCAGTTGTCTATAACCTACTTGAGGAATAGAAAAAATATAGTCTATCTTAGTGGGAAGATATCCACTAAAATAAAAAAATAAAAGATGTTTTGAGAAAATGAGGTGAGGTTTTTTTGGGTTTTTTGTTTTGTTTTGGGTTTTTTGTTGTTTTTTGTTGTTGTTGTTGTTTTTGTTTTGTGGAATAACATCAGCCAAATTTCAAGTGCCTTCAATACACTTCAGTACATTGTATGTCTCTGTGTGCACAGCTTGCGATGTGTACGTGGAAGCTGAGAATGTTTGCAGCTGCAAAACTGTCACATGTAGGTTTTTAAAATGCTGTAATTTTGTTTCAAAGTAATATTAAGTAGCAGATTCATTCACAAGCCTGACAGAAAGCTTCTGCCTTCAAACAATGTGCTTCTTACAGTCATCATCTTAAAGTTGGATGGTCTAATAATAAGTTTTCCATCCTAAAATATGAGGGTATTAAGTAAATGAATAGAAATTGGTCTATTTTAAGAAGAAAGGACTTCTCAGATGACAAGTTTCACACATCCAAAATAGGACGTAAAGCAGTGCATCCTTTCTGCAGATTATTAGACATTTTAATGAAAAACATTTGAGTTTGAATTTCTTTTTCATTAGCAAAATTAGCTTTTTCTGCTTTTTCTTTCTGTGTGTCCTTTCCCACCCCTCAATGTGCAGCTTCCCAGTGTTACTTAAGCCAATCCAAGCTCCATCATGGGCAAGCTGTTCTCACTTTGTGTTAGCACAGACATTGGATATGCCAGATACAGAAACTTCAGGGAAAAAAAGTGTAGTTGGATCAGTTTCCGAGTGGTAACACAGCTGAACAAAAAGCAACATGTGGCCAGCGAGGACATAGTGCAGAGTGAAATGATCCTATTTTGGCAACTGCAGCCTTCACTCATCCTGTAATTCCTTATCGCTCCAGGTTCTGTTATCTTTGTATGGTGACTGGCTGACTCACTGAGGTATGGAAATACACCGCACAGCACTTGTCTGGTCCCGCCACCTCGTGCAGCTTTCTGCCCTGTCCCCAGGCCCAGTGCAGCCAGGTGTGCAGAGGACCGTAGGGTTCTGGCTGTATCACAGAGCCTGTTTGCTTCCCAGTCTTGTAAAATGCAGGTTTCGATTATGCCAAACACGCACTGCAGCCAAGCTGTTTGTTACAGTGGCTTTTTCTGGAAATGATGTGACACTGTAAGTGGATCTTCAAAGAAGAATGAGAGAGGGAGAGGGATAAACTGCTGCTGGATTAAACACAATGTTTACTTTCTCCATTTAGACATTAGATGCAAATGCAGGTGAGATATGCTAATATTAGTCTAGCTACTTTCCCTGCATTTCATCTGTGCTCTTTCTTGTATTTTACTTAAGCTGCCTGTGTGTATATATGACAACATATTTGTACTCTGGGTATGCATTTAGCAAGAAAGCCTCAGCGAATTTTTTATTCCATCTATGGTGTTTGTTCCAGGCATAAACTGAAGTTATGTTGTTAATACAAAGGCAAAAGGCTCATCTTGCTTTCAGCAGAGAGGAACTCCTGATTACACTCACATAAGAATCTGAAGGGGGTGAGCAAATGGTTCATAAAAGTGACTCTCAACTCATTAAAATAAGATACAATCCCAGCACAGACCGTGTGATGAAAATAATGCCAAATTTAATAAACTCCCCTAACCCATAGCCAAAAAAAACCCCAAACCCACCACCACAGAAAAAATGAAAACCGAACAATGAAAACCCCAAACAAAAAAACAAACAAACAAAACAACAAACCCCCACAGTATCCAACAGCCTTAAATTTTATTTATTTCTTGTTCTATCAAAAGGAAAAAAAAAAAAAGAAAAAAAAAGCTTCCAAATAAATTTGTTATCTGTGTATTGAAATGATCAGGTTCATTTTTAACAGACGAAATACAATGTAAAATACTCCTGGTTTTCCCTTTCATAAAGAGATACTAAAGAGAGTATTAGAGAGTTTAAAGATTATTTTTTTTGAACTCTGTGAACAGCACAATTCAGTTCTCAGTTTCAGGTAGCTGGTTTCAAATTGGTTAACTTTAGTTTACTTTCTCAGATGTTAAGAGCTAAACTCTGGTGTTCAAGGAAGTAGAGGAGTGCAGTCAATCATAACATTTAATATCACATCAAAACCCCAAGGCTTTGTCAGTGAAGTGTTATGGGGAAATGCAAGGAAATGGGTGTCTGTGAAGAACATGGAGACTATCTTTAGTGAAAACCCTCAAATGTGAAAGAGGACACTGGCATTCAAACTCATTCACTGCTCTATGACAGACTTTGTAAACATCTTGATATTGCAAGAAGTTAACTCAGGTGAAATTACATTTATTACCAAACTGGGCACATTAACCTAATATGTCAGTGCTATTTATCTTGCAGAATAGTTTACAGGGAGGGCCCACCTGAGGTCTGCAGCTGTGATTTTGATTTTGACCATAGCTTAGAAGGTCTGCTCTGGGGCAGAGTTAATGGGTAATGTTGTGCTGGTACCTGGCAACTGGGTTGACAGGGTCCTCGTGGTGCCCGGCTGAAAGGGAATATTTCTTGGGATAATTTCAAAAGCAGGTTCATGCCTCCTGAGGTCATACTTTGTGAGTTTATGTGTGTGTTGTAGAAAGTATTATTGACATCTGAGTCAGCAGGTTGAATTCCACTGCAATAGTTCTTGGTGCCCATCTAATCCCCCACAGAGAACTCCAGCAACAACAGGACCTGCAAGTCCCAGGCGGAGGATCTGTGTTTTCTCTGGTTGGACCTAAAAAGGTTCAGCTGGAGGATGTTGTTGCAGTCATGCTAGAGAGAGGTAGATGTTGACTAGACTTTGAACTAGGAGAGATGAAGAAGCATTTAACACTTTCGAGCTGGGTTTGTGTACAGTTGAAATTTATTCTCCTTCTCTAGAACTTTTGAGCCTTCAGGAGGTAAAGTAACAATTGCTTTTTTTTTGGTCTCTGTGTATGTACACGTGTATGTATGTACATATGGGCGTATGAGTTGTGAATTTGATCTTAATTAACACAACTCTTTTAATGCTGCACATAATTCCATTCAGCTCTAAGATGCTTGGGATTTCTTTATATATGTATATATATTTTAGGCAGAATGAAGCTTTTTTGGATTTTTTTTTTTTTTACTGCAACACACAAGGTAACTTTTAAGACCAGTTAATATAGTTAACAATTCTTGACAAATGAAGCTTAGTAATGTCGGTAGAATGAACATAGAGCTAGAATTCAAGTCCGAAATTAATTTTATTTGAAAACAGTTCTGGCCCACTGTTTTCTATTGTTTTTGATTATCCCGAGGGAGGGGGGGGAGAAGGGGAGGGGATGACTTCAGGATGTAGAGCACGGGTTCTAGGAATGTGAGGCCGATTTAGAGAGCCGGTTTACTTCTGTTTCGGTTTCTGCCAGGCCTTTGGAATGTCCCTCCCCGCGGCCGCTCCCGCCGCTCCCAGCCGCGCTGCGCTGCGTGCCGCGGTGAGCGGGCGCCCCGCAGCGGCGGCTCGCGGGAACTGCAGAGCAGCTCTTCCCCAAGGGCCGCGGGACGCGTGGGAAGTTCCCATGCCGACGATCCAAGGAGAGTTTGAGGACACGTGTTTAAGCAGTGCGCTGTTCTGTAGGTTACCACTTCTGCAATCTAAACATTACCTCTTTCTCTAAGCCTTCAAATGTACAATCTGTAGGTAAGTTACATATTAAAAGGCTTAGAGCTGTCAACTGCTCCACAAAGCATGGAGCATATGCCAGGCCTTTGGAATGTTCCTTACTTTTCTTTTCTTTTCTTTTTTTCTTTTTTCTTTTTTTTTTTTTTGCCTAATTAAAAAAAAAAAGAACAAAAAACAAACCAAAACCTTGTATAATTTTAACCTATTTGTGATCTATTTTATCTAACTGGGCAATAATACTGCAGGCTCACAGGCTTACCTCCTACACAGAGGTAAGCTTTCTATGAACTGTGCAGTTTTAGTGCCAAATACTGATATAGCTAAACTCCAAAAAGTGAGCCAGGAAGATTAATCAGTGTTAACATTATTGTTTATCAAGTAACTGTCTGTGTCTACTTTCCATTCAGATAGTTGATTCAAGCCCCTGTTTTCTTTGATGTAAGGTTAGGTGACTTTTAGATACCTACATTCAGGATCTCTCTCTGGAAGAGCTCTCGCTCTTGGAGCTTAGTTCAGTTGTGCCTGCATCGGTATTTATTGGAGGTGCCACAGGGAATCCCATCTGGTCTCTGAAAGGCTGTGTATCTGTGAAAGGTGTCTGGCATTGCAGTGAGCATGTGTATACTATCCTTGGACATGAGCTAGCGGCAAGTAAACTGAGTCCTAAAATTTTTTCCATCCAAAATAGCTAGTGCAAATACCAGCTGTTCTGTGACATGAACCTGTTTCTTTCTTTTTCTAGTCTTCAATTCTTCATACCAGCCAAGAAACATTTTCTGGCTGATTCTTCGTTGTCTGATATTCTGAATCAAGTTTTGATTTTAGAATACCAAAATACTGAATGCTGCATTAGCTGAGCTTTGTTGCTATGATATTGCAACACTACAAGTTCCATTGTTTCCACAAGCTTTACCGCTTAAGTGTGTCCAAAGTGACCTAGAAACCTCTGAAAACTGAGCTGTATAACTGATTTGAACAGCCCAGGCCTTGCTGTGTTGGAAGAAATGATCGAAAGGATCCTGTGTTTCTGCAGACAGAGACTGAGTTGACTGCATACATAGACTATCTGTATAGGGATATATTACCCTGAGTTATGCAAGCATAATGTTCTGTTGGAAAATGTATTTACAAAGAAAATGGCGTAAGCATCCTCACACTGTCATGAATCAGCACTGAATGCAAGTGATTTAACTTAAATCTCCCTTTTGAAAAAGGGTGTCTGGTGTGAAACTGCTACATTTGTTATGTAGTATTTATTGTGTGGCCGCACTCAGAAGATCCAATTCAGAATGGACTCCTTTGTAGCTTGAATGGTTATAAAAATATATACATAAAAAGACAATGCCTGGCTGAAAAGGAATCTAATATTAAGCTCTGGATTTAAACAGAAGTTACTGGTCAGAAACATGAATGATCTGAGTAGGAGGTAGTTTGGCGTTCAAGGGCTGATGTCAGTGTGCTGGTGTATATTGGTGTGTGCTTTTTAGGTCAATCTGCTGGCTGTCCCACCTACTGTACTTTGCTTTGCATCCTGGAGCAGTCTCAAAGTGAGTGAAATGGATTCCTCTTGGGTGAAACACTGGCAGCAATGCTCCAGGAACAATCTAATCATCTCCAGCCACAGATGGGCATTCTGTTCATGAGAAAAAGTCCAAAATGAATAAACAGACAAACCCTAAACATGTCTGGTGTGGATGTTAGGCCCTCAGGACCAAGTAGTTTTCATTATAAATTTCTTCCTATTTTTCCACGATGCCTCCTGGTAGTCTACAGTGTTGAGCTGCCCCATGCTGTCATGCTCCATTGGTAAGCTGGGACTTTACAAAAGGTTGTCCTGGCTGACAGAAAATTACAGCAGTGCTTCGCAAAGTGTGAACTCACTTAAAACTAGTTTTGGGTAAGTAGCCTGAAGCTTGAAGTTAGAGTGAAGAGGCAGGGAGGTGAGTGAGTGGGAGAGGGGACGCCTGAAGAATACTCTTTTCTCATCCACCTGAGCCTCCCTGTTCCAAATGAAAGCATGGTCATGGATTCAAAGTAGTGTATACAAGTTGGAAGAACTTTCCCCTCAAGAACTCATGTCAGATAAAAGAAAAATGATTAAAATAGAGCCTACAAGAAAAAGAAAGATATCTTTATCCTGAGCTAGAGCAATTTATTTCCAAGAATATGTCTGCAGTTAATCACCCTCTTCTCTTTCCACAAACAAATTAGACATTTATTTTAGGGGGAAGGATCTTGTATATACTTTCCACATTAAATTAGTGATGTTTCAATCCTAAATGTTTTTTTACAGGATTCAAGCAAATTGATTTGAACATGAATGATGTTCTGTGACAAAATAACAATGTATTAATATTATCTTCTGTGTTACTAGCAATGATGTCATTAATATAATAGGAAATTGTAGTTAGGACTGAAGGTATACATCTACTATGAGTTTAGTTATCATATGAAAAATGAACATCTGAGAGATGTTACACTCCTTTTATTAAAGTTTAATCTTGTATCAAAAATAACTAATATTACAGGAGCCTTCATCGTCTTGCATTGTAAATTTTCTGCTCATGAGACAATTAGTGAAAGGAAGATGACTATTCTTTTTTGTTTCTTCTTGGTTAATAGTCTTTACTGACAAAATAACAATGTTAAAGACACATGTCTCTACAGTAGGGTAAAGTTTTCTGCACTGTTTCATTGTAGTGTATCATACTTACTTCCACAGATGCCTAAAATGGAGGATCAACATGCTGCAATTCTAGAAAAACAAGAATTAAAGCTTACAAGAGTGGCTGCTGTTGGATTCTGTTATAAGAGTGAAAATGAGGTCAGGTGCTAGATATCTGTATTTGCTATGAAATCTAGCTCTCAGACCTTAGAGATGATGGAGTAGCAGCACTTTGTTGGTGTGTGGGTAGGCAAGTGAACGATTCTTCACTGTACCTAAATGTTGCTGCTATTCTGTGGCCTCTGGACCTACCTGGAACACACATAGAATCATTTTCAAACTTTCAGTGCTTGCTAAATCAGGAGAGAGCAGCCGTGTGCATTTGGGTTCTCCCACCTAATATGAAAATAGAATAATGGTAGGGACTGTTCCCTGTGTGTGCCATCAATGAGGCTGGAGTGTGGAGCAGTCTGTACCTTACAGACATGTCCATAAGGAATTCTTTTAAGTGTCCAGTATATCACCTGAAGCATCCTTCATCTGTGATTCTTGTTCCCCCAATAAGTTCCACAATTCCCCTCCTCTTCAGTATCCTTAGAGCTGAAGTGAAGGGTGTCTCACCACTAGCAGTGCTGAGAGCTAAATTCACCAGCTAGAAACACTGGTCTCTGCCTTCACTGAGCAGAAAAAGGCTAATTTGGTGTGTGATTCATGGTGTCTCCTGAATTGCATAAGGAAAGACCTTCTTTCTCTTGACTCCATAAAGTCCGTAGATCAGCTAAATTAAGTGTTTTGTTTTGGTAACATGAACTATTTTCTGGGCTGACAATGCTGCATTCAAGTTATTTATTTCAGATACCTACTTATTAATTTCATATTTTCATATAGATATCTTTTTTCTCTTCATTTCCAATAGCTCCCTCCCCTACACGGAAAGATTGTTTCTCTAGCCTCACCGGAGACAGCTGACATCCACTGACTGAGTACTGAGTGACACTGGAACAAAGAAAGTCCAAAGATGGGAAAATGTGGCAACACGAACTTCTGCTGTTGTTGAGATACACTAAAATCTGGTGGGAGACCAGAAGGATGAGCTGTAAGTAGTTGCAGACAATTTTTTTCCTGTTACAGGACATGACTTTTAAGGGGAACATGAGCCCTAGAGAAAATAGGTGGTTGCAAGGAGTTAACAAAAAGCCACTGGAAAGTTCAGAGCTACATTAGGTACCTACAAATCTGACAAGAAAACTTGGCACTAGAAAATCTAATTGAGAGGACAGAATTATATTAGGGTCTAGGTAACTATGACACTGCAAAAATTCTTAAGATTTTCACACAAGCCAAAAATACAGGCTAAATTGAACAATATACCTCATGTTCGCTGCTAAAGGAAAAAAAAATGTTACTAGCAATAAGGTATACAGAGAAATTTTTTTTGCACTGAAGAGAAAAAAGACCACAAATAACTTACTTGTTGTGATATTGTGTTTATTTCCTTGAGATAAACTCACCAGATACTCTTACTATTAAATAAGTTCCTGTCCTATTTTCCAGATGCTGCAATCTTTGACAATAGGACAGAGTTTGCTGAAACTGAATGCAGTAAATTGTTGGAAAAGTGAAGGTTTAGACATGAAGTTGCTAGAGCCAATCATCTCCAGTATATCAGTATCCTGGTTCCACCTAGGATAGAGGGTAGAGTTAATTTCTTCTCAGTAGCTGTTACAGTGCTGTGTTTTGGATTCAGAATGAGAATGGTGTTGATAACACGATTTAGTTTTTTGGTTTTTTGCTAAGTCAAGTTTATCCTAAGTCAAGGACTTTTTTCCTTACCTCATGTTCTGAATGCAAAAAAAAAATCAAACTGGGAGGGAGCATATCTGGAACTCGAACTGACCAAAGGAATATTCCACACCACAGAATGTCATGCCTGGTATATAAACTGGAGGGAGTTACCTGAAAGAAGGGGCCGGGATTTGGGTTCAGGAAGGGAGGTCTGGCATCCGTCAGCAGGTGCTGAACAATTGGTGTTTTTTCCTGTTTTTATCATCATTGTTATTTTACTTAGCATTATTATTGTATTTTTCTTTATTTTCAATTATTAATCTGTTGTTATCTCAACATCCAAGTTTTACTTCTATCCTCCTCCTGATTCCACTGGGGGGGAGGGGTAAGAGAGGAGGGGTTGAGTGAGGGGCTGTGCGGCGTTTCATCTCCAGCTGGGTTCAAAACCATGACACAGGCTATTGGGAAATGGTATCAGGATAATTAAGGTCATGCTAGCTAGAAAAGACAAGAAAATCACTCTGATCCACATTTAATATTGGTAAATTGCAGAGTAATGTTAATGAAGCGTAAGTTATGTGCTAATAATTTGGTTGCTACTTGGAGAGATGTCTGTTGGGACATGGAGGCGTATGAAGGCCCAGATAAGGAAATCATCCCCAAACACCCCTACCTAACAAAGCTTGGCCTGATTTAGTGTGCAGGGAGTTCTTCCTATTTCATGAAAATAGTGATGGGAATGAATCTACACTGTGCAATGAAGCACTGTGTAATTACCAAGACAGATGCAGAGAAGCAACTTCCTATAATTACGGAAGTTTTCATCCCCTAGAAATATGCAGCGCTTTTACTGACCCTCACAGAAAGAGGTAAGAATAAAAAGTTATGAGTCTTCTGTTTATCTGAGAAAGGAGCAGTTACTGCTCTGCAGAGGCTGTCTGCACCCTATCTTCTCTACAACTAGACTGGATCTGGGATGACTTATACCTACTCTGAATAAACTGGTGTCTACCTGACACTGCAAAGACACTTGCTTGATTTCTGGAAGCACTGTTCCCACATTATCTGCATTAGTTAGTCTGGCAGCGTGCTGTGAGGATGTCATTGCATTGCTTTTGGTGCTGGGGCTGGTTCAGGGATGCATGCACTGCTATCTTTTGTGCAGCGTAGGCATGTCTCGTGTATAACTGCTGGGAAAGAAAGGCCAGGGCTCCCACAAGAAATAACCTTCAAAGTCCTATGACTTTGACATCCAAAATAGCTACATGTTTTGTAGAAATAAGCAATGCTTATTGAACTTCAGATAAGAGGGAGTAAAGCAGGTCAGATTTGGGCATTTTGCCCGAAAGGGCACCACCTTTGTCTGGGCAGTATTGACAGAGACAGATTAGAGCCAATTCCATTACTGAACCACAGAATGCTGCAGCCAAGGTCTCAAGGAGCCGTCCCTGCTGTGACAGCCAAGACTGCTGTATATTTGTTTTTTGAAGTGATATGTAAAAAGAACTCAGCTCTCTCAGATAATTCAAGAACTCACGTGTAAGGACTTCAGAATGAAGGATCATTTTCTGCAACCTCAAACAATGCTATAGCTAAGATGTAGTTTTGGACCAGTGATGTCTGCCAGCACTGCTACCTTGTAGATTTGCAGATGTATTTAGCCTCACAATCATTTACTGTTCTTCTAATGCTGTCTTGGAATTGCTGCATATAGCCATCCATTTGTATATTCTCCTGTATACGGACATGGAATTATCTCAACTTTATTCATATATTTGATGATACCTTTCTGGGGCATATTTTTAAAGGAATGTGTAGTGGTACCGAAATGTGAGAGAGTGTGATAAAGAGAAACCCCCAAATGTTGCCTGCAATAGATCTGTGTCTGGTATGAAATAACTTTCTCTGCAGTTGGAAGAGATGACTTTCTGTACCTACAGTCTTGGGGCAGAGCCACAGCTGTAATTTCAAGGTATTTTATTCTCAGCTGAGTGTCACACTTTCTAGAGATGTGTTAGAGAGAGGTCAATAGAGCCTGTGCAGTTTCAAAGAGAGGTTCTTTTTACAATGCATTTCAGAGGAGACACCGAAATAAATATTTGCAATCCAGCTTGGTAATTCCAAGCACCACTGTGTCACTCAACAAAATGTTCAGTTGTATAAGGGCTCTGTAACAGTGTGTGCTATTGAAGGTAGTTTATAGAGCAAACAATAGCTAGCGTCGATGTACAGTACTGCACACTAAATCAATGAGGGATGCCTTTGACTTCAGGTTTGCTAGGGTTCACAAAAGAATTTGTTCATTTCAGTCTCAGCAGTCAGCTGTGAGACGTTAGCTTCCTGGTGAATGCATTCTCATTTCTTTATTCTAGGACCTGTAGGTGACTTGCTGACAGAGGATGTTATTGATTAAAATAACTGCATGTTGGTTTTTTTTTTTTTTTCTTCTTGTCAGGCATCGTAAGGGTAAATGACTAAGCTGGTGTCCTCACCTAAAACCTTCAAATGTTCAGTCTGGTTTATGAGAAAATATAGTTGGTTCCACATAGTACATCCTGTTCCTTTATCTAACATGTTTTTATAATGGGAAATTACACTATTACTGATGAAAATAGTTGTTTGGTACTGAAAACTTGCATCACTTTTTAACAGGATAAAGTTAAACTCAAGTTACCTTGGGTAATAGAAATTTGGTACTGATGTCCCCAAAAGTCCCCACTTCTTAAAAAGAGGTAGTGTGAAATGTGGGGAAAAAACCTAAACCTTGCAAGATATAAGATAAAGATAAGTAATTTGGACAGCAAAGCTCCATACTTTTTGCCAAGGAAATGCATGAAAAAAATACTCCTAATCCCACCTCAAAGACATTTTAAAAATATCCTTGAATGTGTCTCAGTCTTGCTTGTGTGCTCATATGCAAAGATGACCACAAAGGATGGTTGAAAGAGTTTAATAATTATTTCATCTTGACATACCATTTGAAATGAATCTCTTCTCTACCTGCTGAGTTCCTACTCATTCCTTCAGCCCTCTTTCTCAACAAGTGTGTGGTTTTACAGCACTCTAGCTATATCTATCTACTGGAGAGGCTCAGGATGAAAACTCCAAAATTCCTTCCCTTCCACCCTGCAGATGGGAGCAGGATGGGTAATTAGGACATTGCGAAAATTCCGCAGCCATATCCTCACACCATCTTTCTATAGGCAGTGACTGGCTGGTGCTGGGCGAAGTGGTGACAACCAGATCGATGCAGGAGGGTCTAACACTCCGAGCTGCACAAGGAAGAAGCCAAGAAAGTAATCCAAGGGATTTTGAACTACTGAGATGTTTTTTCCAGGAGAGTGGCTGCCCACAAATTACCTTACAGCAGGGCCTGTTCACTGGGTTGTGGTGAAAAAGGGAGGCTGATGTCACCATCTCACCCACGTGAGATGGGCCCTGGGCACTGAGGTGTAGGAACAAATTCGCCCAGGGAAACGCCAGCCGCGGAGGGGCAGCGAAGGGCTGGGAGCTGCCAAGTGCTGGGCAAACACCCGAGGGAACAGGGCGCTGCCACGACGCCCGCCAGGACCTGCCCGCTGCGGGGACCGCCGCAGGCCCGGGCCGGGCACGGGGCTTTGCCGGCGGGGGAGGCGCGGGGCCGCTGCCACCCTGCTCTTCCTCCCGCCTCTGCCTGCGCCGCCGCCCGCAGCCGGGCAGGGTTCATGTGCTCGCAGGGCTGATTTAAGCCCATTCCGGCGGCTCTGCTGGCGCTGCAGGCGGCGGGGCCGCTGCTAGGTGGCGATGTGCCCCCAGGAACGGCGGCAGCTGCAGC
>VYXC01011837.1:177268-192822 GCA_013397175.1 Platysteira castanea | reverse complement strand
AAAAAAAAAACAACAACATACCAAAAAACCCAAAGCCAAAGAAAACAACAAATGTCTGCATGAGCAGGGAATTTGGGATATAGATTGAAGCAACTAAGGCAAATCAAACCAAACCCTGGTATTTTTTGGGAACCTGGTCGCTATCCTTAATCCATAAAAATGAGGCTAGAAGTACCTGCAATAGAAAAGAAAGGCTATGAACAGCAGGAGCGTCTCGAGATGTGGCCATTGGATTGAGTGAGGTTGTCATTCCAGACAGTCCAATGTTCAAAAGTAAGAATTTCTGCAGGTTCCAGAAGGAAAAAAGGTAGGGGATATGAATTAGCTGGCCTGACCAAGGAATAGGCAACAGACAGAGCAGTGTTAATTTGTGGAATTAATTTCCTTGGTATCACCTGATAACTGTGGTGCCCTTATGACAGGGAGATCACAAGAATGAAATTATCCACAAAGACACTTTAAACATTCCTTTTAAGCTAACATACATGTATGTATATTTCTGGCATTCAGAGAAACACATGGCGTGTACTGATAGTTATTTCTTGTTACATTTGCATGGGAAGGTAAGACAGTTAGTAAGTCCCTCTAGGAATTTCTGGAATAAACTGCTGATTGTTGTGTGCCTACTTGTGTTAAACAGCGTTGTGTTAGAAGTCTGACAGAAAATGGAGCAGATCTCTCCTTGAATTAGATTTCTAAATTCTACAGTGTGCCCAAGACAGACAGATATGTGACTGATATAGGTATTATAGCAGTCTGTCCTTTTTCAGAAGGACTAAATTCCAATATAGTAATGCCTTTTTATAAAAGCTTAATGTGAATTAGATGAGGCTGTCCAGTAAATTGCAATATACTTATATTTTAAACAATTATACTGGATAGTCTTTCTTCAAATAAACTATCTCATTCTTGTCCTCTATACCCATTGCTTTAGAGCTTAGAAAATCAGCAATTGCTCTATGGCATTAATCCCATTTATTTCTCTATATACTTTACATTATAAATATTTAAAAAGCGTAATTACCTGAAAAGTCAAAGTGAACAGATCTTGGTTGACAGGCTGTAATGACTTAAATTATCTTCTTGTCTGCAGCATTTTCCTTGAAATGGAAGCAGTTAAAAAAGCATAATTTTGCCTAACTACTGTACAAATATTTTAGAAAATAAGGTCTTTACACGAAGAAATATCTGTTAAACATATACTGAGCTGGCAAAGACACCAAATCAAATGGAAGAGATAGGGAAGGCTGTTAAGAGAAAGGATTAAGTTATTCATCTCTGAATGGCGTTTCCATTACTGTGAAACTACTTGGAATGAAATGGGCAAATAGCTCTGTCTGAAGAAAAAATAGCTGCAGTGTGGTGGTAGCATTTGCTGAGGTTATTATGAGCTGACTTTGATTTGAAAGAAGAGTGAAGAAGAATTGGAAAGGAATTTTAATCAGTGATAGCAGCAAAAACGACAGGACAGAATGTGATTCATGTAGAGGAGCATACCCTGGGCAACAGGCACTTTCATAGCTGGACTGAGTTAATGTCCTTGAGCGTTGCTTTTCTCTTCCTCTTTCCAGCCAGGCTGTGGATATACCAGTCAATGTTTCCCCAGTGCCACGTACAGCCATTCCAAACTTCCTTCTGTACTGGTCAGCGAGACCAGTGTGCTGTGCTTCCTGAACTGAGCGCGGGCAAACGAGGAAAAGAGGAAAGAGTTCAGAGAAGAGCAAAGGAGGGCTCTCCGAGGCAGGACTGCTTTGGATCAGACTGCATTATCACTGGTGACTTAAGCATGGAGCCTGGATTTGCACAGCATGGTTCGAGGATTATAGTGAGTATTATGGGTATGGGAGAACCAAACACCAGTGAAGGGAACGCAACTGGAATTATATCGGGGTAATACAGTGGTTGGTGCTATGTTCATTTCTTTGCCTTGAGGCACTGTAAAAAAAAATCTAGTTTGGGTTCAGTTACCACACGGCGTTTTATATAGAAATGAAACAGGCTCTGGTTCTGGAAAAACCTAGAAGCTTCTCAGCTCAAAAAAGGTGTATCCTTCTATACTCTGCTGTGCAAGAAGACCAGTGTCCTGTGGAGAACAAGGGAGGGTTTACTTTGAAATGCCAGATTGCTTCTCAGAAACCCCACTGTTGATCTCATTGCTTTTATTACTGTTTAGGAAAACTGGCAAGGCTTGTTTTTGTTTTACTTGGTGTTTTCTATTGGTTCTTTTTTCTTTTCTTATTTTTTTTCAAAACAACAACAACAACAATAACAAAGTGGTACAGATCCAGTTACACAGAAGATGGAAATATATTTGATTTCCATTTCCTGGCTTTTGAGTCCCTCCTGTACTTTCACCCTGTTCAAGTGCATGTACATGTCAAACAGATTGCGATAGAAATATATTAATTTTTCACGGGGAAGCAAGTATCGTAGGAAAGAAATACGCACAGTTGTCTCAGGATGTCATAGAATTAACTTTGGGACAGAGGAGTAATTTCTGTCTTCCCCTTCCCGTCTCCATCACTCCCCGCTCCCAACATCAACAATGTCAAAGAAAGTTTAGAAAATTGCTCTGTTTAGTAGTGCTGCCAAAAAGTGCATCTCTGTAGCAGTTCCATTTGGTCTATTACTTCTCTGTACTGTATAAGAACCCTTCAGTACGATGATGTTCTCATACATTCAGAGACACTGCTGTCTTGACTCAAAGATATTTATATTTTTTAAGAATAAATAGTGTAAACTGAGTAAGTAGTGTAAATTTACTGTGAAGTAAAGAAGTCAGCAAATCTTTCTGTCTCTGTGAGCAGAGTGGGAAAGCCAGGCCACAATCTATGACAGAGGTGGGGTAGAAGGGTGATAGTTAGTTGCTTGCTGTGTGAATTGGAGAGGACAGAGAGGGATGGTGAATTTCAGAGAGAATATTTTTCCAGCGTAGAAAAAGCAGGAAAAAATTAATAAACCTAGGTCATACTCCAGATATGCATGCTTGCCATCATAGAGCATTCACGTGACTTCATTCTACAATTTAGGGACAGCTTGTGGTAAGCACTTATTGCTGCCTTAGGACTTGGATCCAGAATACTCTAGTGGCTTTCCATTATGCTTGCTATTATAAGTTGTGTAACTTTTAAATTTTTTTACTTTAAAAAAAAAAAAATTAGCTGCTACATTTCCATGGTAATTTGCTTTATCATCTGTACAACCCATTTCTACTAAATTCAAACTAGTTTCCTAACATCTTATGATTTTGTACATCTTTAGTTAAGAAGCAATATTTAAAGCAGCATGCAATAAAACAGTAAAATGAATGCAGTAATGTATATCTTCATTAGTAGATTCTATGTGCTACCATGAACCACTGCTGTTGAACAGTATATTTTATCTATAAATATAAACATACAGTTGTTCAAGTTGTCCAAAACTAGCCAAGCAGGAATACAAATGGATTTTTGTTCCTGTGGCTGTGCTACACCGACAGTCCCTTGGAGTTTGTTTCCAATATAATTCAGCATAATTTCTTGCGTATTCTGATTCAAGGTACTCTTTTTATGCAGCAAATGTTCTGCCAACTGTAATACTATCTTTACTATGCTTATCTAAATTGTAATCCAAACACTGTAGCACAACAGACTCTTACACCACAGACATACGAAAGTGTGTTTCAGTATTGTCTTTCGCATTCAATTAAAGTATCATTAAGGTACTTCAACCAGGGAACCGTATATTAGGTCACATTTTGACCCTGCAGGGAATAAATGTAAAATAGATATCTGATGGACAAAACCACCACATTTGTAGTTATATTGTTGGGAAGCAACAGAGCACCTCTTTATTTACTTATTGCTAAACCAACTTTATGCTTGGTCTTCAAAACAGGCATCTCAGTGTGAGGAGGGTGAGAGATGGCATTGTAGTTTATATAGCCTCATTCACCTTCTGATGAGATAGATAGCAGTTGTATGTTTTATACTTGTGGACTTGGTTTATGAGACCTAGTAGGTATAATTATTTTTATTAAATTTATTAAATTTTTATTTTATTTTATGTATTTATATTATTTTTTATTATTTATTAAATTATTAATTATTGTAACTTAAATTAGTTCAAAGATGCCAACTTCACCATCTGCAGAAGCAGCAAACTTCTGTCATCAAAGTGCTAAAAGGCAAGTTGTCAAGAATATAAACATTTACCTGCACTGCAGACAAAACTGACTGGAAGCAGAGAATGTCAAGTTCACACTCAGTTTCTCCAGGGCCATGTTGCCTTCTATCTTCTAATTGTCTGTTCCCCATCTTGGTTGCTCTCCAGTGGTTCTACCAACATGTGCACGTGCTTGATCAAGTAAGGTGCCAGTGTTTAGTCTCCTAGCACCACAGCACTGTGACTTTCATTTCTGTTACTGATAAAAAATTGAATCATGCCAAATTCCCCCTTAAAAGTATTTACATTGTGTTCCATCTTGTTGCTCTGCAAGTCTGCCATAGCTAGCCGTTACTAGACATGCATTGATGTTAAAACTTGAAAAATCTCTCCTTTTCCTTCCTATCCTTGTCTACTTTGGAGGTTCTTTATACATCAAACTGGTACTTGAAATGTTTGCTCCCATTTTCAAGCAAATCCAGGACTCCAGTATTTTCAAGTTTTCAATATACATTACATATGCATATATGCTATAAAGACTTTTCAGCTCCTGTGTTCCTGCTGATCTGTAATCAGTTTGCTCTGATTTTTTTCCTGTGTTGACACCATAACAGAATACTAGATCATAGTGGTGTAATGTTGTACATAGTAACATGAAAACAGATAAAACCAAGACCTTTGCATAGCCATTATTCTTATATCTTTAAACCCAAACTTGATTTCTTTTCAGAAGGCTACATCAATGATTAAAACATTTTGAGTCCTTCCATAAGAAAATGCAAATAACTTTTTTAAAAGCAGACTTTTCAAAAGATTCGCACCTTTATGAATCAGACATTGTGCACTCTAGAGCAGTGTAGGAATAGATTAGATTCTTGCTAGAAATTATTTAGTAAGTTGGACTGGCAAGCACTGAATCAGCATTTAAAAATCTGAAGTCAGTATAGTGTTCCCTATGTCAGACCATGAGTTTGCTCTCTTCTGTCTTTTATCTATTTCAGGTTAAAATCTCCAGAACCACTAAAGCTCAAACATACAGAATAATTTTAGTGAGATAGGGGATCTCAGGACTGGAACTAGAGCAGAGCCTGAATGAATCCTGCATTTGTTTTTTGCTTTTCTCACAGGGTTTGCTCTGGTAATAAATCAGTCTTTGAACTGTGGAAAAAGCAAAGGCATAAAAATACATGTGTATGTGAAAAAGAAGACAATGACAATTTTATAGTTAGGAGTTTGTTTGAAAGCTGTCATTTCCAGGTTTAGATACCCAAAAGAATCCCTACCTACCATGTATTCAAAATAGCTACTCTTAATCTTTGTAAGTTTTCTCAGACTAGATTTATGTTGTATGGAATCCTCTTGCGGACCCGACAAATATTATCACTGTATCTTTTTTCCAGTATAGGTTTTACCCATTTACAGCCATTCTATGACAGCTGTTATAGATTCCCAGAGGTTCATTCTTGGATTTCTTTATATTTTTGCTTTGCTATCACTAACCATTTATACTACTTGCCTTTGACTTTTTTCCAAATAGTGGAAACTGTTGATTACCTTCATATGGTCAGAAAAACCTGGCAGATCACTGTAAAGGGTATCCAATGTGATACTCCCTTAAATACATATATATTTATGTATGTGTAATATTCATATTTAGTGCATAGCTAGATTTTAAAACTAGGCAATCTTAGCCCAAGTGAGACACATTTACAATAACCAAACCTGACAAAAAGACTGGAGAGAAGGTATGGGGAAAAGGCATACTGAAACCAAAAACTGAACTTATTTAGCACCACTGGCTAAGAGAAGAAATATTGCATGAGCTTCGGTGTAACACAAGCCTTCTGAAAAGAAAAAAGGATTTCAAAAGCTGCAGGGAATGGCAGAAATTCCAAGTGGCAGGCAAGAGTAAAGCAGAACACAGATGGAAGTTAGGAGAAAGCAGGCCTCTCTGCATTTGGTGTCATTCAGAAGGACCTTAACAGGTTGGAGAGATGGGCAGAGAAGAACCAACTGAAATTCAGCAAAGACAACTGCAGGGTTCTGCCTGTGGGGAGGAATAACCCCCTGCACCAGCACAGGCTGGGGGCTGACCTGCTGGGAAGGAGCTCTGTGGAGAAGGACCTGGGGATCCTGGTGGACAACGAGCTGTCCATGAGCCAGCAGTGCCGCTGTGGCCAAGAGGCCAGTGGTATCCTGGAGTGCATTAGGAAGAGCATTCCAGAAGGTCAAGGGAGGTGATCCTGCCCCTCTGCTCAGCTCTGGTGAGGCCACATCTGGAATGCTGTGTCCAGTTCTGGGCTCCTCAGGACAAAAGAGACATGGAGCAGGTCCAGCAAAGGGTGACAAAGATGATGAAGGGTCAGGAGCATCTCTCTTATGAGGAAAGGCTGAGGGAGCTGGGCCTGTTCAGCCTCAAGAACAGACAACTGCAAGGGGACCTCATCAATGTCTGTCAGTACCTGAAGGGAGGGTGTCAGAGGATGGAGCCAGGCTCTGCTCAGTGGGGCCAAGCAATAGGACAAGAGGCAATGGGCAGAAACTAATGCCCAGGAAGTTCCACCTGAATATGAAGAATAACTTTTTTACTGTGCAGGTGAATGAGCACTGGAACAGGTTGGCCAGAGAGGTTGTGGAGTCTCCCTCACTGGAGATACTCAAGAACCATGTGGACACAATCCTGTGCCATGTGCTCTGGGATGACTGAGTAGGGAGGTTGGACCAGATATGACCCACTGTGGTCCCTTCCAACCTTACCTGTTCTGGGATTCAGGCTTGTACATGTTCCTTGTGTAGAAATGGTATCAGTCTTGGGAAAGAGGTCCTGTAATGGTTAAATGATTCAGAGAATAAAGCTAGCAGTTTAGGATTGAGACAGCTGGTTTTTTGGTTCAGTGAGTGAAATGAGGAAAAGTAGGACAGGTACTGTCTCACAACAGCTTAAAAGCAAAATTGTTTCCCCTTGGTGAAAAATGGCAAAAAACCCCAGAATAATTCACTTTCTCTTGGAAAATTGTTCTGATTGAGTGTAACCAACTTTGAAAGGGAGAACATACTCATTTTTTTCCATGGTAACCCAAATTTTTTAAAGATACTGAGTATATCTTAGCTATAAAGATATACCAAGCTTGACTTGAAATCACAAGGGCAAAAAATTGAAACTTCTCTCAGTTTTGTTCTAGAAATGCAGAATTATCAAGTTTCAATTGCTGCTTTTCAAGGCATTAAGAAAATACCAGATGTCAGTTGAAGAAGCTGGAAAAAATTAAAGCATCTGGAAAACTATTTAAAAACTACCTATCTGGCCTACCTGCTGCTACCATGGAAAATCCTCTGCGGTTTCAGTGACCTCCACTTGGATGGCTGGGTATGCTTATCTTGTAATACCCATTAAAATCAAGGGAGAATCTACAGAGGCCCATAAGTTTAGGAGTGTAGAATTTACTGCTCCATTATTGACTAAAATACCCCTGTAAAGTATGTGTGGCTAAAAAATAGATTGGTTTCTGAAAGCACCAGATACAAAAGGTCTCAATTCATGCTTTCACCTTATTAAGTAAGGAATATAATCCAGAATGAGAGATAGCAGAAACAATAGTCATGATGGAAACTTAAAATGTTGCTTCCTCTTAGTGTGAGTTAGCCCTTTTTAGAACTTCAGGTTTACTCTTAATTTGTGATACAGCTTTTTTCTGCATTAAACAAAAGAGATGCCAAATCATTAATTGATATGGGGATAACAATTTTTTTTTTTTTAATATGTACAAGACAACTGAAAGGATGAATTTTAATGCTGTAAAAGTAACACCGAAGTGTTTATTCTTCTGACGGGTGGGATGATGTTTTCACTCAGCAGCAAAAAGAGGGTGACCTAATGCTTAACACTGATGGGATGGGAAGGCTATGGATCTACGTGGAGGTCTGTACAAAATGGCTCTCTGCAGCCTTAACTGTTAATTAGTTCCAATACTGGTTCAGCAATCACAGCCATGTTTCGTGTGACCTCACTAGTGTGGCATCTGGGCAATTATCTTTGGGATAATGAGCCCCTTCATCCATAGCAGAACAACAACATCTCCACTTGGCTTGCAAAAGATCAGAGCCAGTTTGCTTCTCATCAGGGTGCCTGCCATCCCCTTTGTATCACACCTTATTTCAAGCTTAACCTTTCACATCCTACAATAATTGTTTTTAGATTAAAAATTAATGAATCAATTTTAGCAGCATTGAGGGAGGTGTAGGGGTTGGGGGTGGGGTGGTGTTAATAAGCCCAAAGTATCATCCAAGAGGTAATTTAGATCTTAAATATTCCTGTCTGAGTTTTGAAATGAAAGAAAAACAACATTCCAGATCACTGGTTACAAATGATTGTAATCTTTTTCATATATTAAGAACTGTAATTAGCAGAAAGTATGGTCCTTCCTCCTCAACAGTATAGTTTTAATGAAAATAATATTTACCAACTATTCATATAATGTACAAAAATTATAGAAACAGCCACAAAACCACTACCATTTTAAACTATTTTTGTATTCCACACCATGGTGTAGAGCAAAGCCTTTAAAACATTTGACCCTTTGAGAGCTTTTTCTCTTTTTTCAATTCATTCTTAAAGGGTAATGTGAAGATTTGCTTGATTCCACTGAAATTATTGAACACGTCGTGGCTAAATTTCTGTAAGGTTACTCTTCCATGTTTATTGATGAGTTATGAAACTTTTCCCTTGCTTAGAAGAGTACTTAAAAAGACATATTGTGATTTCACAAGGTGTGGCAATCAGTGCAGGAGCATGACATGAATTGCTAATATTTTGGATTAGTTTGTTTCAATGAAGCAGAAATACTTATTGAAGCTTGAATTCTGTCTCCATCCCCTAGGTTTTGCAGACTTTATGTGCTTATACCTTTTCTCCTCCACTTGCACATTGCAGTTAGGCTTCTGCAGTCTTTGATTAAACTAAAGGAGAGCTGTAGTTTAATTTTCCTCATGGTCTGAGGCAAAGGTGGTGCTTCCAGCTAAGAGTAGCTATTGAGTTTCCTTGAAATGGCAGCTAGAAAGTTACCCAATACCTAATAAAAAGAGGGAATTTCAAAATTTGTTCTGTTGTTCGCCTTTTTTTTTATATAAGCTAATGCTACTAACTCATCATGATGTTGTTTGACCTACAGAACGTATCTTTGGTGGCTCTGAAACTATCTTCCTTGGTTTTATTAACGTAGCTATCTTAAATTTGCTTTTATGTTCGTTCAACTGTAACTCTCTACTCTTGGTTTATTATGTCTTTAAATTGTATTTTAACTCTTTCTTTCTTTTGTATCAAAATAATGAAATACTATTAATAATTTACATTGTAACCTACAGACTTTTCATTATCACACTGAGAAGGTGAGAAACGAAGAAACTAACTTGTATGGGATATTTGCTTAAGAAAGTCAGAAAGAGATTTTTATGTTTATATATATAAAATATATAAAATTCTAAGTTACCCTGGTCATCCTTCTTCATGGCTTAAAAATTACTTTGAATTTCATCTAGTCAACTTTTATGAATGCAGTCAGTTGAAAAATCTGATATGGAGTTTAAATTACACAAGTAGCTCAAAGGCAAGGTATTTAACCTCAAAAGTTACCTCTGTTGGTGACAACTCAGCTTTCTCTCTTGTTTGCATGGTGTGTTGTGAGGGATGACAGCAAAGTGTTGAGAAAGGCATATGTCACGCTGGACTCCATACCTCCTCAGCCAGTACTGACACCATCTGATGGCTTTCTTTCAGACCATGTTGCCTTTTATTTTGGATACCTGGTGAATGCCGCTTCTGTTACTGCGCCTAAATAGCCATTTCCCACATTAATTATCATCTGTACCATTCCTCTACTGATCCATTCCTGTTCAGTTTGCCCTTTCAAGTGCTGCCACTGCTTTGACGAGACAAAAATAAAAAAGTCTACTGTTTCTTACAGCCGCTCTTCCTTTTCGGTGCATAAGCAATTTAGTGTACAGGCTCTTTTGCCATTAAAATTCCCATTATGAATGTTTATGAGACATCACAAATGTGCAGAGTGCAAATACAAGAGCACAGTTCAGTCAGCAAAGGTTAATGAAGACAGCCTTTTAGTATCCTGCTGGGTTTGTTGCTGAATGCATTGTAGGCTTTGCTCTCAAGGGAGCCCCAGTACAGTAAGGCAGGGAGTGCACCATATGTGGACAGAGAAATGGAGAATGTTTATAAGTTTACAGACAAGGCTGAAAAAGACTTGTAATTAGATGACTAAATAATTAAAAAAAAATTTTAAACAGCTTGCAAGGACCATTCAGAAGAGTTCCATTCTCTTTACTTTGCTAAGGTGGATATGAAAATGGGAAAATTATTAAGCACATGGTACAGGCTTAGGTACTTCTCTCCCCCTTTTGTATTTATCAGGGACAAGTGCTCCTTTTTGCAGCCAGGCCAAATTCAAGAGTTTGGGTGTTGGTAAAGTCATTTGAAGGTCATTAAGGCCCAGGGTCTAGCTGCTTTGTGTACCAGTCTGCTGAAAGTTGCTACAGAACAGAGCATATAAGCTGAATTTGCTCAAAGCATTCTGGTCATTGCAGATGGGCAAAACCTGCTTTTGATTCTAGAGGCTGTTTTGGTACTGAAGGTATTTCTGAGGGGTGAGCTAAAGAGTAAGTTGCTTGCTTTATAGCAAATGACGTCTGTATGCCAGGGACAGGTTTGTCAAGCCTCTTTTTGGAGCTGACTGGCAACCAGTGCTATTTTAAATAAATCTTTTGCTTCTCTCAATGTTGACATATGCAGGGTTAAATATTAGCATTTTATAACATTCCCTGCTCAGGAGCTCCAACTTCACAATTCAAACACTAAAATGATGAAGTGTAATTATTAAGTTTGTTAAATCTGCATTGATATTGAAACTTGAAGAGTTCTATTTTCCAGATTTCTCTGTGTTTTGACAAGAAGGGCTTGAAACACACTGCTGAAAACCCCGAAGGAAAATCGGATTCTTCTGTAGCTGATCCACTTCAGCTGGAGAGTAATAAAAATGTCAGAGAGCATGACCTGAAGATACCATATCTTTCTGAGGGAGAGAGGGTTTTGAGGGAAATATTTTTTATTATGGTGCCAGTATTCTGGAGTCTGGAGATATCCTTCTCATGTTAGAGTCGTCTCCTGCCAAAACATGTAAAATGGACGGTTTATGCTACATGGCTTAAACGTGGGGCATTGCCAAATGCTGTTGCAAGATGACTGATAAAAAAGAGACAGAAGAGCTTAAAAGGAGTATTTTGAGGAATGTGTTAAATGTAGCAAGAAGTCCTGTGATTTGGAATCTCTTCCTGTGGTATAGCGTGACAATAATTTTAGATGCCTGTGGCTATGCATGCTTTAATATGAGATTAGTGTTATGCTCCTGTTCCATTTTCTAATTATATTAGGATGTGCCTAAAGTATGGTAGAAACAATATAAGTCTTTCCTGTGAGTGACTTTAAGCTTAGAGAGTTCTGACACTTGAGAGGTAGCAAACACATTTATAAAGAAACTACTCAAGTCAATGGCTTGTGAAGGATCTTAACATAAGTTAATGTCACCTGGAACACAACAATTAGATGAAGATGGAGAAAATAAAAAATGGTGTTGCATAACTTTATTAGGTGTTATTTGTCCATGACTAAAAGTTTAAGCAGTATCCTGAGTTTCCTGAAAAGTTACCTTTATTTAAATTTCAAGAAAGTGAACATTTACTGAATATTGTAAAATACAGTAAATAATTTTCTGTTTAAAAAGTCACATGCAACTTCCTGAGCTTAACAGGCTTGAAAGTTGCTCTCCCTTGAGGCATGTTGCAGGTACGTGTGGAACCACAAATGTAATGGTTTAGTTTTTCAGATTAGTTCCTTCTCTATCCACTTCTTTGGTCCTCAGTGTCAAAGAAGGTTGAACAGTTTTTCAGTGCTCTTTTTCCCTCAAGTGGGTATCTGCAATTCTTTAGTTTTTACGACATATCAACAAGTAGAAATTTAGGAATTCAACCTTCCCTGCCTTGACTACTGGGTAACTCCTGTCCAGCTGATGTACTTCAAACCACAGGAGTTTTTTGATTATGTGGGGTGCTGATCCTTGCTGAACATTCTGCTAATTAGGTCTAATGACATTTACAGTATAGTAAAGCCTCAGCAAAACCCACCAAGTTTTACATATAATTTGCTTGTTTGCAGAGACAAGACGGGCTTGTAGCTATGTAACACACTGCTGAATGTTTCTTATATGCTCTCATGTTCTCCAGTCAAGAATTTCAAGTTAATACTTGAAAAACAACTATAACTTACCTGCATAGTTCCTGGAAATTTAACAGGGTGTAATACAAAATAAAGCATATATGCAAGAGTATGAGTTATGACACTTATAGGAACCATAACTTTGTATTTCCTGACTTTTGAGTGTTAAAGGGGGGATTAAATTCCTAATTGAACTAGCATTAATGTGGTTTAGTCCATCAAATACCTTTCCTGGCCTTCACACATTTTACTTCCAGACCCAACCTCCAATTTCACTGGGGTTTTTTGGGGGAAATAAAAAACCTCTTAGTATATGCTTAGGATCAGTTGATTCTTGCTCTACATGAGTTAACAAATCCAGGTGATACTTTAGATAACATAACTCTCAGTATTCTTCTTAGCTCGCACAGCAGGAATAAAGGAGAAGGTGAGTGTGGGTGCTTGTTAAACAGTGGGGAATGCAGAAACTTCTAAATAAAACAGATTGTGCTTGTAAACATAAAAATTGGGGAAAAAAGAGTTTAAATAAAGCACTACTGCTTCTATTTAACATGGAGGTGATTTCAAGTGCTGTAATAATTCAGAAGTTAATGGAGACCTGAAAACAAGGGGTTGTTTTAAACTTAACTTGGTTTACTCTCTGTGAATAGATTATTGGCAATTCTGAACAGTAACTGTTAGCAGAAAAGAAAGCTGTGTCATTCTGAAAGGCTTTGTCTAAAATATATTTAAAATTAAGGTACCTGATGAGATGATAATTGGCCTGGAATAGAATACTGCTTCTGGGACAGTCTGGAGTGTTGACCTTGCTACTGATGCACATTTTCTTGTTCAATCCCTTGAGCTAAAATGAAAAAAAAGAAAAAAAAAAGTTTGAAACCATGGTAGTGGAGAACAATATCTTGGGCCTTCACAGCCTTTAACTGTCTCTAAACCATTGGTGTAGGGATATAAAATGGAGACTTAAAAAATAAGCCTGACCAATTTATTTTCTGAAATCCTGTCAGAGATGGCCGTAGAATTCCCCATTCAAATTATCATCCTGGAAATATACCAAAAGAGTGTAAAAATATCAGCCTTCTTAATAATTCTGAGGGCATTCAAATTTCTTGGGTTTTTGTTTGTTTGCTTGTTTTTCTCTGTTTTGTACAGCATCCTACCAATTACAAGGCAGAAAGGCTACATTTTGTTTTGTCCTGTAAATATTTATATTTGGCCATCTTGATTACAGGTGATCACAGTGGTTAGAGGCAAAAATTCTAGCCTGAAGTGAGTAATTATGTCCCTAGTTCAGAATATTTTTTAATATGGAGAAAGAATTGTAGCTAAAGAAAGATAATGCATTGCAGAGTACTGTGTGGTAGTATTTTGTGTGTTGAGTAGTAGGTTCGGTAATTCTGGCAACCACTGGTTCTGTTAAGTCCATTTCATTTTATTGCATCTTCTTAATTTTGCTGCTTCTAGCACTTGTGCTTAGTGGACTGATGCAAAATTGAGAAAATACTTATCACTCTGGCAGCTGATAATCACATTTGTTAGGAACCATGATCATACAGCTTAGACACACAATTACGCAGGAGATAATACCTTCATTCAATGGACTTTCATTTTATTATGGAGTTACTCTTGCTACTCCAGTTGTTAACATTAAGCTCCATTTTTCACTTTCATTTTATAAGTTTTGTGCAACTAAATCAGCATATTCTAGGTTCATAGAATTCCTTGTTGATAGATTCAGTGTGTTTCATAGGATCATAGAATGGTTTGGCTTGGAAGGGATCTTGAAAAGGCAGGAGACTGAGGGAATGAAGAGGATGTGGAGGAGGAATGGTTAGAGGGCAGCACTGCATACAGATCCACACAGAACTAGGTGCCTGCTGGACAACCTGTTATGGAGATTATATGGTGTAGGTAAAAGATGAACAATTGCTATACATATATATGTAGTTGCTTTGCTTATATTAAGTCATTAACTGTAGTTATTTTTGAATAAACCTGTGATAACAGCAAAGGTAGTTTAATCAGGCACCACTTTGAACGGTTCTGTTGATAGAAGTAGGTAAGCAGGAAAGTGAACAGGGCTTGGTGATACAAGTAGGTTACGTCCCCTGTAAAGGCCCTTATATGGCTCCATGGAAGATTCATGTATTAGGGCAAGTATTGTTTTCGGAAAATCAAATTTATAATCAGATTTATGTCACCAGATGTCTTCACTGAAGGGTAAGCAAATGTGTCCTTTTATTGAAATTTTGCTATATTTGCAACTGTGTATCTTTGTGCATTTTTTTGTTTGTTTTATCTAGGAAGATTGGTGATTTGTCAAACACAGCTTGTTGTGATATTACTAGTGTTACATCTTGTATCTCCTTACATTAAGGAAATAGCAGAAATAACATGGATTGTTGAGAATTCCAAATATGCTTTATGGGAAAGAATTTAATTACTCTAAATTTTAAGTTTCCAGAGTTGTAAAACTATGTAACTGCGAAGATCATCTATGGTTGTTGCTGCCAAAGTTTATTATGCTCTGTATTTGATGGTACAATATGCTGTTACATTTTCCCTTCAGGCATATGCCTCTGCCTGCATAGTATGCCAAATAATGTATCGTAGAATACTGAACAACTTGAGGAACTTTGGGGATGAAGCTTGGTGGTATTAGTTTTGAATTACATTGCATGGAGTTTTATACATAATACTGAAGTGTGCCAAAATATTGTCACATGCTGAATTTGTGCAGGAACTAATTGACTAGAGATCTTAAGTGGTAGTGGGTAGTTTTGTGCTCCAGCAGAAACATTACAAATACGGTGTCTTGTAATGTGTAAACTGTTCTGAGGGCTAAACAGTGACTGTTCCTTCTATTGGGATGATTATTTCCTGGGATAGATGCAGTTATTAAGGGGTTGATATACTGTGCCTTATCAGCCTAGATTGGTTAGAAGCTGCCTTATGTCCTCTTCTACTTTGACAAGAATTGTGACATGCAGTCTTGCAGCATAGTCAAGCTGCCCAATATCCAACTTGCTCTGTATCCTACTAATGGGAATTTAGTTTTGCTAAACTGGGGAAATATTTATGGCAACATTATCTGGCTGTGAGTTTTTGAAATTGGTAATACCCTGGGGCAAAA
>VYXC01011837.1:0-177230 GCA_013397175.1 Platysteira castanea | reverse complement strand
GTTGCTAATATACTTTTTGCAGTTTGGGACTTCTCAGCAATGCATCTTCATTTGGACAATACTCTCCGGGCACGTGGTGTGACTCTTGGGGATGGTCATGTGCAGGGCCAGGAACTGGGCTTGATGATCCTTGTGGGTCCCTTCCAACTTGATATATTATCTGATTCTATGATCTTTTTTAGGGTGCACATGGTGTTATGCAGCCATATAGTCCATCCCTGATGATCCATTTTTGAAGCTGTTTGCTTGCCAGCAGAAGCAGGAAATGGAAGTGTATGCAGAGTCACTGTTTGAAGAAATGGCATTTCCTGTTTCTCCATGGTTCCTGTGGAATCAGAGGAGAATATATGGCAGCATGCAGGCATCCTCCATAAGTAGGCATATTCATGTTGTCTACTTCAGTGCTGAAGAAAATGAGTCAATCAAGGTAGTTGATTTGCTTACTTGGGTCTTATCTGAGTTTGTGAGAAGAGCAAAGATTGGCAGATAAGAATTTTGTGAAAAATAAGATATTGTCTCCACTGCAAGGAGAACTTCAAAGTATGAAAAGGGGCATTCATGTACGCTACACCTTTGCTGAACTTTTTGCACTGGAGTAGTGATTTGACACAGCTGCCTGAGGAGGTTTTGATTTCAGCTTAGCATTAAAATCAAATTGATCAGGGTTCTGATTGTGGTAACATTTATGAAACAAGCACCATTTTGAGCTAGGAATTCTTACTTAAGGCTTTGCTATATGGCTCCAAATTTACATCCTTCCTGGGATTTTGTAAACTTAAATGACATTAAAAATTGCAAAACATGTTTTTTTCTCCAGTCAAAAGTGATTAAAATATTTTTCTCTACATATTTCCTTGCCCTGGGTCGAAATTCTGTTATTCTGTAAGCAAATATGCTGATTTATAGATGGTGGGTTTAAGGAGTCACTATGAAACAGATAGTACTTCCCTGAGGCAACTAACACCTGCTAATAATTTGATCATAAGGAAGAGAGCTGAGCTTCATTATAGTCCTAGAGAAATATAAGCTAGTTATTCAGAAATATCTGCTTCTTGTAATATTTTTAGGTTAATGGGCTTTTAAAGCTGTTCAAAAAAGCCTATCACAGGTCTAATATATTTTTGGTAATCACAGGAATTTAAAGAAAAAACCAAAAGACATTTAAAAGCTGCTTTCAGTTGCACTTTAATGTTATTTTCATATAGACCTTAAATTATTCTATTTAATATTGTTCTAAGTTAGGATCAATTTAAGAACATTATTGCAATACACATAGCAATGTATGAAAACATGAAAACTGATCTTCCCCTTTCCACTTCCAACAGTTACTAGAGAGATTTCTGTAAAAGTTGTGGTTACCTAATACAATATATGGTGGTTACCTAATATAAGTATTTTGAGCTAGGTGAGTGCCTACAGCAGGAAAATTACTTGAGAGATAAATCTGCATTTAAATAAACTCATTATTGAAATAGGTGAGAAGTAATAGACCAGAATTTCAACTATGAAAGTATGTGTAGGAATTTAATACAGATATGAGAAACAGATAATGTCATAATATTATTGCCCATTTATCTAGAACAAGGTTTGTCCTCTATTTCTGATATTACTTATCATTTTAGACTCAGTGTTTTGAGAACAGCTGAAGCATAAGTATCCAATTAGAACTGATTTTGTGATATGGAATACTTATTTCCTTTAAAAAATAGCTACCTGGATTTTCATGTCATGTGCTTTTTAGTTTAGTCTTGATTTCTCGTCCATTTTGAGTAAAGGTTTGCATTTTCATAAACGTGAATGCCGTCAGTGAGGTAAGTGTTCTAAGAATCATACATTGTTTAGGTTGGGAAAGATCTTTAAGTTCATGGAGTTCAACATAACCTACCACTGGATTTCACACAGCCATGGGATCTGGACTAATTGACAATGAACTGAAGATTATATTTATTCTGAACTTAGAAGTCAGAATCACACTAAGTGCTTTTTGACTACTGTAGAGATGGTCTGTAACTCAAATCTAATTGCTTGCAGGCATTTTTTGATTACCGAAAATGACATTTGTGAAGTAGTGCAAAAGACTTAAAAGTGTGGAGAGAATTTGGCCAGTAGCTCTTGCAAGGAAATAAAGGGGATTAGATTTGAGAAAATCTGAATCTTTAACTTTAGCATTTTTTAAAGTACGGCTTCTCCCCTTTCCATCAATATACAGCTATTCAGAAAACGAAAAAAATTATAGTAAAAATACAGAGTTGTGGAATAGAATTTGGTCTTAAGCCTTTCCCTCTAATAAATTATCATAATGCAGCAATCTTCTGAAGGTGAGGAAAATAAAAAAAGATATTTGTTATTTAATTGCATAGCTAAGAACCAAGAAATGAAGTTAAAGGAAAAGACAGGAAAGGAAATATAATGAAATTAAATGAAATGGAAAAAAAAGAAAATTCTGGCATGAAGTGGCAGCAATGAAATGGAATGGAATGAAACAAAGTGCAGAGAAATGGACGGAAATGGGATGAAATGATACTCAGTGAAATATTGAGATTTCATTTCTTTTTATGAAATTCATTTCATGAAAGGAAATGAAATGAGGAAGCAAGGAGAGAAGTTAAATGTAAAGACAGAAAAAGAAATATAATGAAATGAAATTTTAAAAAAATGAAAATACCTAGGAGAAGTTAAATTGCTGGAATGGAATTGAATGAAATGAAGTACCACAAAACTAAATGAAATTTAATGAATTGATACTCACTGAAATCTCGAGATTTCATTTCCTTTCATGAAATGAAGAATTTTCCTCACGGCAGGATGCCGTCATTGCTGGCTCCACACTTTTTAATCTGTGCCACCTATGGCAATAAGGACCTCTGCCACAGTGCCAAGCTGCCATTACGGTTAGGGTTAGCATTGAGAGAGTAAAAGAGCCTGGACCTCCAGGAACAATGGGGCTGGAAAAGACATGGAAAGGTGATCCCGGAAAGGCCCCAACATTGCACCTAAATCTGAGATGCCCAGCACATGGGTAGTGCCAAGAGGTAAGGTGTGGAGGGAGCAATGCTGGGACAGTGCTGTACTCCCCTTGGCATGTCTTTTGTAGCTGCAGTGTCCCTGGAGCTCTAGGTTTTGTGGTTTGCTCAATCCTGACCGTAAGTGTACGCCTAACCCTAAGCAGAGCAGTAAAATCAGCCTTGTCCCAGTTTAGAGACAAGTTTAGGAGAAGACACTCTGGAATGAGCCGCTTCCTCTAAAAGTGTTCCAACAATCCCTTTCCACCAGTAGGAAATGAATACTAATGAATGAAAGTGAAAAAAAACCCCAACAGTTTATTAATAAAGTGAATGCCCAGAAGGCAAGGAAAAAAAAAAAGCTAGATATTAAACTGTAGACCTTACCCCCTCACACACACTGGAACAAAAACTGAAAATGCCAGGGAAAATACCCACTCATGATGCAACATGTGGTACAAGATAGCGCCAGCATCTCTTTCAGGGAGAAAACCAAACAAACAGGAGCTTCACATAGCAGTTCAGGCAACAGATGAAAATCTGGTGAATCTCTGGCACTGACCTCCTCTCCATGCAGATGAAGCAGATAGACTGGAACCTCTTGGTGTGCTTTCTCTCCCTGGTTCAACTTCTCAAGGTTTGGGGCTGATTTGGGGCTGGGATGCAGAGGCCCCTCTCCTGCCTGTCCCGAACGACTGCTCTCCCACCAGACCTGTTTCTCTGCTCTCAGACTAGCAGCTGGACTTCAGCTCACCTCAAAGGAAGCTGAAAGATTGCTGCTGCAGCTTCTCCAAGGCCAGTGAAAGGAAAAACTTCTTGCCTGGGCCAACAGAACCAAGCTAGGCAAGCAAAACCAGATCGCACTGCACCCCGGACGCCTGGGGAGTGAGGCTTTGAAAAAGGCCTGCTACAGAGCCCAAAGCTCCCCCTTCTCCTGACCCCTCATCTTTAAAGGTTCAGCAAGCGTTTTTGGACATAAAGCAGATTATCAGGGAATAGACTATCATTGTAAATCACCCCAAGACAAGTTAATTCCCTCATTTAAAGATTTCAATGAGTGTCATTTTGGAAATTTTTGGAACTTTTCACTGCACCTCATGTCATCCTATTCTATTTAAATGTTTTCAATTTATTTCAGAATTTTTTTTTTTTTAATTGCATTTCATTTCATCGTAATTCTTCTCCTGTGTGTTCAGTTCACTTCATTCCCTATTTGGAGATTTCATTTCATGAAAAGAAATGAAGAATTTTCCTCACATCAGGGTTCCAGCTTTGCTGGCTTCACACTCTATGCCACCTATGGCAGTAAGGACCTCTGTCACTGTGCCAAGCTGCCGTTAGGGTTGGGATTAGGGTTAGCCTTGAGAGACTAAAAGAGCCTAGACCTCCAGGAACACTGGAGCTGGAAAAGGCATGCAAAGGCCATCCTGGCAGGGCCCCAACATTGCTGCTTCTACATCTTTCTAATCTGGACCACCCATGGCGATGGGGACCTCAGCCTCAGTGACGAGAAGGAATTCAGTTTAGAGATAGGGTTGAGATAGGAAAGGGCCTAGAGCTCCAGGCACACTGGAGCTGGAAAATGCATGCCAAGAAGATCATGGCAGGGCCACAACGCTGCTGCCTCCACGCCTTTCTGATTCGGGCCATGCATGGGGATGGGCAGTTCAGCCACAGCCCCAAGCTTGTTCAAAGGTTAGTGTGAAACAAAAGAAAATTCTGGCATGAAGTGAAAACAATGAAATTGAATGAAATGAAATGAAATGCAGGGAAATGGACTGAAACTTCACGAAATGATACTTATTGAAATCTCAAGACTTCATTTCGTTTCATGAAATGAAGAATTTTCCTGAAAGGAAATGAAATGAGGAAATTCTGGCATGAAGTGGGAACAATGAAATTGAATTGAATCAATATTCACTGAAAAATCCCAGAATAACTGGGAAACCAAATCTTATTTGTTTACCATTAAAGCATTCTAAATTCTGCAGAAGTGAACCTGTGCTATTTGGCTATGAATAAAATTAACTTCACAAGATAGAATGTAGCAGGGTAGGAACTTATAATAGGTGATAAACACAGATCAAACACAAAGTTTTTTGTTCAACATCTCGATTTTTTTGGGGATGTTTTATAACTTGATGTAGCTCTGAAATCGAAAATTTAATTATTTGTCTCTGTCCTTTTAGGACAGTACATCTTCACTGAAGTGGCCAGAATGTCTTCCTGAGCTTGGAAAACTTTCCTTAATGTCTATAGTACTGAACTTCTACCCCCCAGGGAAATTAATCTGAACATCAGAAAATGGCCACAATCACTTTAGGTATGTTAATTAGAATTTACGTTTGAAGTTTCTTAAATTTAGACATGCTGGTAAGAAATTTTTTCAACTAGATTCTTTTCCTAGTTAAGTCATCTTTTATGATCCCTTGGTAAAAATCCATGACAGAGGCAGAATTAAAACCCCCCAAAGAATAAAAATAAATGTCAAGTACTCCCTTTACCTTAAGGACACCTCTCTGCTTAGAAGTTTCTTTTATGTTAATATTAAATGCACAAAGGAAATAGCAGAAAGGCTCTTTTTCAGTGTCTAATGAAATGCCAAGGTAGGTTCAAGGAAAGTAGTTTTGGAGATGGATCAGCCCTGTGTGAGATGACTGTTCTATGCTGTTAAATATAATTTGGAGTTCTGTATACCCAACAGTTAGATGTATTTGGAATGCTGATCAAAGCTCCTTTCTGTCTAAATTAGAGCAATTGCATCTGTCATCATATGTACAATTGTCTTGTAATGATGCAAGGAAAATGGAAATATCTCAAAGTGGAAAATTCATTTAGCAGAAATAGATGGAGGTGAAAGTGAGGTGGAGTAGTGGTGTCTCTCCCGGAGACATGCTCTAGAAGAAAATTTCCTGAATATTTACAATAACTGCATTAAGATAAAAAAAAACCCCAGCAAAGTAAAAGATTGACTATGAAAATGATTCTCAGAAACATTTCCTTCTGATTAAATGTTGTGTGAAACTTGCAGTCCCGGAGCAGTGGGGCTGGCAAGGCACACTGCAATAGCAGATTCTTCATACAGAGGGAGCAAAAGTAACAAAACATTTATTTGATGTGTACTGGAATAGAGAGAAACAGTGGATCCTGGGTCTTTGAGAATCTGCTGGATTTGCTGACACAGGGGAGGAGAATGTGCATAATTCCAAAGGGATTTTGAGTCACACACTTACCTCTTGTTGGACGACTGGCACTGAAGAAGAAAGGAGAACTGGAACAGCAAAGGAGGGAAGATATAGACCAAACTCTGTGGAACAGCACTTCAGCTGAAGCTAAAGTAATCTTTTCATCTATGCTAAAGGGAACAAATACTTTTAGGATCAGTGGGCCATTAAAGCCAGAGTCTGGTTTGATTCAGTATTGGGTTTTGAATTATCACACTGATATGCAGAGGGATGAAGGTAAGTAAGGCAGGTTTTATTTGATGAGTGAATAGTGTTGTTATTTGATTGTCGTATTCAGTGACATGAGAATTGAAAATATACTACTAAGTCAGGTTTTGTTTGTTTGTTTGCATGTTTGGGGTTTTTGTTTGTTGTTTGTTTTGTGTTCATGCAGCTCCTTCTTCTCATGAACATAGATAATGTCAACTTTATGTTTGGTATTAATTCAAATAATAGAGGGACAGCAAGTCAGGCATAACATTTACCTGGATGTTTGTAGGCTTCAGGATGTTATTTGCAGGCGTCTCTAATACTAAGAGAGATATGGCTCTGTCTGTTATATGGTCTCTTGACTTATTTCTAGCTTATATTTCTAGTACAGCATTTGTGGAGGAATGAGTTGCACATTCTTTCAAAAGCAAAACCAACCAAACAAAAAATTCAGCACAAAATCAGATTACCCCCCACCGGTCTGAAAATATAACTGGATTAGGTAAAGGTTCAGTAATGATCTTTAAATGTTTGCACACTCTCAGGAATATTTGCAAAAGTGGAAGTGAAAATTATCATCTCTGTAAGAGTTCTGTGGGTCAAGGATCAGAGAAGAGTTATAGAAAATGAAGAACTGAAGTAATATTATAATACAAGTGGAACATCCATCAAAAAATTTCTCTCTGAATGCGAACAAGGTATGTTGTCATTTAAACTTGACTTCAGTCAACTGTCAATTTTGCATCAAGATTGGCACTATAAAGAGTACAAAACCGGAGGCAGCACAGCTGAAAGTTAGGGGGGGGACACAAGAACTAATATTTCAGGGACTGGAAAACATATATTGCCCCTAAGGCAATATTACTCAGTGTTAGAAAGAAGTCCATATCTCTTGAGTGTCCACAAAGTGTAGAAAGTTTGTAACATGGAGCTGAAATCAGTGGTTCAAGCTCAGGGTCACTCATTATTCTATGGAAATGAAAGAACAAAATGTCAGAACTGAAGCATGTATTCGACTCAGGCTTTAAAATTTTCTGAGCGTTTTTTTTGTGTGTGTGTGGCTGCATACTTAGTGGTCAAAGAAGCAGAGTACATCTCTACAGGAATAATCTGGTGCAATTGTGATATGGTTTATACATTAGATACATTACATTATTAGTTACATTAGTTACTAGTTACTCTACTACCAGTGGGATAACACACATATAACATAAGGACTCAGATATGACCGTCTGGGTAACTAGTTGCTCTTTTATTAGAAGCTGGCTACCTTTTTAAGTTATTCTGAATGCTGATGAGCATCTATATGGGTACATTTTTATTTACTGAGAACCAAAGGAATGCTGACTTGCAAATACACCTAGGCTCCAGAGACTTTCAATTGAGCTATGAAAAGAAAACTTTTCAAATTTGCAGTCAGAAAGAAGAGACAGACTCCTCAAAATGTTAAGTTGCTTAAGATTTAGGTGTCTCCTCAGTCTTTTTGTAATTTGAACCAGCAGAAACGTCTACTAGTCAGTAACCACAGGTGAAAACTAGGCCTTGTGGGCATTGATAAGAATTCTGCCAACAGCATCAAAGGAGCCAGGATTTGTGTATTAATTTCTGGATGTGTGTGCATTACATTCATGAATAGCTAGAGTGAAACACTCTGTCTCTATCTGTAAATCTGCATTTCATGTTTCTACGTACCAAATAGGTATAAAATTGTGTATAGTATACTCTAGAGCCTATACCCTTGAATATGGAAAAATTGGGTTCTAAATATGTTTGTTGACAAACATGCAGATTGCCTGAGAAAATCCTTAGATGTAAAAATTTACTGCTGACTATATACAGTATGCCTGCATATAAATTGCAGTGACACAGTAAAGTTTATTATGGATTTTCAGAGGTGTAGTGTAATATCAAGTTTAAAAAGTGCTTGAGGAATATAAACTACCAACGAAAACTGTAAGGAAGAAGTACACTGTGTTTTATGCATTAGAAGAATGATGCTAAGAGCATTACACCTGATGGAGTTATAAACTAGATGCATTAATATATGCATTTTACAATGTATATAATACAGCACTATTTTTGGGAACAATGAATAGCCAACTGGAAATTTCTCAGTTTCCCTTTAAGGGATGACTTTGAAAAGGGCAAAGATGACTGAATTTTTTCCGGTAGCAGCAGAGTCAAATGGTCATTCATATTTTTAAATTGTAGAATTTTTTGTGTGTTTCCTTTTTGTTCACTTTCAATCTACACTTATGTAATTCAGCTTTATTGGCATGACAGTTTGCAAAAAGTGAATTTCAAAGTCATGTACTTGACAATTAAATTAAAATGGATTTAAAATTTGCATACATAAAGTGATCTCACCAGCAGTGTTTGCACATGCATCTATTTGGGAAACAGGTCTAATGGTGATATTCATTTGTTCCTCCTCAAGTGAGTGAAGTGCACAATAATTTGTCATGTCTTTAAAATTGCGTTGAGAACTAAGGAATTTCTCAGAAGACTTTAACAGTTGGGCTCCTGTTTTTGGTTGATTGCAAAGATACTTTCATTTGGTACAGAAACATTAGAAGTCTCAAAAACTTTGTCCTTTATAGTCTATTAATCTAACTTCTATTTCTTCACGTTTTTTTCTTTTAACATATGGATGCATTATGTTGTACCTAGATGAAACTCCGGTCTCAGGAATCAAAATATTTAAGTCTCCTTGGCTTGCAAATTAGCTTTGTTTGGTGTTTTTTTGTATGTTTGTTTGTTTGTTTAAAATCTCTGTCAAACTAGGTGTCAAAATTGTGGAAGAATTATAGCCTGAAGGATCCTGGTAACACATAAGTATGCTCAGCTTGAGCATGGTTTACAGCATGCAGTGCCTGTGTCACCCTGGAAGATAGTGAATCCCAGGACAAATGCTGTTGTCCTTTGACGGGATCAACTTGCTGATCAAAGGTTTCCACACACCTAAAATGGAATTGAACTTTACACATACTCTGTCTGCAATGATTGTGTGTGCACCCCACTCGCTATTCGTTCTACTGTCATGCTGTATTTTATCTTTTACAAGTACTTCTGAGTCCATATTTCAAACCAGGTTATTGAAATGGTAGAGGTCTCAGACTTCTTCAATGTATTTTCCTCTAATTAGAGATATTTTAGAAAAAAATAGCTCCAGTATTTCATCCAATTTTTGGTTTACCAACAAGGACCTGTCTTATATTGTAGGCAGAGTGATGTAGATAGATCCCAGGTTACTGGGTCAGGAGAAAATGTGTGAAGCCTTTCTTAGCCAAGGACATGCTAAATACATGCTGAATTTTTTCATCACTTTATAGTTGAAATGGTAAAAGAGTGTTTTCTTCAATGATTATACTTTCTTTGTGTTTTTCTTTAGAAAGGTATACATTTGTGGATATGCTTATCCCATGTCTGATGGTAGAAGAGGTAGAAGTTGGGGCAGCGAGAATCTTATTTACATGGAATTTGGGTTCCTACAGTGACTTGCAAACCAGCTTGCAAATCATGCAATGCCAAAATTATGCATTAGCATCTGTAGCCTGGGTCCTCATGCTTATTTGGGATTGATAAAAGTCCTTTTTTATAGTAGAGTATAGCCAAACATCAGTATTAAGCACTTCCATTCAGTCTGATAAAGAGAACTAATTTAGCTTTAATTAAATCTAAAGTGACTTAACTAAAAACATTACAGGCAGCTGGAAGAGCATGTAAACAAACTATATTTTCTTTCTTTATTTAGATAGTTTTTGTTCTTCTTCGGTAGTTTTTTTTGGTGTTGTATTTAAAAGAAACATTTCTGTTACTCAAATAACAGAGTATTTCACTAGACCCACATTTCATTTCTTGCATAGAAAGAAGTGACAACCACAAGAAAACTAAGTACAGCACATTGTTTAGAGGGACATGCAAGCCTTTTCATACTGGGTGTTGTATATTCTTTCCCCAAGTATATATTTCTTCTATCTCTGTATGTATAATTCAATTTATTATAAGCTCCAATTTACTCTTTAGTAGTTCTTGTAAAATGTCATTTCTCTAACGACTTGAATGCTGGACTTGAAGGAATACTAAGTAAGTTTGCCAACAACACTAAATTGGGAGGAGCTGTCAACTCCCTCAAGGTCAAGAGAGACCTCGACAAATGAGAGAGATGGGTAATCACCAACCATATCAAGTTTAACAAGGGCAAGTCCCAGATTCTTCACCTGGGATGGGACAACCCTGGCTGTGTGTGAAGACTGGGAAATGAGGCTGGGGAGCAGGGACTTGGGGATTCTGGTTGATGGCAAGCTGAACGTGAGTCATTGTGCCCTGGCAGCCAGGAGGGTCCACCTGTGTCCTGGAGGACACCAGGCACAGCATCACCAGCCTGGCAAGGGAGGTGATTGTCCCACGCTGCTCTGCACTGGGGAGGCCTCACCTCGAGTGAGTTTTGGGTGCCACAATATAAGAAAGATACTAAATCATATTAGAGAGTGTCCAAAGGAGGGCAACAAAGATGGTGAAGGGACTAGAGAGGAAGCCATATGGCGAGTGGCTGAGGTCACTTTGTCTGTTCAACCTGGAGAAGGGGAGACTGAGGGGAGACCTGATTTTTGTCTTCAGCATTCTCGTGAGGGGATGAAGAGGGGCAATTACTGATCTTGTCACTCTTGTGACCAGAGAGAGGACTCAAGGAAAGGGCATGAAACTGAGTTGGGGGACATTTAGGTTAGATATTAGGAAAAGGTTCTTCACCCAGAGGGTGTTGGGCACTGAAACAGGCTCCCCAGGGAAGTGGTCATAACACCAACCCTCTCTGAGTTCAACAAGTGTTTGGGTAATGTTCTCAGGCACATGGAGTAAATGTTAGGGTATCCTGTGCAGGGCCAGGAGTCAAACTTGATGATCCTCATGGGTCCCTTCCAACTGAGCATATTCCATGATTCTATCTATATGTATACAGGTGAAAATTCACTGTATCCTCTTTGAGGGCTATCAATATTTACCAACACTATTTACATAGGACTTTTTTCTTTAGTGGTGAATTGCAGACAGGTTCAGACATGAAGAGATTCAAAAGGTTGAAAAAAAAAAAAAGTAGCTAACTTTAGTATGACTTCTTTTTACCAGACTTCTTATGTATTACCTGTCTCCAAACATGCAATACTGGTTTCTCTAACACCCGCAACTCAGCTTTTTGTGAAGCTCAAGCCTTTTGTAAAGCTGTGAAACAGTGAAACAGGTTGTCCTGAGACAATGTCTCTGTTCTTGACTGTGTATGTGTGTTTGTGGGTTGGCTTACATGACCTCCAAAGATCCCTTCCAGCTTAAATTATTCCATAACTATATGATACAGCTGAAGTGGGAAATTTGTAGCAAAGTGGTAATGCCAGATGATTTTAAATTTAGATTGCAATAATGAGTATCCACACAAAATCACCTGAATGCCAGATGTCCTACAGGGTTCCAGGGGGATAGTTTGCAAAGCAGCAGTCATCACATTTTCAATAAGAATTGCAAAAAGAATGGGTATTTACTTTGGAATCTTTCCAGAGGGAGCAAAATAAGTAAAATCTGTCTCTGGAAATGGGAAGACTAGTATAGATCATTTCTATGTAACCATGTGCATGCAACCTGAGTCAGCTTGGCCAAACGAAAATAGCATTTTCAAGCTGATACATATTTACCAGGACTGCAAGTGAACAAATTCATTCCGAAATTATGTGAAGTCTGTTTGAATGCTCTTCTGATAAGCAATCCAATTTTACAAACACCTGTTACCTCTGCTGTGGGTGATCCATCCAAGAAGAAAAATCTTGGATTTAAAAGTGAGTCTGAAAACTCCGTAAAAACCTTTGGTTTTCCTTGGGGCTCGAAGTGAGGGTACAGCTTTACTAGGTCAATGGAATCTGTAGGAGATAAAAATAATTCTTTAAATGATTGTGTGGTATGTATTACAATACAGAGGAATGGCAATATATTTTTCTGTCGACTGTACATCTTTCTCTCATACTGTTTCCTCCTTTCAACCACAGAATACTTCCATACCCACCCTCCATCAGGCTTTTTCTATCAGCCAGAGATGAATTTCAGCTCTCATTGTGGAATTGCCATCCCTTCTTTTGGTTGCAGCAGCTATAGCTTTCACTGGAAATGGGAATTATCTGTCCCTTTTGATATGCCTTTTCATCTTGCTCAATGTTATGGCTTTCTGACAGAGTTTTATATAGCCAAAACTTTATAGCAAGCTTTTCTTTTTTCTGAATGTTCAGCAAATTTCCTTTAGGTAAGTGTCAGATTATATTTTATAGAAGTAGTTGAGAATTTTGCATTATCTTTCATGGGAGCAACAAGCAACACCTAAGGATATTCAAGTGTTGTCCTACATTAGCTCTCCAAACATAGTAAGTCATTGCATATTTGGTTACATACCAAATCCAGAAGGCAGAAGATTGCATGCGTGGATGTTCAGCAGAGTGATGGAAATAGTGACATTAAGTGAAGCCAGATTTGGTCAATGCTTATTTACAGCGTACCAGTTAAAGCCGAGGTAATGGCATAAAAGACAAATTTAGAATAAGAATGATTATAGTTTTCAGTTTAGCCATAGGAGAGGAGGACAAGTGAATTAGCCCTCCAAGCACTACAAGAAACCTCAGTGTTCAGGCAATTCAAATGTCTTGGAGCTGTTCTTACTTGTAACCTTAATAGCTGGTACAGATAAGAATTCAAATTTCCTTTTTATTTTTTTTAATAATCCTTTTTTGTTTTAAGAAAGGGATAAGATTAAATATTAGTGATAAAAATACTCAACATCTGGGATGAGTAAATTTGTTATTGATCTGTATGAGTGTACTATTAGAGTGAGGTAAGCTAGCAGACTATATATTAACAAAAAAGAAACTTAATTCATGTTTATTTATTTTGTTTCTTACAACTTAAATATGACATGCAGTCTTAGAATAAACTGGTAATTTGTTTTTGCTTAATAAAACTGAATTGAAATAAGTGATACTCCAGCTGAATTCTGAACGATATGTTGATTTTTTCCAATTCCAGAAGAAATTAGTGATCCAAGTTTGCTTGGAAAAAAATTGCTGTCTAAACCACAAAGCTGTCTTACTCTTTTGTTCAACTCAACATTAAAATAAGTATTGATTCTTTAAAACAGACCATTACAGAGCTGAAGTGTAAATAACTATTTATTCCAGTTCTCTGGAGGAAAATGCATCTAGTTTAGGCATTGGTTTAGCCCTGAAAATTATTTGTCTGTAATTATAAAAGACATTCAAGAAGAAAATTAATTAATCTAATAGTCTAATAGGGATTTATGTTTGTCAATGTCAATACAGTAGAAGCAAGTTAGAGGAGTTAACAAACTATAACTTGTACTGAGGGAAATTCTTTGACATGAAACATCTTTTGCTAATGTTAACATCCTGAAGAATGCAGTCTTCAAGAACCACGTGGGATGGAGAAGCGTGTCAACAAGTATGCAAACATCACCAAGCTGCCCATCATTTAACTGTGCTACACAGAAATTGTGCTGGTGACAACACCTTCTAACCGGCTTAGATATGGCAGGGAAGGAAAAGGCAGTTTTATCGGTGTTTAGGAGTTTGATTTCTTCTGCGGGACTGGGTCTTGCTTGGAATTTCAGATATTGAAAATGTGTTTTCTGGAAAAAGCAGTGGTCAGGGAACTAGTCACTCCTACTGAACCATCACAGAATGCACGGTTAGTGAAAACACAGGCGAAGATAAGATTGTTAAGTTCAGCACATGAATGTTTAAACCCTTTGATCAGTGCAATTATGCATGGAAGCACCAAATCCATTTGCCTGAAACCACAACAGCAGTAAACAGCACTCCACAACCCTTAACAGAGATTTCTGTATGATCGGTCTCTGATAACCCATGCCAAGGCCTCTAGGAGACTGATGATCGTGTCAGGCTGAGGTGGTATCACATACAGCTGACACCATCACAGTTGAGAAGGGGAGCTGTCCTGGGCTTGGTTGCTGTCTTTTGTGGTCCTCTCACAGTCAGCTGAAGGATTTTGCCTCAGCCACACAATCCTTGCACCTTTTCTCCTCCCCTTCTCCACAGGAAATGATGAAATGCTGACTGGAGTCTCAAGGTGCCTTTAGGAAATAGATATTTACTTCCCTGAAACCAAACATTGCTGACATGTAGCTGTTGCAAAGAGAAGAACTACCTTTTTGTTCTCCTGAAATCCCAGGTCACTTTTTCAATATTGGCAAGGAACAGGTTCAAGATTTGTATATTTCAAACATGTTTCTGTCTTTTCCTGGTCTTCTCCGTCCTCTCTTTCCATATGTAAGCAATCATGTCTGTCTGGATAGTATGTAAAAAGATGATAATTTATACAATAATGTTTTGTATTTGTTTGCTTTTCCAGCTGATCTGACACTGTTTGAATACAATATTCTGTGAAACTAACAGGAAGGCTGGTTTCTAGCTTTCACTGAGCATTTATAACCCCTCTCTCTGTAAACAGACTGTGCAAAAATGGAAAAATGCTAACAGTGGGTAAGAATTGTGGAACAGAGACTGAATAGCTGGACTCCTTTCTCAGGGCTGCTGAATTATTGACCTTGGGATGTGACTGGTCAGAATGAAGAAAGTCATATTACTGCAGAGGAAATAAATAATAATTACATTTTTATTAGAAATGTGTGTATCTCCTTATTGGCTCAGTTTTGTATTGTGATCTACTGGATGAGTTAATTTGTTTCCTGGGACAAATGAGTAACCATGTCAGCTGTGCCAAGAGAAGGAATTACTTTTGAGGCCCAAAAGATTTTTGCTTTTTAAATATTTTTCATATATTTGTAGCTCTGTAAACTACTATTACATAGTTACGTATCTTCTTAATTAACTATAATGCATTTCCTACCCTTTCTCTTAGGTTTTAGAACAATAACCTGACCTTCTAAACACATTCCTGGAGTATTGTGTAGTCTTAATGTCAGGAAGAGGATCTACAAGAAGAATATTTTGTTTTCTAACCAGAATCTGAGAAGTCATACCAAAAAGTGGGGCAAAGAAACCCTTGGACTAACTCTAGTGGGTGGGTTACTGGGGCAATTGAATCTCTTATTTGATGTACCTGTTAGATGTCCTAATTAGGTAACTTTACAAAATTGTGGAGATTGGGTGCTGGGTGGGCCCCATCACCACTGGGACACCTGGAAGCTTCCAGATAAAGGTCTGCTTTTTTACTTTACTATTCTAATCCTGCTGCAAGAGATTTTTTTCCTCTTTTGGTTATAGGCAACACTTTGGTGAATGTGCCTGTCTGTCAGAAGTTATTCTCTGTTTCTGGTTCAACAGTTAGTATGAGTACTTGTGTACCTGTTTCAACTAAAATGAGCTGTGCTTGTGTACACCTTTTAAATAGTTGATCTTTGATAACTTGGCTCAGGTTGTGTCTGTGGCCCTAGAGGTGAGGATGGTAACAAGGAAAAGTTTGCTTAAAAATTCTGGGGGCTATCAGTATTGTCTGTTTGCAAAGTACAAAGTATGAGTATATGAGAAGTACAGCAGCAGGTCATGGCTTTTAATACTGGCAGCTAAAGTCTGATATAGAGGGAAGACCAACAAATTGTAAAAAAGGCACAGAGAGAACTTGGTGCAAAGAAAGCCACCATAATGTGGGGAAAACCCCACTCTCCTAAACACAATAGAAGAGAAGAAATGCTTGGTGCCTTGGGCTAGAGAGGCAGATAGGGTTATTAGTGCACATCTACAGTGCAGCATCCTTTGCCCTTTTAATTCAAGAAACTTAAACTGCATGTGCTGCATGGTCAACAAAGATAACTCATCCTAGCTCCTAGGAAAGATAAATCTCCAGGGTTCCTTTGGAGATAAATGGAGGATGATTTTTATAATAAGAGACAGGAACATAGAAGCTGGTAAGACAAATTTTGGTATTTGGAGTTTTATGGCCTGATTTTGTGTTTGTAACATACATTATATCTATATCAGATTAAGTTCTTATCCAGATAATATTTAAGAATATTTAAACTGTTAAAATCTTAAATCTGGAGTCATGCTGACTACATTTAGAACATGTTAATTCTCCAGGTCAAGGTAACACTGATATTAAAACAGATGTTTTTGCCTGTGTATTTAAACATCAATTCATTCAAGCTTATCCCATATATGATGATGGGTTGTATCAGGTTGGTTTTTTCCATTATTTTTTTTCCATGCTGCAGTGCTTTACTCTTGCACAGTGCCTATTTCTGCCATTTTACAGAGATCTCTGCCTTTTTACACTTTCCTACATAGAAAAGCACTCTTACTCAAACATTAAAAATCCTAAATAGTCCCCTTGTCAAGTGAATGTGTGTGTGAAAACTGTCCTTTTTCTGTCAAACGTCAGTCTGGCTATGAAAAAGAGAGTTACTCTCTTTTTGGCACTTTATGATGATTAACAAAGGATGTCTGAGAAACTTCCCTTCTTCACTTCAGCTTCTCACTTCAATCACTGCGGACTACGAAGTTATTGACCTTTTGTACTCAGCAGCACCCTAACACAGGAGTTAACAAAAAAGGAAGGAAGTAGAGCTTCCTTGAACAAAAAAAATAGAACACTATTTTCCTGTTTCGACAACTCATTGCAATTTGTGGACTGTATTTATTCGAAATAAATTATTTCATCTTAGAGATAATAATAAACTTCCCCAGGGAAGTAGTCACAGCACCAAGCCTGAGTTCAAGAAGCATTCGGACAATGCTCTCAGGCTCATGGTGTGACTCAGGGCTGTCCTGTGGAGGGCTAAGAGTTGGACTCAGTGATCCTTGTGGGTCCCTTCCAACTCAGCAGATTCTGTGATTCTGTTAAATTTGTAAATTATTATCAGTAACTGCAATAATTTTGCTGTTCAGTTTCAATTTACATAATTGACAATGCGTCAAAATATGAATGCAACTCTGTACACATTTTACTTAATACTTCCCTTTAACAAAGCTGCTTTCACTGATCTGCTGTGAAATTTTGGACAAATCACTATACCATACCCTATTTGATTTTAACTTGATATCTGAAGTTTAGGGATCATTTTTCCTTTTTTTAGATCTTTTCCAGATTGCTCAAGGAAATATTATGTTTGAGCCAAGTACTGAAATCTTTGAAGTAAAAAGCATACATCTCAGTTATTAATGGTTTCTTAGTCCTGTTCTTCCTAGTCTTTCAATATAGATTAAGTCAATCCAGTGAATTATAATGGCTCTTTTACTTCCTTGATTGTTGGCTTGATTAAAAAAATGGGGATGGAATTATAAGGAAAGGCATTTGCAATCTAGATTCTTGAGGTGTTTTCTTAATATAAGACTTGTAGAAGATGAGGTACCTGGCAGTTATATACTCACAGATGAAATATGGAAAATCCAAAGGCGTAAAGGAACTGATAGGAACTCTGGTTTCAGTCGGCTTATTTTGAATGTAACTGCTGTATTTCAGGTGTTTTAAGGTTGAATGTTGCTCATTTTTTAAAATGAAAAATGAGGTTCTTTAATCTTAAATGCTATAACTATCAGTATGATGCTAATGATTTTTAATACATATTACTACAGTGAAATATTTACAACAGTTGAAAATCTTAACTAGGTTATAGACGGATTTTGCGAAAAAGCAGACCAAGGGTATCTTTGGGAAGACTTAATTTGTTGGAATGTTGACAGTGATAGTCTGAAGACAAGATTCAGATGTGTTTGTTGTCTGCCATCATGGGCATGGTCACTACATATGACTATCATTGCCAAATGTCCAAATTCCTCCAAAATAGGCCTGCATTAAAAAAAAAAAAAAATGCAGCTACATAGAGATCAATAGAGAATTTACAGCAATAAAAATGGTAGTGATGTTAGGCATGCTCTGCAATATAACAATTTAAATCTTTCCTGTAATCATGAGAAACTCTGCTTAAAGCATTCAAACAGATAGCAGGAGTATAGAGCTTGCAATCTAGCATTTCTGCATGTTGCTCAGTGTCCTGTTCCTTTGCCTGCCTTCAGTCACAGAGGTGCCCATTTTGTGGAATATATTAACCAGCTGCCAGGTAATCATAGTAGTGGTTGAATAAAGGAGGGACAAACAGAGTTGTTAAAAGGAGCCATTATTGTATTATATCCTTAATACACTGTCAGCAGCTGATAGTGTTACTAGTCATTCCCTTTTTTTAGTTTCATGAAATATTGAGCAGATTCAGTCACACAGCAAATAAACACTTAGAGAACTTGGGGCTTTCATTGCACCCAGTCTATTCTAATATGTGGTCTCTACAGCTTTGTCTGTAAAAATGGAGCAGAAGCCTTGTAAAGACCCATCCTTCTAGTGACTTTGTAAAAGAATTTAATATAAGAGAGATTAAAAGAAAAAAAAAACAGGAAAGAAAGATGCAAGTCCTTTTAGAGCTTCTTCATTTATATTTAAGCAGAGAAGAGGTCATGGGCCATAGGGATTTTATTTTGATTTTATTTATTGAAGTGCTGGGTTTTGTTCTAGTTTGGATTTATTTGTATTTGGTTATGAGCAAAGGCTGATTATCTCTCTTTAACTCTCTCATTCAAAATATGAGGAGGAGTATCTGCAGTCTGTGCTCAGTTAAATTGTATTCATGTAAAACTTCTATTAAGTAATTGGTTTGTGGTTGGGAAGATCTAACACTGATAAAGTTGGTGGTAAAATTTATGCCTGATTTTGAATGAGCTGTGAAATTCTCATATATATACAATGCTTTTATAATTGACAAAGATAATAGAAAAATTATATAACAGGCAAGAACAGCATTCTGTCATTTTTCTGATCATGACAACAAAGAAAATAAAAGCTTCTATTAAGACACTTTTGTTCTTTTGTTGTTAGTTCTCCATCACCTAGAATAGCAAAACTACTGAGGTAGTCACTATATTTAGGTAATGGATGAGACAACAGACACTGTTGAAAAGTATTGGTGACTCACTTCTTTTTTTCTGTCATTGACTGTAGCTAAAACCCTGTCTCATAATGAAGTGAATAAGCAGCAAAAATTTGTATGTTTTATTCTAGGCATTCAGTATACCCCCGCATGTCACTGTTCATTCCTATGGAACAGTAGGTCAGCTCAAAGTCTGGATGGAACAATTCATGCTATAGACAGGGAAATACATGAGCAAGACATGTGCAGAGACTTTGTACACTTTGCCCTTTCAGCTGCCCATGGGATTCAAATGCCCATTACCACAAGAAATATGTCAATCCTGGCTCGCTTTTTATTTCCTATTGTACTTATCATAGAATCAAAAGTGTTTGCCTACCCAAGCTGTTCTGGTAGAATTTTCTTTTTATTTAATTGGTTGCAGCATAAATTTTGTCATCAGCCTTCTTCACTTCTGTTATGGAGCACTTTTTAAAACTTAGACTGTTTGGCATTTTTGCCTTTCAGTATATGAAATTCATTACACTGACATTTAATCACTTCAAGATTTCCACACTGATTTTTCTAATGGAAGTAGACTAACATTAGAGCAGAGGTACACTCTGCAATTTGGTTTGCAAATGAAGTAGTGGAAGGTCCTTAAGCACAGAGTTAATTTGAGCTGATGCCCTCTTGACATCAGAAGGAGTACACCCTTTTAAAAAATGTTTCATCAGGTCAATAAAAAACATCAAATGTTGGCCTTTTGTGCATCACTTTCTGATTAGAGCTTTGGAAGACTGGTGTGTTTAATATGACATGAAGTAACCTTCATGTCATATTAAAAGGAACTCCACTGCTTCCACTTAGGTTTAGAACTGAAAATCTTTCAAGATCACATAAACTATTACAGACAGAATGTGAACATGCTGGAGGAACCACAGAGTGAGTATAATGGATGAGAAATGATAAAACACCCTCCAATATCCTAAAATTCCCATTAATTATTGTAACTCCTTTCTTGATTAGGTCATTGACATCTCTTTGATTTTTTGTGAGGTATCTGAGGGAATTGCTGAACTGTCTCCTATCCACCAAATACCTAAAAATATTACTTAGTCTGTGACATTTTCTGGGTGGAGTCTCAATATCTGCTTTATTGAGCACTTTCCGTGCTACTCCTTCTGCTTTCCCCACCTTCTCCGGGGAATTTTCTCCAATCCAAATATCACTGGTATATTGTACAGTTTCATATCTTGGGGGAGTGAGACTCTGTAAAAATTCAGCAAGTGCAGTGTGAGTAGTGGTGGGTGAGTGTTTATACCCTTATGAGAATCTGTTAAGGCATACTGTATTCCTTCCTGAGCAAACTTCTCTTTATCCTACTCCTTTCAAGGGATCCATTAGGAACATAACTTTTATACTGACCCCTGCCCATCCAGGGGTGTGCAGCTGCTTGCAAGAGAGATGTTAAGTTTGCAGTTTGGTACAGCAGCTGTTAGTGGGGCTGTATTGTCACTTGCTCAGTGCCACCTCTGGTGAGCAAACTGGCCAGGCAGGTGAGATAATGGGGAGTGGTTCTGGAGATGATTGTCTTTTCTCCACAGCAGCTGTGATTTCAGAAATTCTATTTCATGCTACAACACAGATTGGATACTGCAGTGTGTCAGGTGGTGCAGGGGCTCTGTGTAGTAGCCCTAGGGCAGATTCCCTGTTTCTGTCTGAGCTGAAGGAACACGCACTGCCTATCACCACATGCCAGATTTGTCCATTTAAAACATCAAAACCTAAAATATTTTTATGATGGCCTTTAACTGTGAAGTGAACAATTGCCATGTGGCTCTCATTAGGGAGCCATAAACTGCCCTTGGCTATTCAACACACAATTTTGCAGTTCACACTTCTCACCTCCACTGTTTGCCATGTGGATCTCATGCCCTGCTTCTTGCCATCTCGTGTTACCACTGAAATTTGTTCTCCTGTATTTATTAAAAATGTTTCCAATTGTCTCTGGGGACTAACTGGAATTAATATGTATGGGCCATCATCACCTATCCACTAATCAGCCTCCACATCCTGGAAAATCAGGCCCAATTACTAATTTTCTCACTTAGTGGCCTGCAATTTCTCCCTAAGTGGGAGGAAGGGGTTGCCTCCCTTTTTAGGGAGTTGAAATATGCTTCTTCCTTTCACTATTATCTTTTTTCTGGGATGCTTCATTCAAGCTCCTTGTACTGCCAGTAGGCTGACCTTGAATTGAGGCTACAGGAACACCTAGGAATGCTCTGGGATCCAACCATAATTCATTTCTCTGTTCTTGAGATTCTGTTCAAGGGTTCTTATCTTTTTTATCTTTGTTCTAGTTTTTCTTCCTTTTTTCACTAGTCTGTCTGTGATCTCCTCCCTTAGGGGTATTGTTTTTCAGCTGGTGCATTGTCCCAGCCCATTTCACAGCTCCACTTAGCAATGCCTCACATTAATTCCACCCATTTAGGGAGTTGTTTTTATTATATTCATTATCTCTTTCTATCTCATCCCATTTTGCAGCTAGCTGAGGTTTAAGCATTGTCATGGCTCCTCTAATCAGTAGTTTTTACATTGTGAAATCTACTGTAGCTGATAGTGGGACATCATGGGGTCCTCATTTGTGCATGGTCGTGTGCACTCGGCTATTGTGACAGCTCTAGAGAGGTCACTTGGGGATTTAATGAGGATTATAGAGGGTTCACCTTGCTCCATGATATCTAACCCTCCAGCCCAATAAGCTACTTGTCTGGTGATAGAATGGGGGAGTTTGTTGCGTTGGGTCCTAAATTTAAAAAAGCTCCTGGGTCCCAGTAACCATTTTCTCTCAACATGATCCTGTCACCATCACTTAGAGATACTTGCTGCATGTATTCAGTTTGTTTCACCAAGGATCCTGCATTATCTCCCTTGCAAATTTGTCAATTGCAGTGGATCCCATGTTTGTGTACATGTTAGATAGACAAATGAAATGAGAACTGTTTCCTCATGTACTATACTTTTTTAAATACAGCGAGAAATGTATGGGAAGGGCATCAGAAATAACAATAAACTGAAAGCTTCATAAATGGTAATTTAAACTGTCAAAAAATAAAATTTGTATAATTCAGTATTTTTTTTATCTCTTGCCATTCATAAAGGCAATAATGGGAGTTGATGCAGCCTTTTCCCATTTATTGATGGTGAATTTTCAATTAATTCAATGTTGCTAATTTTCTTCTCAATTTCCTGACAATTTTTTTTTCCTTTGCCAATTCCCCCCTTTCGCCTTAATTTGATGTGGAATATATACGTGTGTGTGTGTATATATATATGTATATGTATATGTGTATATAGATGGATTGCTTCAGTTGTATCCAGACTTGAAATTCAATGTGATCTGGGCACTCACTGCTTTTGAGCATCTGTCTGGTGTTGGTGAGTTGAGTGTTCTCTCTCACACTCCACCATTACACAGGAAGGCAACATTTAGTGATAGGTCCAGTCTGAAACAGCTGTGTGCAACCATGCAGACAGCCAGTTCAGTGAGATTTGAAAATGTCTGCTAACATGCTATTGTGTTCCACTTGTACTGAAATGTTTCCCATTACCATATAACATTAAGGTTTGTAGTACAAGGGCAAAGGCACAAATGTAATGAGTCTCAGACAATGCGAATGCTCATTTATGTCCTGTCCACTGCACTAACATTCTATTAGAGAAATGAAACCCCCGAGTTTAGTCTATGCTGCACGCTGTGGTGGTGAACATGAAAAAACAAACCACCCACAAGTCAGATGCTGAGTGCTGTAGACCCACCATAAGGAAAGAATTCTTTTCCATGTACTCTGTCTGGTAATGATTATCAGCCTTCCTGAATACTTGATTTGGATACATCCCACGTATGTATGTAACTCAGGCATATGTAGCCATCTAGGAAAGCCTGTAAGAGGAACAAGAGTTCTTATCACAAAGAACTATCTACTTATGCAATGTTATATATAAACTCATAAGTCTTCTTCTTGAAAAAATAGAATTTTCTTGCTGCTGTCATTACTCTATTTGTAAGCCTTTTCCTGAATTTGTTGTAAAGATGTATTTACAGCTGATTTATTACTATTTAATCTTGTGCTGATATTACCCCACTTAGCTCTTTTTAATAATTTTAATCATTTTAGGAGATATTCCAGTTAAACTTCACTGAAACTAGTTGTCCAGAACCATACACAATATTTCTGATTAGATCTTTTGCTTCCTCTCACAACAAATATCTTTCCCCATGCATTTGTGAATTCATTAGCCCATTCATAACTTCAGTAATCACTATTCATTGTCATCTTCCAGTGCCATGAATCTGCTTTTCCTACTATTAATTTATATTTCATTCTATCGGTTAAATCATAGTAATTTAGTGCTTTTATAAAATGTTCTAGTCTTTGTATTAATGATAATCCTGTACAACTTTATATTGTCTACTAATTTCATTTCTACTTTTCCTGAAGATCTTTTAGTAACTTATTACACAGGACTGATAAGACACATAGTAAACTATCTCCATTCCTTGTCTAACCACATCCTTAGCTGCTTTGGAAATTAAGTATTAGCACCTGGCTTCTCCACCTTTAGCAAACTTTCTCTGCGGGGAGAATGAATCAAATGCCTTATTTAAATATCTGATAAATAATATTCTTCTGTCTAATAAAGCAGATAACTTTCGAGAAAAGATATTGGATTGGTTTGAGATGACCAACTCTTGATCAAGCCACATTATAACTTATACTGCCTTTCGTTTATCTCTCTACCTTTACCTCTTCCTTCAAATGCTATTCTTTGTATTTTTTGTAGATTGGTCTATTAAGTCTAGTGGTTTCAGAAGTTGTCTTTATTCGCGTTCTTTTGAATTTAGTTCTACCTTTACTGTTCTCCAGTCATAAGATGCTGCCCCCAAAAATTCTGGTAACTGGAGTGTCAATTTCATTTGACAGTTTCATATTTCTATATTCTAATGTGGACTATCCAGCCTGCCTTGTTTTTGCTTTATGAGGTATTAAGAATGTTAACATTTATTTCTCCCTCAGGTGTCATAATTTCTTATGCACTACCCTCATTTTTGCTCCTTACTCCACTAATGTCCTTATTATTAACTTTATAGAAAATGGAGACAAAATATGCATTTAATGTGTGGATCAGAACTGTAATCAGATTAGAGTAATGTTTATCTCTAATAAAACTCTGTTTAATAATAAATTCTATATTTGCACACTGCAACATTTTTTGTTCCCCATGCTTCTTTATTGGTTGTAAAGAATTTGTGCTGATTGTTTTAATGGTAAATGAAGTCTAGCTCCAAAAATTTAGCTATGTTCCTCTTTGCTATATCTTGTAACTTCTGAGAAACAGTGCTCTCTCTTTGTTCTTGGTAGATTTGCATATGTACAAAACCAGCTAATTCACTGAAGGAAACCTCATAAGCTTTTTCTATTAGCTTCTTTTGCTTTTTCTTCCTTGCAATTTAAACCCTAAGTAGTGCCTGCCCTTTGATTTAAAGTAATTCCTTACTTTTCATGTTTTAAAATCTTTTCATTCCTAATTCACTGTGTATGCTTTCATTAGTTCCTTTCTAAAATCCCAAACATTAGTCATAGGCAGGTCTGTTGTGTGTCTTGCAGTTTGATAAAGACTGATTCAGTTTATGATCACTATAGCCAAGATTATTTTCTATCAAAAGCTGTTCTGTAAGACCTTGATTCTTGCTAAACCCATGTCCAAAGAAGCATTAATTTTCATTGGTTCACTGGATGTTTATTAAAGAAATCTGTCTTACAGCAGTTTCAAGTCTACCTAAACCTTCAGTTCTTGATGGTGGCATTTATATTGCATCCAAGTTTGGGTGATTAGTTTCCCAAGCTCTCACAATCACTACTCTTTATTTCTTAATCTTATAGAGATTTCTCTTCATATTCCATCCCAAGCTTAGTATTTCTGTGACAGTACTCTAAAGCTTTCTCTTCTGATGCTTTTCAAATTCTATCCTAAAGAGATTGTGTTTCTTCACTGCAGAATTAGTTTTCAACCCATGGTCCACAGACCCGGGGAATTCCAGCATCTATGTCTTTAGGATGAGTAGAGGGTAATTAGAAAGGCAAGTTTACTGTCAATAGGCTTAAATACCTAAATTCTCCCTCGACAGCTTCATGCTGTTTTCATACATTTCTACAACAATGCAGAGCTGCCTGATCACCTCCAGTCTTATTGCTGTCCTTGGATAATTGAAAGGTTTCACTCTTTTATCCAAATCACAGGTAATTTTTCTGCCTGTTTCCATTCCTGCAATATCCAGTTACGTTTTATGCTTGATGTTAGGCTTGCAAGAGCATGTTGAACATGTTTTACTAAAACATGTTTTAAATGAACATGTTTTACTAATAAAGTAATTAAATGGGGAATGAGCACTTTTTTCTTTTGAAACAGAATCAGGAAATATTTTGGTTTTTTGTAAGTTTTGAGCGGTTTGTCCAGCCTTCCAAAATACAGGTTAGAACCAACACAATTTATTATTATTATTGTTATTGTTCTTATTATCATCTAAAACTTGAGTGTTTTCAAATACTTTTTTCCTGTCAGAAGCATAAAATATTCTATTTAAAATGAAAGCGGTTCTAATTTAAATATTTTTTGTGTTCAGCAATGCATTTTTGAAGTAGCTCCTGACCAAGCACTCCGTCAGAAGTTTGTGCTTTGCTCCATTACCTGAATGCTAAGTAGTAAACTGACATTAAATGCTCCAGACATTAATGTAAGTCTTTCTTGAGGAGAAGAAACGAAACAAAAATATAAAAATGCTGCAAAGCATCAGTTTTCTCTGTGACAGCTGTGCTTTTAAGTTTTAGCATACAATAGCAGAGCTAGATGAGGTTAGAAAGTTGTCATAATTAACAGAAAAAAAAGCCCCAAATAATCCTTCAAGCAGCTAGAACAAATTAGTGAAGACATTTTAAAATCCTGCTATTAAAGAAGTTGATTTAGAATAAATATCACTTCCTTTCCACACAAGAAGATAGAAAATTTCACCGGTTGTACTTTATTAGGATTATCAGGAGTATATTACTGCGGAGCCATCAGGCCAGACTGCAATAACTCTCAGAACACTGGTCAGCAATTACTGCCAGCATCCAAGTATGAAAAGCTGAGTAGAGAGAACTGCCTGTTTCACTGGACATTTTCTTCCATGTGATTTGCTACCCTATGTGAACCTTGTTCTCAGAATTTCCCGTGGTGTTCCAAAGGCAGCTTGTGACTTTCCACAAGGACAAAGAAATAATTTTGCCCCCAAATATACCAATAAATAGAACTGGGTGGAAAAGAAAGTTTTCTACTGTCTGATACAAGTAGATTCCTAGACATGAAGTAATCAACAGGATTCTCAGGAAATAGATTTCTAAAAGTCAATATTCATCACAATATTAAAATTATTGTCAATATTTACAAATACTCTTATTGAGCAACTGACTGCACTAGTGTTATTTTAATGCTAATATGAAATGCACTACTATTTTAAAACTTTGAATTAACTACTTATGATCAGTACTTGCTTTCTGTTGTAGGATCTAGGTGTTTCACTTTCAAGTCTTCTTAACTGATGATAACTTTCTATATTTGTTCTTTTTCTATCTAAAACCATAATTGACTTAAGTGTATTTTGCAAAAGATTTGCTCAAGAAATGAAAGATTAATGGCCATGAGCCCAAGTGACTTATTCCATCTCTTTTTCCCTACAGGTTTTAATCTTGATACTATGTATAACATGAACATTAGTCTTAGGTGCCAGATCAGCAGAAGTATTAACGCACAGGGCTAGTACTTTGGCTTTATGAGTTCTTTCTAGTCTAAAGAGACAAAGCTTGAAAGACATATGTTTATTTAGTTGTTTGCAAAACTGAAAATAACATTTCTCTTTACAGGTGGGAAAATGACGTGAAAATTTACAAATTGACAAACAATACATTTGAGTCCTACTTAAAAATACAATGCCCTATTCTGCTTTTATGAATGAGATGATGTCTCTGTATTTGTCCTGACTAACAGTCTCAGGGTGCCATTTTTATAAGATCTAGTATAAGACCTGTAAAACATGTATTTTGTATGTAAAATAATTTTATGATTTTTTTATCAGAATATGAATGTCTGGTAACAGCACCAGCTTCAGAAACTTTCTTTAAAACTAAAGTGAATAGCTGACTCCAGAGCAAAATTTGAAATAGCTGGATGAAATTTTCAAAAGTGCAATACGATTTTTTGCATTGAAAATAATACTAACTATTACCTATTACTGTATTAGTTATTAATAATAGCTACTAGCTACAAGATGTTAATCAATATGAGAGATTTAGTCTGGAATTGCTTACCTTTTTTAGGGGATCTCATCTATTGTGATTTGACAGTTGAATTGCTGTGTTATTCAAAAAAAAAAAAGAAAAAAAAAAGAAGCCAAAGATGACTGAAGGCTGAGCTGGTTCAGTATAGAAATAATTGTTAAGGAAACACTTCTGGATTTTTGAGGTGAAAGTTTCACATCTTGATATTATGACAGATGAAATAATTTAACATGTCTGTCTGGCTTGCAGAGTTTGAGTTCACTGATACCCACTGGTTGAATGAAGAGGAGCTGGAGACCTGTCCGGGGGTTGGCTGGGATTAGTTTTCTTCCTGGTAGCAGTATAGTGCTGTGTTTTGGAGTTAAGATGAGAGTGATATTGATAACACACTGATGTTTTAGTTGTTGCCAAGCCATGTTTACAGAGAGTAAAGAACTTTTCAGCTTCTCATCTCACCCTACCTGGAGGAGAAGATACAGCTGGGACAGCTGACCCACTCTGGCCAAAGGGCTATTCCGTACCGTATAGTTGCACTCTCAGTATATAAACTAGGACGAAAGCTGGCCCAGGGCCACTGGGTATGGCTGGGCATCATTCAGCAAGTGGTGAATCACTTGCTTTGTATAGTCTAATCCTATTATTAGTAGTATTGGTGTTACTATTATTATCTCCTCTTCTTTTTCTGTCATATTAAACTGTCTCTTTATCTCAATCCGCAAACTGGACATTTTCTCCCCCAGTTCTGTCTCCCCTCCTTCTGGGATGGTGTAGGGGAATTGAATAGTGAGCAGCTCTGTGGTATTTCACTGCCTGCTATGTTAAACCATGGCAAGACCTTGTGCTAATAAGGTGCTGTAGGTCTTTGCTTTTTAGTTTTATTTTATGTTTTATATCCAAAATTATGTTCTGATATGCATGGACGTGGTGGGAACAACTGTATCTGGATGAAAGCAACATCCTTGTAAAGGCACATCATCTAAAGAAAATATGTTTTAAGGACCAGGATTCAGACAAGGTTCAGTTCAAGTGTTAGAATCATCACTCCAGATGTTAGTAACTATCTTTGTACAGTGTCAGAAGGAGTACTGCATATAATATGTGGGATTTTATAAGCCCTTAGATGAGCTTGAAATATGTTAATGAGGGTTTGTGTGTTTTAGCATCATAGAATCATTTAGATTGAAAAACACCTTTGAGGTCTTTTGAATTTATTTTTGGGAGGAGAGAATAAGGCTTTTATAGCATTTGTATGTATTCTGGTTTTTCTTTTAGTGAATGTTATCTCTCCCTAGATATCCCATGATAAGAGCTTTATGCCCATGAGTTTTAAAAGAGATTAAATCTCTTCAGCACGCTTTTGTGCAAAATGTGTCCTTCAGAATCAGTTATAATTAAGGCTGGGGTAACTAGTGTGAAGTGTTTTGAACTGTTAAATGAATTTGTTTCAAGCAAGCTTTCTCCTTCTTTTCACCTCTCCTTGCTGTCCAGATAGTCTGTCAATCCTAAACGTTCACAGAATGCAAACTCCAAGGTTTCATGAGCTGTGGGAAACAGCTACATTTTCCTCTGAGTTGCACAACACTTGTTGGATATGTCTGTAAGTGCATCCAGTTGGGAGACTGTGCAAATATCCTGCAACATAGCTGACCAACTGCAGCTAAATGCTGCTTGGAATTTGACTATTTCAGTTAAATAACAAGATCAATATATTAATCAAATCTGAGCATTAAATTCACACAAATGGCAGCCTCCTGGCAGCTTGTCCCTAGCACCCACTCAGGATCACTGAACAGACTGTTCTGTAAGAATTACTCAACAAACATTTTGCAGAGTACAGGAATATCCAAAACTTTCTTGAACTTGACTGTTAGAAAATAGCCCAACTTTCTGACCTAATATGATACTGCTCCACAGGTAGTATGACACAGATGGTGGCAGATTTCAGACACTCCTAGCTCTGAAGTTATTGAATGCCCATATTGCAACACTTGTGTGTTTTGGAGGCTTCAGATCAACTCCAAAGAAGGATTTGTGAAACCTTTGAAGCAGAATTTTTGTAATTCACTATTGGATCCTAATGGAGTGTTTGACAGTATCAAAATAATTTTTACAATGCCAAGAACTGCTTGGTTTTAGCTTCAGCTGGAGTTTCTCCAGAATGTCTACTACCTCTATGGCAACTGGGAATATGCTTGGAAAATATTCAGTGAACTGCAGATTGTTGGTTTTTTCTGCCAAAAAAATCAAAATCTGTTGAAGCTCTGACAGCTGTACCTTGTCATAAAGAAAACACTCCAAAGAAAAAACAAATGACCATTAAGCTTGATACCACATTAGTGTCTAATAATTAGTTATATTTTATAAATCAGTTTTTATTGCCTACATATTGCTGTCACAACTATCCTGAGCAATGACCAGGACTTCATTTCTCTTCGTAAATTACTCTTGAAGCTTCATATCTTGTCTTTTAGTCCAAAATTACCATTCAGTGTAATAGGAATCTAAGGCAAATTTGCTTGAATAAGAAAAACAGTATGAGAGTTATTTTGAAAATAATATTGAACCTGAAATAACTAGGGAAACAATTGATAGCAAATGGTGGATTGACTACAATGAAAAGGACCTTTCAATGATTAGCAATTGTATCTCAGTGTCACTATTAACTTTCACACATTCCTATGGCATCTGAGAGCAAATAATTTCATTAACATTTGCAATTACCATTACTAAATACTATTCTTTTCTATGCAGGCTTATTGGGAAATTTTCTTTTGATGTAATAGCTTCATGGCATGTAGGTTAGTTCGACTGATTCTTCTGCAGCTATGGAAATGGAATCAATTTCCTGATCCATATTGATAGTAAATTGAAGTCACATCATCTTCCTGCTTCTCTGAAGTGCACCGAATTGCAGAGAAAGTGTTATTCTGACATACTTGCATGTCTTCAAAGCAAAACCAGAAATATAACCAAAATTCTTCATGCCAAGTAACTTTATTTGGTTGTCAGATGTGCAAGGATGAGGTAAGTGGACACAATACTGACATGCCTTCTGGATTAGGAAAAGCTGTTGTAGGAAAAGAGTTGTGTGAGCCCTGTAGATTTAGGGTTTAGACCTAAGAAACCCTACCCTTTGTTGTATTTGAAAGATGGTTTTCACTCCATTTCTTTGCTTCTGCCTTTTCACCACTTCTTGGCTTCACAGTTCTGCCCTTCCCTCATGCCAGCTTTGGTGCCTGTCAGACATTTATGGGAGCTAACTGAGTCTCATAAGCCAAGATAAAACACTCTCTGCCCCCTGTTTTTTTTTTCTTTTCTGGAACTAATTTTCTGCTAGGTTAATGCTCCAGCTTCTCTTACATGGAAGGCCCAACAAATGCCGTGTCTGGTTCAACTGATACAAGTACACAGCAGCTAAGGTGGTGCAGTGGGAGGATGCAGTGGTATCACTGCCAGCTAGAGATTGTGAGCTTCTGGATATTAGTATCATCCAACTCTGTGAGTATTTTTTTAGAATCGAGAGTGAGAAACAGTTTTCTTAAGTGCTTCCAATAACCCAAGAAAGAGCTAAACACTTCTAATAGCTGGCAACAGTTCCATTCCTCCAAAGTCAGGGAATATATATAAATACTTCACAACAGGATTTTTTGCTGCCTCTCACTTCTCAGCTCTACAGCCACTGAAATACTGCCAACTCAAGGTACCACCCAAGGATTTTGAGAAGAGCTCTGACAGAATAACTTTTCCAGTGACTGCCTTAAGTATCTGAAACTACAGCTGAGGCATTTTCACTTGAGTTCAGTCCTTAAAATAATGTTTAATATGGGGGAGAACAATTAAGTCTGTTAAATCTGTTGTAGAAGGTAAGCCCCAGGAAGAAAAGTCAATGATAATGCCAAGTATAAGGTATATTGATAAACAGATAATCCTTCCACTGAAATTCCTCTTTATGAACCAATACTATGTCAGAGAATAGAATGACCTCGTACTTCTGACCCAAACAGTCAATTTTAGAGAGGCTCATGGGTTCTTCCCAAGAGGGGAATAAACCGATAATGGAATCATATTTCTTTCACGTAATGCTGATGATTTCAAAGAAGGAAAATTCTGTTGTCCTGAACACAGTGTGAAACAAACAATGAAAAATAATTTCCTTTTTCACAGTTCAGAGCATCTTTCTGGTTGGATTGGATTTTATCCAGTCTTTTCTGGCTGATTGGTATTTGAATGCAATGGCATTTTTTGTTGCTTTTTTTTGTCTTTTTGTAGCTATCTGGCCTGTCTTCTGTGTCTTATGTTTTAAGAGGAGCCAGAGAGCACACCTTTGTTTTCTAGACTGCTCATCCAGAAAGTTATGGTCAGCTCAATCGTCTTCTGCAGACAGAAAGACCTTTCACAGCCTTTCACATCAGTAGCTGAATAACCAGGCAGCAAAGGCAGTCACAGTTCACTTTCAGGGAGGCTAAGGAAGTGAACAAAGTGCTCGTCTCAGTCTTGCTGGTTGCTTAGGCACAGATGATTAAAAATACCTGATAAGGAAAGCAGAGACCTAAAGTCCTCAGCAGCCCGCCTGAAGATACAGAGTAAATGCAACTACATTTCTGCTGACAGTAGTGACGTGGCTGTCATTTCAAACTCCTTGTGCAAAAAGGACAGTTTCTTGGGTATTTTCAATGCTGTGAAAAACACAGGTTTCATGAGAAGGATATTTTTTATGAGACTGTCGTGCAGATTGGATATTTCTAGCCAGTAATAAAGTTATAGTATTCAAAGCATACTGTCATGAAGAGGCTGCAGTTCAGTTACAACCATCACTCCTGTCTTGCACTTAGCCCTCTTCTCATGGAGGCTGTTTTCCACCCCATTCAGTCTGCTTTGTATTTCTCTTTCTCTGTAGGACAGAATTTGAGCTGTTACATCCATGTCTTCCATTTTTCATGGGCACTAAAAAGGAACAAGCTGAGTAGCTAATAAATAAGCTTAATGTCACATGCAGAATGGATGCAGTTCCTGTGTAATGACTGCACTGAGCTTCCTTGTACTTGTCCCAGTATAATCATTGTGTCCTAGATAAATCAGCTTGGTGTCAGAAATTTGCTGCAGACTCCTGTCTGTTTCAAACAGGGATGAAAATGTTGAAGAGAACCTCTGTTTCCTGTCTTGTTCTGTTTGTTTGTGTGGGTTTTTTTTGTTTGTTTTTTTTTTGTTTGTTTGTTTTTTTTTAAACAAGTAAAAAAACCTGGGAGGAAAAAAAAAAAGGAATACAAAAAATGGGAGAAAAAAAATGGAGTAGCTGAGACACTTCAGAATATCCTTCCTAGTAATTCTATTCTTGATTGGTTTCCAGTATCCTCTGAATAACCTCTTTGATAGTTTTAGGGAAAATCTTGCGTAAACTGGCTGGAACATGCATAATGACAATGGTCTATGAATGCAGTCCTTTCTTTTTTGCTTCTAGGAGCTTTGACACTCATTCTAGACAGACTCTTTGGAGAATTGAACTACTAAGCTCTTTGAAAATTTCTGCTGGATACATGCAAGTGACAGCTTATTTCATTGCTGTAGAACCTCGTCAGAGGTAGGTGAACTCAAGTCTTTCAAAAGGTAGACAGGCTGAGTGATGACTCCCTAGCAAATTTAAAGCTCTCCTTTGAAGTTTAGGAAGTACTAGAATTTATTAGTGCAACAACTAAACTAATAGCTTTTTAGGACCTTTCTGCCACCATCCCCTCCAAACTCTCTCAAGTTTCTTTACAAATTCTTTACTTAACTACATCAAAACGGGAAGGCTGAATCTTAAAAACAAAACTTCTCCAAATCCATCAGTCTGTGCAGACACCCAGCATGGTAAATTTCAGCTAAAATTATAATGTTAACAAAAGTTAAAGAAATAAATGAAGACAGAGTCTTTTATCTAAACATATCTAGAGTTTCTTCATAGCTGTTTTATTATTTAAATTGTTTTCTCAAGCAGCATTTCAACACTCAAGAAGCCAGCAAGAATTTTAATGTAGCAATAGTAAAAATAAAATTCTGGAGACTTCTTTGAAATATTTTTTGTCCTTTTAGTAAAAACTAGAAGATGGGATCTGTTTTACTGGTTTCGGACCGTCCAACTATACCTCGTGGATGTAGTTTTACATCTTTGATACTTTTAAATCAAGTTTTTATCTGTATGTAGTAACATATACATGCTTACATTTACTGTAGATTTTTGTTGCCTCTGCAGGAGATCCCTGTCTTGCAGGATGTCACAGTCTTTGATCTTAGTTACAACATTGTTGAAGGACCTGGATATTTGACTTAGTGTTAACTGATACCCATTTTCCATGGAGCATTGATTTACTTCATTGCCTGCTTAACAAACTTGATATTAATCTACTTTATCCTTGTAACTCAGTAGAGAATATCTGCATTTTGAGCAGGAGAACCAGGAATGGTTTTATCTGAGGGTAAGAAAGGGAATGTCTGGATTGCCTCTAGATGGCAGCGAGGCATTATTTCTTGACATCCACTGAACTGCCTGTTTCGCTGTCTTTGCGAAGAAAGGCTTGCTTAGATACAGTCAGCTTTCTTCTGTTTCCTGACAATTTTGGATAGATCTTGAAATCCTAAACTCTGTATTGCAGTAATACATTCATAGTTGCAAATCAGTTAGTCCTGGAAATGCAGACAAAAGTACTATGGGATATGTGCTGTGAATCAGCAGGTCTCTGATCCATGCTTTCATGTGACTGTGATCAGTGGTAACATTAGGGATCCCAAGCAGATCTTCCTTTTTTCAGAAACCAGTGGCTTCAAAAGGCTTCTTTGAATTTTTGCATCTTTTGTGTGCTGATGTGGCTGCCTTCTAGCACAAATTACTTTCCAGGTGGTTGTACAGAACCTGGGCTAGTGAAGGACATCCCTGTCCGTGGAAGGGGGGTTGGAACTTGATGATCTTTAAGGCCCCTTCCAACAAAAACTGTTCTAAGGTTTTATAATTCTACATTTGGGCTCAGTGCAGTGATGGTACATGTGATATTCTGTTCAGATAAATGACTGCTTTTATCACTTTAGCATGAGCAGTGGACCACACTAAATGCTGCTAATAAAGGGATCAGAGGCCCTTTAGTAAGTCCTTGCTGCCTGACAGTATTAATTGTAATGCTGAGGAGATGGAAATTGGCTCTGCAATTGCGATTCAGGCTCTGATTTAACAACGTGTTTAAATCAATTACTTTTAGCATGTTCTTGTGTTGACTGCATTTTAGCAGTCTAGCCACTAACTTTCTCACATCTCATATGGGAAGTGCTTTCACGTTTATGAATGTCCTTATTTTCAACCTAGGAGAGTGCTTTTTGTGCGCACACAAAGGAAAACATGGCCTTAAATGCTTTACAAATTGGGATATACATTGCCAGGTTTGATACTGTGGGTTAAGAGTAAGAAGCACAATTTTGAGCTGTATGGGTTCCACAATGATCAACAGAAAAATGTTTAAAAAAGGTTTTGGTTGTGATCAAAATGCATGTCCTTTTGAATATCATTAGTGTTCTATTCTGGATAAAAATACAAATGAGTGTTTATTTAAACAAGCACCGCTTTTAAACACTATGTTTTCATATCTAGGACTAACATATACCTCTAATATCTCATCAGGAAAAGCATGGCATTAGAAACATGGTGAGAGCTGAATGTGTCAGTAGAAATGTTTTGTGGATTGTGCCAACCAAAGGAAAATGTAAAATGAGTGCGCAATTTTAAACTGACTGAGAAGAAAATGATGTATTTGGGAGAGGTTTCTGATGCAATATACTTTGGCATTAAAATTTAAAATTACTCTGAACACATTTCTTTTAGAAAACACTGTAGCGATCAAAGACTTAGCAGCTTGATGGATGTGCGTGAATGAGTCTCATAAATTGAGACTGCAGCCGTGATCGCTGCATTAATAAGAATGAGATTATCATAGTGTTAAATCATGCAGCTATACATTTAAAAGTACAGACTGGGAATAAATGCATATTATGCAATATGTCTTTGTCTTCTGCTCTCAGGCCAGCACTATCACGCTACATCACAAATATGAACAGTAGACTCTGACAGTCTCAGACAAGGAGCAGTTTTCAGAGGCAGATTTATTAAATGGTTGCATAATTGCCATGATTATTGCTTCTGATACTAATGTCAAAAAAATAGGAATTGGCACAGAATTTTCTTACCAAAGATGTAGAAAATAATACTAGTTTCAGAAAAGTTCAGGTTGTAAACTGGATTCCGTTAAAAATGTACTCTGTTTTGAAAATGTTCCACATTTTTCTTGGATGCCTATACCATCACACTGAGATAAGTATGATTTTATGATCAGATTCCTAAGTTCTTAATGAAATTTGTGTAAAACCTTCTTGTTTTGATTAATATTGGATTATTTTGCACTGTTCTCAATAAATTAAATTTCTGTCCCAAGGTATGAGGTATACTGCTTTTTTGCTGTGTGGAAGATTTTCAGAGTTAGGATAGCAGTGGCTCTGTGAACTTCCCAGGGAAGCTCTGTGTACACTGTCATCTGGTGATCATAGGACAGACAGTCCTGCAAGTCTCTCTACACAAGGCTCAGTTACAGGCTGAAGCCAAAGTTTCCTTGAGGAAATACATCTAAAAAGAGTCTAATGTCACCTAAAACTGTTCATTAGCTCACACTCATGGGTGTTTTCCAAATGTGGCTTTATCCTATGTCTGTGCTCAACCTGTTCAATATCATGTGTGCTCATGAGTTTAAACCTTGTCAGTGCTGTCTGTCATCTTAGTAAGTGGTAAACAATTACTCCAGCAAGTGTTACTGATTTATTATATCCTTCTTCAAGGACTGGTGAACTGATCTGACTGAAGAAAAAAAATCTCATGTACTTTTACATCGTCTTGTGAGAAGGGTTTAAATGAGAACTCTCAGAAATCCCTTTCCACTGAGTGGGATTGTCAACCAAGTTGATGGAATGTTTGTCAATACTGCTTTAATTTAAGATTACAATTAGGTATTTTTGACCTTTCCTTGTATACACTTAAATGTACATTAACAGACATGTGCTAGGAAAAAATTAAGATATTAGGATACCTGTTAAAAAAGATTTTAATTACCTATACTGTCATCAAAATATGCTGCTTCAAGGATATGGGTTAATTCTGATAACATTTGAGTATTTTTGGAATTTCAAAGTTTTTTTTTAACTTTTGACCAGAGAAAAAGGAAGTGAATGGGAGGAAAGTGAAATACTAGTTAAAATCAAAACAGCTGCAAATTTGAACTCTTATATTTGGAATACAGACCCTGGGACATATTGCAATAATATTTGAAGTGCTTTCCTTTCATCCCAATAAAAGACAAAAATTATATTTCTAAACTTAAGCTGACATGCTGCTGTCTGCTTAAAACTAGATTAAGAATTTTTTCATAAATTTGAGTCTGCATATGGATGTTATTCCCTTCAGTATCAGTAACTGGATCCTTAATACTTCCATCAAGAGGTATTTTTTTTCTTTTTCTCTCAAAATTCAGCAAAACTGATGGTGCTGAATTGTCAGTAACTTCCTGCTTCGATAAACTTTCAAAGATGAATCATTCAAATGCTTTCACTGGAGATCTGTGTTCCTGACCCTTCATCCCTTCATTACTTGCTGCTCCTAACTCTTATCAAGGTCTAGGCGTATGAGCACAATATCAACTGCTTTGTGTTACCTTTCTTTTTTGGGGACTTCTCAGACCGACAAATGTTTCTGGTTTTGTTTTATTAATGAATTTATTTATTTTACTATTTAACATATTGTTTTTATATAAAATAAAGAAGTTAGTTCTGAATTAGATAAAATAAAACCCTCTGGGATTCTGAGGATGAGCAATGTGGCATTATCTTTGTATTTTTCCAGAAAAAACATATTCCCATTTTCTTTCTTGCTAGAAAAAGCCTGCATTCAAGTTTCCTTGAAGGAGTGTACATTCTTCCAAATTAATCCAAGTGGAGCAGGTCTTATGATATCAGGTGAAGTTGGAAGATCTTGACACCTATTTAATCTAAATCAGGATCTCAGGTATGGCCTCAAGTCCCAGTGTGTAATCTAAAATCAATGCTTTTATAAGTACAACCTTTCCATCTTTTTTTTTTTTTTTATTATTATTATTTATTATATACTGAATACATTACTGGTGTAAAAACATAATTATATGTGTAATCCTCCACTTTATAGCCTATCACCTTAGAATGAGAAGAAAAAAGATGTTCCATAATGTGTGATAAGCGAATAATGGTAGCACTCCCAAGCTGGTTCACCTGTTTTGTGTCTGTGTTATGTGAGCTTACTGGTGGCCAGTCCCTACAGCACACCAAGAAAGCCAGCAAGTTTGCTGCTGCTGATTATTGCCTTGCCGTACGTGTCCTGCTTTTTGTTACAGCAGAGACACAAATGGCTCCCTCCTGGGTTTGTGAAAGAGAACAGCTTTACATCATAAACCACTAATAGCTAACAAAGAAGCAGCTCTGCAAAGATTGTCTCAAATGGAAGTTGCATTTTGATTCCTTAGTAATGTTTCTTCAAAAGTAACTGTGCATGTTAGCTTCCTAGGTACCACCCTGAACAGCTGGCTGTGCTTCAGCTGGTTATTTGTAAGGAAATTCTCCAATGAATAAATTACCAGAAGCATTCTTTTTACAGAAAGGAAAACCCTTACGTTCTTCAACTTCGATATTCTGTTCTGAGTCTTGAAACTGTCATTCTAAAATCAGGATTGAGAGTCCAGGTAAGAGTCTGTAGTGAGAGTCAGGTTCTTTCCTTCCATAGTTACAAATAATCCATCTGACAAGGTGAACATGTTAAAAATCCCCCCAAAAAACCCCCAAACCAAAACACCACAGAAAAGCTCTAGATTCCATCAGTTTTACAGTGCTATTAAAAAATTAAATGTTTTATGCCAGTGATTTCTTTTTCTCACTAGCTGTTCTGTGATAACTTGACATGTAGGATGTTGGCCCATAGGCTCAGGGTGATGTGGTTTATAAATTTGTCAAGCTTTATTTAAGCCATGCCATATCTCATACTTTAATGAAATATATTTAAAGCTGTGTGTATTCATGCCTTTCAGGTATGTCTTCACTCATAGAGGCTGAAAAGCAGGATAAATTAGTCCTCACTAATCATCATGTGCTTGCATAGTACTGACAAGCTAGACTGATCATTTAGAAATTAGTTTGGTCATTTCTGTATTACAGGAAGATTGCCAAAGCTTACTGAGAAGGAATTAAATCCTGTCTTTCCCCCTTCCTCCTTCTCTTCTTCTTCACTGCTTCAGTAGATTTGACAGTCTTACTGTGTAGCTCCCCTCCTGCCTCCCCTCTACTTGCATCTGTTTCAGGCTGTCTCAGTCCTGGGTATACTCTTGTTCTCATCTGGCACTCTTTATGGTTTCTTACCTTTTTTTTTTTAATATCTTGCTTAGTGAGTGAGATTAATGCAATCTCAAGTTACCTGAATAAGTATAGGGCGTGTGTTTCTCCCTAGTACTGGGATTTCCAAAGTAGCTCAGTATTGCATGTCCAGCTTTCACTGGCTTTTGTACCCAGATTCCCATGCATAGAGTCTCCTTCGCAAACATCACCCGGAATTTATATGCTCACCTAGTATTCTTCAGTCAGCAAGTCCCTGAAGGACTGTTTCTCACTGACAAATTGTGCAACCCCTAATCAGACTTCTCCAGGGTGTTCCCATTCAAACACCTTCCTCCTCCCTTGCCTCAGTTTGATGGTCTCCTAATCGTGCTGCTCTGATTCTGTGTGGAGTCATACTCCAGAACAATCTGATTTAAACACGAACAAACAATCCCCACCTTTGAGTTGTCTTACTGCATAATGGTAGGTGCATGCCTTGGGCCTGGAGAGAGCAGGTGTTTTCTTAAAATTGTTTTGATGTTGGAGAAACTACAATGTAGGACAGTATCCTAAGAAGTTTCTCAGTATAAAATGACTGCCTGTGGTTGCTGTTTAGAAAAGTGCTAGGTATAGGTTAAATTCTGTCTCTACCCCAATACGTAAAGATAATATATTATTTCAAGAGAAACTTGAGGACATGTTATTTTAATTATGCCAGAGTATTCTGACCTGACAGATGTTTATATTAATGCATTTCCAGTGTTGGGGAATGAAATCAGATTACCTAAAGAGTTTTTTGTTTGCTAAATCTGGTTAGAATTATGATAACGCAAACTCTATGCAAGAAACATTGTGGTGATGACATAATATATGTCTGAAATGATGTAGTGTTTTCACAAATCACAAGGTGGAAGGATAGCTTATCTTCAGATTTCAGCACTTGCCACTGCAGCTTGAATTATATTGTATAATCTTTACTTCCATTCTGAAAATTGTCTGCAGTCACATATATTCAATTTAGGAGAAAAGCACATAAAGTAAATTAGGTTAAAAAAACTAACTCTGCATTTTGTAATGTTGATTTATTAGAAAGCAGCCCAAAAAGAATATAGTAATGATAGGGCATAAATGTTAGCATTATGTATAAATAAATGTCAAGCATCAGTTTCCTTCTAAATTTTTCTTAAGAACTGAGTTAGGATGGATGTCCCTCGTGACAATAAGTACAGAACATCTGACAAATTCCTGGCAAACAAGAAGTTTATCAGAAAGCAGGTTATAGGAAATCATATAACATTCGACACAGATCTCTCTTGAGTAATCGTCCCTCATTTTCCTCCACCAGCTTAGTGCAGATGAGATTGATTGTAATGATGGACATTTTAAGCCCCCTGGAGACAGGGGGCTGGGAACTGGAGAAAACATACATCTGGGAAGTTTCTAAGGAGCCTGGGGAAAGCTCAGTAAGGAAACTCAGAGAAAAAGAAAGACCAGATGGTGCCCTGACTACCAGATTCAGGAACTGAAGATTTTCTGTTTAAACAAAGGTTCCATTTTTATATCTTAATAAGACACATGAAGAAGTTAGAGGTTACAGTTACTTGATACAAAGTAGATGAACTTCTTACGTATTAATTGTCCCTTTCACCTTCATCTTAAGAGTTTCAGTGTGGTGACATTCTTGAAATGATTATGTGTTATAAAACCATAAACAACTCATTTAGCCATTAAATGTGAGAGGCTGGTACACTATGATTTTCTGATTGAATTATGATAATACGTGTACAGGTAACAGTTTTGACAAGTCTTGTAAATAGAAAAACAATTATATTATTTTTCATTATCTCATGAGTTGTGAAGGTACTTCTTAACTGCAGTTCCCATTTTCTCTTTGAATTATTGTTTAGCTAGACAAACAAATATCTATTCTGGCTAAAGATATAATATTAGGGAAAGAATAAATTATACTTTTAAATTACATTAAACCAAGATTAAGATAAATAATTTAATTTTCAGGTGTCTCAAAGGTGTCTGTGAAATATATGTGTTTTTTCCTGCAATCTGATCTGTATTTTTAGGAAATTTTAGAGAAGATCACACAGTGATGCTTATTGCTCTTTCCAATAGTAAATTAACTATGGAAATGTGGTTTTATGAAGGATAGCTGCTTCTGTGATTGAGAAAGCTGAACTCTGATCATTTCATATTTACAGAATACGTCCTCTTAGGTTTGTGGTCAAAACTGTTAGCAAAAAATTGTAGCGTTCATGTTCTTTATGCGTAGTGGTTATATCTTCAGAACACTTCATTTTGGGAGCAGGAGGGGAGAGCTGTCCTAGGAGGGAGAGAGAAACTGGGACAAGGGTCCACACCACGGGTGCAGTCAGCTTCGTTCAAATCATTGTTTTCAGCAGTTGAACACCAAGGTCCTGAGAGCAGCTTTGGGGGCTGCAGCCTCTCCTCTGCCCCGATGACTCTGCACAGTGTTTCTAATTCTTTCACAGAGTCATTAATAGGCAAAAACTAACAAAATATTCTAATGTTAGGTTTGTCCAAGTTCCCACCTGACATGTTTTCATGGACATGCCACTTGAGTCTCACAAGAAAGGAAGGGTTGAAGGATGGGTGGGTGGTCGTGGAGTGGCTGCCCTGATGGCTGATGGAAAACCTGAGAACACCTATTAAAATGTATGCTCCTGAGTGCTGCTTACATCTGTTAAATTTTTGAGATATATCTGAAATTAGCTGAGTGTGAAATATGGTTCTGAGGTGATTCAAATTTTGTGAACCACAGCAAAATTGACCAATAAAATGGTAATAATAGTAAGAAAGAAAGTTACAAAATGGTTGTTAAAAGCGTAACTCAACCCAAAGAGTGGTTCTTACAAATCCACAATTTTCTTGTACATAGTTTTTAACTGTAATATCTCAGAATAACTAACTCAGAGTAGTTTTAATATACTGAAAGAAATAAATTATTTCATTATAACCTTGTGGTATTCTACACATTGTTCCAATTTAATTTCCTACCATTATTAAAAGCAGTCTAAAAGAAATCAAAATGGGGTTTGATAGCTACCTGGATTTATCTGTGCATTGAACCAGACATGTACGTCTCCAATTCTATTAATTATTATGTGAAACACGTGGTGTGTATATATGTTATTTATAAGTACTATGCTTTGTTGTATAGTGAGAAAATGGCATGCCAAGATTCTTCTTTCTTTAATTTCTAGCCCTGCAGATCTTCTAGGGAATATAGATAAACAAGAAATTCTTACAAAACCCTAGAGATTCTGGTCATGGAGATTTTGTTGGTAAATTTTAAATGTCCCTAATATACAGAGTGCAATACCCTGAAATGTCAGCTCTTACCTGCCTTTAGTTCCTATGGGACATTTGAATTTCACACAGTGGGTATGTTTAGTTTTTACTTTTGCTCAGGCTAAACATCCAGACAGCTTGTTCTGTGTGCTCCAACCACTGCTTGCATCACTGAAGTTTAAGTAACAAATCCTATTTTAAAAAATTACATGCTTTTAGAGTAATTTTGTTAGGTGCATTCAACAGAAGTAATGGCACCTAAATTGATAGCATTACTCGTAATTTTATTGTGGTTTAGACTTTGGTAAGCCTGTGAATGCTTCTGCCAGCTGGGCCTATAGACTAGGCTGTTTAAATAACAGTTACACATAGGAAAAAGCCACTCTTCTTTCTAAACATCTAGTTGTATTTTCTATGAATAGGAAGTTTTTTATTACAAGTAACAAGTCTAAAATAAAAGAGCCTAATTCTTTTTAGTTTGCCTTTTATTAATGCAGCCAATTTTCCAATGGTTGAACTTTCAAACAGCCATAGAAAAGAAAAAATTTTTATTTGGTTGGAAAATCTGATTTAAAAAATCGCAAAAAAAAATGGCAGAACTAAGTTGTGGGGGTTTGTTTGTTTGTGTGTGTTTGTTTGTTTGTTTGTGGGGGGTTGCAGAGGGGCAAGATTTCAGATTCTCAATATTTCAAGTTGGCAGCATCCTGTTAAATTGTTTTGTGAGAGCTGAGGGCTTGCTGGCTGATGAATGCATGCTCTGTGCTGTGTGATACCATGCATATAAAATACTTTATTGAGCAAAATAAACAATTCTCTGCAGTCTCTGTCAGACAACTCTACTTTTCTCTGCAGTCTCATAACTGACAGCTATGACCAGCCAAGTAAACTCTACCTGTGCATTTGCAATGCTTTCTCTCTGTTTCGTATAATTTAACCCTAAATGTCTCCCTAGTAGTGCACACCTGTCACTTGTTTTGTTAGCTGGAATTTTTTGATACTCTAATTATGTGTTATGTTACACACAAAGTGTATTTTACAATAATATTTTCCTCTGAAGCTTAGGCTGTCAAAGATCTTCTGCTTATCTGTCTAATATCTCTTGTGAAGCAGTTGTTATTTCCTAATTAGTATGCATACAATTTTTCTAACCGTTATTTTCAGTTAGCATGGGGAGGACTGAGGTAGTGTGTGTTGTTTAGTTGTTGCCTTTAAAGGAACAAAATTCATTCAATTTATTTTTATAATCCAATTTTCTTATTTTTTAAATGCAAAAGTAGTACTTACAGAAACCCAGGGACCCTAACTTGTTATAGTCTCATTTCAAAATTTATTTTTTCCCTGCTAAGTACATCCTTTTATTCAGTCCTTACCACTGATTTTATGCTTTTTATTTACTTGTGTCAAAATGCATAGGAAGAAAATAACAGATAGTGGAGCCATTGTAATTTCATCCAATATATCAAACCATCTTTTAAACTTTAAAATGGTCTTTTTTTCCTGACACATCATTATTAGCAGGATAAGATTTCTGCAGTCTTCCAGCATCCTTTTTTAGTGCTAAGTATCCTGAAAATAAAATGAGTAGAACCTGTACCTTGATGATAGCTCTGCGAGTCTGTGCCCATTATTTTCGAAATCTGTACAAAGTCAAGATTCAGATGGAGATGAGAGGCTGATTTAAATCAAGGTAATCTTTTTAAGGTATCTAATGTAAACAATAGTCTGTTGACAGTTACGTGGTAATTTTGTGATAATGAAGTAAATTCAGAAGTTAAAAAGAGGTGCACAAGGATAAGCATGTTCAATACTGTTGTGTCATTTCTGCGAGTGACCTTTCTGTGTCATTTCTGACCACCTTCACCATTCCTGAGAAGGGAAACTCTTGAAAGAGCTTATCTTATGACTGGTAAACTTAAAAACACTTTGAAAAAGGGAAAAGTGGTCTTACTCCTGATCTACATCAAAGTAATTCATAATCAGACAAGTTTCCTACTTTTAAATGACTTCTTTGCAGAAGCCCACGGAAAAGGGTAATTTTGTTAAAGGGAAACCCAGAGTCCATGTGAAGAGGAACACTGTGCAGAAATACAGACACAGTAATGTGCTTTCCTTTATTGCTTTTGAGGTAGCTGTGTAATGGTATCCTGGATAAGTGATAATAGGAAAATGCCAGCAGGAGACTCAGGGACTGTTCTATTTTCTTTATTCTTCAGTGGTATTAGGAAGAAAAGGTTCCTTACAAAAAAATTACTTAATGAGAGAAACACTTAAGGTTTTGTAAGTTTACAGTACACTATGTTTTTCCACTAATGAGATATTAAAATTTTATCATTTCCATTTGACAATCTTCTCAGCACCCTCATGAATTAAAATCCAACTCTACTTCTCTAATAAAATTGTTAATTTATGACTATTGTGAACTTCTATAGCATGGATCAATATTTATTTTCTGAATTGGCGTCCCACTAGACTTATTAAAGTAAACAATCTGATCATAGAAAAAGTCTTCATGTTTCAATTGAGTAAGAAGCTGCTTGAGTCTTACTGCTGTACTTTGAGAATTTGAGGACTCCAATGAAGACTTAAACAGACTCAGGCTTGCCTAAGGCAATGAGTAATAGTTTTTATGGTTTTCAGTCAAAGACTTCAGCGTGAGGAGTAAGAACATTTCAATTATTCCAGTCACTAAGAGAACACTTAAGTCTTTGAGCAAGTCACTGTTCTTGGCTCCTAGAGGCAGATTATTTAGACCTGTTTTGGACACTTTTAATCATAGACCGTGTTCAGAGGATCAGACTATCTCATGGCACTGCAAGATCTGACACTGACTGCAATTCATTGCCTGCATGGAAGCATCTAGCGCCATATGAGATGCCCTCAGGGTATCCAAGACCTCTGTGAAGAGCTGGGAAATATGATACAAGATGAATGGGAGATCCTTGCTCTTCTAGCCTGTCACCTGAAGGCCAAGGCAAAAGCCCTAAAGCATCTGAAAGGGTACTAGATGCCTATGTGTGGGCTGTTCCCTTTCCCTGCTCTTAAAATTAAGAGCCAAACATGGTTAACGGAAAAAGTTTTTACCTCGGTATTTATTTAAGGATCTTTACGTGTATCACTTCATCCAGGTGGGATGCACTGAAATGCACTCCGAAATGCACACACAGGATAGGTCACGTATACAATTTACAGGCCTTACAAATTAGCATATCTCTCAAAGATTTCCCAGTGAGAAGCTCAAATGAACCCCTCGTTCTGAGGAGTTTCCCCCTTGATGGGCCTATCTTAGTTTACAGGATATGTTCTAGGGAAGACCTTGATTTCTCAGGATAGCATAGGACTTCCTGGCTTCCAACTGGAGGCCTCCAGAATGTTTGGTCTCCTGGCTTAGCGGAATATTGGGTCTCAGCTAAGTTATCAGACTTAAGGAATTACAAGCATGTGGGCTAAAAGCACTAAGGATACATAGAAGCTGTATGAAAGGGTATATAAAAGAGATATAAAAGGGATATTTAAAAAGCAAAAAATCATCAAGGCATCAGGCAAGTGTATCAACCCCTCCAGAGAGCTGAAGAATGAACAGCTTGCTGTTCTTATTGGAGCCTTAAGTGGATAGATAGTATAAATGTGTTTTGAAAATTTTGTTTTCACGCTTCCTTGCCTACACTTTCCTTCCCAACCTTTCTTCTCAGGATTGACCCTTTTTCAGTTTCTGGCTTCTTTAGGATTTTGTTTTTGGTTTTTTGTTTTTTTTTTGAATGTGGCATTTTGCCTTGGCAGATGTAAAGATACATATAATTTTCTGTCTAAAACATTTCTTTTCCTATATTTCACATTTCTAAATGTTTTCCAAGTTCTGGAAGACAGTTTTGTTAGTTTAGCTTTTGTTGGTTTTTCATTCATTGAATGTGAATGCCGTCCATAATTTTTAAAGGGGAGAGTGCCCTCTGATGTGGGTTTTCAGTGTAATAAGTTAAATAGGCAATCTCTATGAGGCAGCTGTTGGGTGTAGTTGTTATTGGCTGCTCAGAAGCACAAGGTAAAAGCACTGATCAGAAGCAAAAGTTTGATTTACTGTGGGAGAAAGTCACTGAAGGAAATTCAAACATTAGCAGGTGCAGTGGAAGGTTGTCTGTTTTATATGGTAATGAATAGCTCTCTCTAAATAGGATCCTTGCCTTCCCTACAATGAGCACAGATGGGAAGGCTTAATAGCTAAAGAAGAGCTGATGACTGTGTCTCCCTGAACTAATGTTATTTTCTGATCATGACTTACTATCTTAGTACATTTTCCATAACAGAACATGTACTCTAATTAGAAACAAGTTGCAGTGAAAATGTTAGAAATAGAAATATTTTATTCCCTCCTCTTTTGCAGATTTTTTTTTCTGACATAATTGAAAAGCACTCATGATACAGAATTTGGTCTACATATTTGCAAGAAGAATTTTTAAATCAGCTGCCTCTCTGGGGTAAGGACCTCACATGGGAATTCCATGTGGACTCTTGCTTATTAGAGGTTTCCTGATTTCAGGTGTCATGTCTACAGTGTTAGCTGGTGCCAGCACGCAACTGGAGAAATGTTGATTCAAGCAAACTTTATGGATTAATCAGTATGAGAATCAGTACCTCAGAGACTCAGAAATGTGTGCAAACTCTGCTGTTCCAATGCCCACAAATCTCAGACAGGTATTTCGACTGAAATTCTTGTGGTTTTTTTTTTCCACTGAATGGCTAAGTAGTAAGTGAGAGATTGTTGCAGAAATAAAAGTGGTATATTTTCAGTGACAGAGAAAGTGGGAAAGGAGGCCATAGGGACTGTTCTAATCTCTCCTGCATGGTTATAGTGAATACATCCATTTTTGTCTTTCTCTTTTTTTTGTCTTTTGTCTACCAGAAAAAAACCCAAGTGTTTTATCTATTGCCCAGTAGTTTCCAGAATTAATTCTCTCTCCTGTCGACCTCTTAAAGGCAGATTCAATCAAAAAAATGAATCTGTATTGGGAATTACCTTGCTTTTCCTTGATTTTGATTTTTAAGTGATTTTTAAGTGCAAAATTAGGGAAATCCTAACATGTGATGTATCTAATAATCTTCAGGTGGAACAGATGTGTCTGAAATTTACTCTGTTGTCTGTTTTCTGCTGTTCAAGAGCTGTACATAACAAACATAATAACCACGCAATTAAGCTGTGTTTGCTTTTTTCCTCATGAGAGGAAGGAGAAGATGCTGGAATGTATAAAGGGTTTCCATTACTTCACCTGCTCTCTCACACATTTCCCAGTACACTTGTGCACCTCCTGTTACCCTTTGCTTCCTACCATCTCTGTGGACTAGATCTGCTGAAAAGAATTGCTTAAGCAAAGAAATATTTATGATTGGCAATTCGCTTTTCTGCCCTTCTTCAAAATTGAAAGCTTTGGTCTCAGTAGACAGAAAGAAGAATACAATTATCTCCTTAGAAGAGACTTGCGAAGTGTTGGACCTTTTTCTTCGTTTTAGTTTCAGTGGGAAGAAACAGGACAGTATCTATCCCACCCCAAAGTAATGAGGAGTAATAGAGACAGTAAAAGACCTTTGGTTAAAAGTCTCTGAGACTGATGGGGTAAAAAAACCCACTTGTACAAAACCATACTAAACTAAAAATCTAAGTTATTCAAATTACGTTAGTGAATATGAACAAAAAGGATCTTAACTGTGAAGGAAATTTTATTGTATTGAATGTGTATTCATCAGTATTAGAAACAAATCTTCCATATGTTCTAGTTCCAACAGTTATATCTGTGTTCTTTTACTGGAGAGCTGCCCACATTCTGACTTTTTAAAAACCCAAGCATTTTCTGAAGTTTTTGGCCTGTGTTTACCCTTTGTGTACTGAAAAATAAAGTATGAGAGGCTTGTATGCACTATTATTGCTGGGATGACCATCTGAGTTAAATTATTTGATGGTTTTGGAACCAATTTTCTTTTCTTAGATTGTTAAAGGCCTGCCTGTTTGAATGCCTATCTAAACCACTGGAGCTGGTTTTCATACATGCCAGGGAGAACTGAAATCCCTGGAACATTTGAGATAAATACAAATTATGGAAGAGATTTTTTTAAGATTTTAAAGGAACTACTTTCAAACTAATTTTATCTCTGAGTAACAGTCACTTTGTATTCTTAGAGGATTCATTTATATTCAGGGATACTCAGCATGAGTGCTTTAAAACTAGACAAAAGAATGCCTCACTGCATTGCAAAGATCTGAAATTTCTGTTTTAAGCATGAAACTCATCTTACCCTTAACAGAGGAGTCAGAAGCAAAACTCCATAAAATACAAAATCCTACTGTTTAACAAGTGCCCTGTCTTGGTGTGGTGCTGGTGTGTTGCCTGGCCCTTGTTTTTACCGAACAGTTGTGTTGTGATCCAAAAGCACATGGGAACCCTGGGTCCTCTTTGTGCTAGGCATCATACGAACTTGTAAGAAAAGGGGCAGTCCCTGGATGCAGGGTTCAGGTGTGCTAGGCTTTGCATTTGTGCTATTGGGACCTAAAAATCTTTTAAGCTTTGTATTTATTTACCTGTGTTGTCTGATAATATACAGAGGAGTCGCTGTTCATTATCTTTCAGACAAACTTATGTGTTATAGTAGTAGCAGCTGCAATACCACTGAAATGCAAATAGTATCTGGAGAACCCTATTTGCTGCCTAATGATCTGGATCCTGGTTTGGGTTTGTGCTTTGTCTTCAGACCCTTTCAAAATCTTTTTATTAAAAGACACATTGAGTGTGAAATAACACTAAGTATGGCTGTAAATACATCTTTATCCTGTTCTTGGGAAATGTTTTTGTATGATCTTGGTTCTCTTCATTTAAAAAAACCCAAAAACTTAAAAAACAACTTTGGTTCAAATATCTTTGATAATGAGGCTTAATGTTTTTCTACTGTATAAGAGAAAAATAATGAGGTCACATCAGGAACCACAACATTAGCAGCAGAAGTACAGCTTCTATAGAGCTTGCACTTTGTATTTATGAGGTGCCTTTGGTGGTAATCTTTAAAAATTAATTTTCAGTTCTGTTTTCTTCATCCATATATTGCTAGGGGCTAAAAACTAAGTTCTGGAATAATCAGTGCTATCCTATGCTGATCTACCCCTTCAAGTAAGAGAGCTTTTTCTTACAGTGAGACAAAGTCTTGGGGTTGCTACAGTTTTTGATTAATGTTATTACAGCACTTTTATTCTCTTTGCTTTTCCTGATATAATTTTGGTTTTTACTTCACCTCAGATTTTAGCTTAATAGGACTTAATGCCGCTTGCACGTAACACATCCTTGTCGAGTAAATAAAAGTCAAGACTTTTCACATACAGACAGATGATACGAATACCTGCCTGAAACAGTTATTCATTCAAATTGCTTGGAAATATAGTGCAAAAAGAATATGAGCTCAGATCTAGTTTAGACGGATTTTGATCTGGGTTAAAACGTGTGTTTGAAACTAATGTAAGTGGCACTTATCTCAGATTTATATCCGTGTTATTGAGAAAGTCATCTGATTCTCTGCTGCTGGTCTGTCCCCTAAGATTTCCTTTGCTCTTCTCATGCATCACAAAGATTGTCCCTGTTGTCTCATTTATAAGCTGTTAGATACATGTCTGTCTTTGATCAAGTTATGTTTGCCATTTTTGTATCAGTCTTTACTAGTCCTACCCTACTCATTGCTCTAGCTTATCTTAAAATTCTTGAATGGCAGTCAGAGCAAGTGAGAGAAATATCAGGACATTTTTATCTGACTCATTCAGATTTGAGTTACCTATGTTCATTGCTGCTAAAAAATGTATGGGTTGAATTGCTATTGTTGTTACCAGTCCCATGTTCAAAAACATACTGAAGACAAGTGAGAAGTCTTTGCAAACTAGGGTGGTATGTGAAAGGAGTCCCTTAATGCTGAGAGCCCTGGATCAACATTTTTTTGGTGTCTGAGGGCTAGGTAAGCTGTGAGGGAAGACTGATCAGCTGTCCGGTCCTGGTTGCCACAGCCTTTTGCTCTGTGCTTTAGTGAATAATTCAGTCATGTTGAGAGGGGTTTTCAAATGAGGTATAAATGATCACTTTCCATGATGCTTTTGAAAGGTCCATCTTGGCGGTAGGAGTGAGCTAGGCTAGGTCTTGGAAGATGCTGAACCATATTTTCCTCTTCTGCTAAACATATGATATGAGTTTTATTCATCCACTATGATCTCAAAACACTTAACCTAAGTATCCTTGTTACGATTAGTTACCAGTAAAATTAGCAGAGGATTATAATATTTTCAGATTACAACTCAGTTAACTGAAGATGCGAACTGTCTTCTGGACTGGCCAGTTTATCTCCATTTTAAACCAGGAGCCCAGACTGACTTGGTTTCTAACCTGAAATATCTTGGATTTTAGAACTCATGTCTCAATGCTTTGCAGTAAAAAGAGGCTAATGTATTCCTTTGTCACATACAAAATGAAGCAAATACTTTTAAAGTTGTGGAGACACCCATATATCTAGGATTGATGGAGCTATTTTCTTCAATTTTAGATCAAGTGCTGGAAGTACTCTCTAACTAAACGATTTTCTGAATATTAATGGTTGTTGAAGATATGATTCTGAATAAATGATTCTTTCTCTTATGTTATTTTTGTTACCTTTTTTTTTGTTGAAAAAAGAGGAATTTGCAATACTGTGAACAAGGTGAAGTAATACAAGAGTGGTTTTCAGTACATTGATTTTGCTTTGTGATAAAGGAAGTGCCAAATGGTTCAGTGCTCCTAGGTGTACATGAGTCACGCTTCTGTTCATCTCATTTTGAAGTAAAATGCTCTGGAAATTGAGTATATGAGCAATGCTAGGTAGTCAAGAAGATACTGGTAGAATGAAGTAAGTTGCTTGAAATTAGTTATTTGGGAAAAGCATTGCAAAGCAGAACGGTAAAGGAGTTAAAATTTTCAACTGGCTTATTAAAATGTGAGCACATTATATTAATCAGTGAATTAGTGATTAATATCCCATTTTATTTTCTTGTAAAGTACAAGATCTGAAAACTAAAGTATACCCATCTCCAACATACATAGCCTTCAAGTGCTTTGTCTGTGAAGATGTAGTTTGGTTATTCATTCGGAATTTAATCTATTTTTCAACTTTGAACACTGATTTCACTGTTTTGAGCTGCCTGATATTCTGAAAGTTGTGTGTTTTCCAGAAAAACTTAGATCTGAATCCCACATATTTATCTTCTCTATTTGTCAATTTGTCTTCAAATGAATTTTTGGAGAATAATTTTAATTTCTCATTTAATTTGTTCTTTCTGTCACTTTTTAAGACATCTTAGTCCAAGCTAAAAGTACAAGCGCACAGAAGTAAGATCTTTGATAGGATTGAAGTGCCTTTAATGTTTGAATAGGTTGCTAGTGTGTTTTAGAGAGATTAGTTAACTGACTCCCTTAATGATTTCAGACACTGAATATCAAAACACACAAACCTAACAAAAAACCTGCCCTTTACCATGCTGTCTTCATGATATTAGACACCAAATTCCATTTTAAAAATAATTTGACCTCAAAGCCATTTGGATTTGTTGTACTCCAAACGCTTACATAACTTCTACACTTCAATGTGTATTAAACAGATATATGCTATACATAGTACATATATATTTTTTGTGGAGGCTTTTCACTGGAAGGTTAGCAGGGTTGGAGATGTGGCGTGTTCCCATGGGAATCTTGGTATGGCACAATAAACAGGCCCGTGGGGTGCACTGAATGTATTTATCCCACATTATTAAAAGTCGCAGTCAATGTGAGCTGTACAGTGAATAAATTTGGCTCTGTAAAAACCAGACTGTTGTTAGACATTAAAAAACCCAAAACCCTAGGGTTAAGAAAGCAACCAGAGCGGGGGATCTCAGCATCATGGTTTGAGTTTTGCCTTTGCTCCAGACCATTTTGTGCCTCAACCTGTACTCAGGTACAAGAGTGAGTAGAAAAGATCAGCTTTGCCGCATGTTCCACTTGCATTGTGAAGGGCATTGCAAGCTGAGGTACCAAAAGTTTTGAGTGTGCAAATAGTCAGCATTGCCTAAACCCTTACCCATTAAGGATGTGTGACAGTAGAGATGCCATGCTGCAAGGGGTCTTGTTGGTGTGCTGTGCTGTTCCCAATGGTGTCTTCTGAATCCTGTGGTCCATTTGCTATATATTTACCCCCTGTGGTAAATTGTGCAGTGCAGTGTGGAGCAGTTATCTTCAGGAGATATCATTTTACTGGGTCAAAGTCAAATGTAAGTGAGTGGTGACAGGAGAAACTGTGGATTCAATCAAAAACCTCCCTATCTCCCCCTTTTTATACAGGGAATTGTGTGCCCAGATTCTCCCAGTTTCTCAATCAGGAAGCTATGAATTGAAAACTGGCATTGACTTTTCACAATACTGCAAGGTCTAGATCCCCTTGGGTTTTCATCCCTCCTGCAACTGAACACTTCAGCCTTCAAAAATTTGTTTTGGCTTTTGAAGTAGGGATGTCATATCATTTTATAGCAGTGAGTGTTTCTTTCCACTTGCAGCTATGTGGAAGTCACCACAGGGACCAAGATTGTTCAAGTGTTCAGCAAGAAAAGCTATATCACGTTCATAAATCTCTAAGTCGAATCTGAAATAAAAGTCATGCAGCAAACCGGAAAATGAATTTTATTTTAAATCGAAACAGGGATCAGCAGATATAGCCTGGGATTTGGAAATAATTAAGTGTAAGATTCAGTTAAGAAGTTTCACCTCTCAAGAAAATATAAAGCAAACATTCTTATTCCTGACCTATAGATCTTTGCTGTGTTCAGAATAATAAAATGATTGATCCAATCACATATTGATGCAGAAGATCTTGGAGCATTTTTACTGACAAATGAGTCAATAATAGATTTTGTGGTTTTGGCCTTTCCTTCCTGGTTAGATCATGTTTTAGTTTCAGCTCCTCTCTACCTGAATTGTAAGTCCTACTGGTAGATGTTGAAATGTGCTGAAGGTTGAATTTCATCTTATCCTTGTTTGCATCAGTAGGAATCTTGGGTAAATTGAGATTGTGGTCCTGAAGGTCCAAGTGTGCTCGCTTTATTTCTTGTCTTTTAAACTCATGTTCAGTGAAAAAACTGAGATTCAGAAGGAAATGTATTGAGCAAAGTATGTAAATCTGATGTCCTAAGTGTATATAATTAGAAAACTAAATTAATGCTGTTTCTAATTGATTCAACTCAATGTGTACTTGCAGTTTTCAGCTTTGAATCCTAGAATGATTTTCAAAGCCCACTTAATCCCATCTTCTAGAGACTCTTCCCTGCATCAACTATTAACCAGACTTTCCCTTCATTGTCTTCTTTTGTCACTCACTACTTGGTTTTGAGGTTTGGATCATGGGTTTCTCTACCGTAGCCAAAATGACTTATAGATCTTTTCCAAGTTTAAAAGCCACTCTGCTGGTAACATTGCTGAGTCTTGACTAATGATACAGATAACTTCATCATATTTAGCTCCCTTTTCTCTTTGTTGGACTAAGGAAATGACTGATACTATGACTTAGCATAGCCTGTAGGGTGTGGTGAGGTGGTAGGAAAGGTATTATGAGCACTAACATATAATCCTAAAATAGCCCTATACTTACTGTGCATGAATTATGCATCTGCACAAATTCCATTGGACAATTTGAATTAAAACATGATGGAGAGTGACATTTGCCATTTCCAGGTGGTGCTGCTCATGCTTTTGATGTGAAACTCTGCTTTTTTCACTCCACAGAAGAATCTGATAGATTGGAGCACACTCCTCAGTCTGCTGCAAAGACAGAAATATGCGACTTAACTATTAATCCCAGTCTCCATCTGCCACTGGAGGTTTTCACTGACTGTCCCCTTCTCAGAAACAAAATGATAAGGAGTGAAGGTTATATTTGTAGACATACACACACAGACTGCATAGGGAAACTTTTCTCATGGGGAGACTCTTTTTGGGAGTGGTGGCAAGGTCAGAAATTTTGAGCTTTGGGAACAGGAGACAAGATTCCTTCTGGTTCATAGGATCCTTATGCTTTTTCAAAATTTCTCCATGATTTCTCTCCTGCCTTTACTTTTCCTTTTCTGATGAATTCTTATGACTGGAATCTGCATTTTATTTGCTGTTGTGCCCCACTGAAGGGAAGTACGGGAGAGTTCTAAGTTCCTACTTCACCTAGATGCTTGGTGGGCAAAATTCTCCTTGCTTTGGCATTTTCCTGTGAATTGGAGCATTTGATATTATTTCCATTAAGCTTTGTAAGATTTAAGACAGAATCACTGAAGCAGTGATCTCTGACTGATGAAAACTTGTCCAAGCCAAAGCTCTCCCCAAGAGCATAATACATAGATAACAGATCTGTCAAAACTGGCTTTCAACCGTCTTTGGCCTTCCTAAAATTCACTTGTGTGTTGTTTACCTTTCATTGACCTATTATAAGTGCATCTCCACTGAACAATTATACCAGAATCTAAAATTCAGGAAATAATGATTTTGGTCGTCTTGAGCCTCAACCTAATATTGTGAGAATGTAGCTTGGAAACTACTGCCGGTGTTCATGAGATCTAATGTTTTGTCTAGCTGTGCTGAAATAATTTCCTGAAACATCATGTTTGGTTTTTTTCCTCCAAAATAAAAAGGTAATGTAAAGTAGAATCACAGAAAAGGAAACCAAACAGAGATATGTTTTTAACCCTAATCTGAAAAATAATAATACCAAAACATCCTGCTGCATCAATTCCATTCCTAAAAGACCTAAGCACCTGGAAATGAAAATGTGCTAGTTCTAAGATTTTTTAATACAATTTGGATCCTGGAACTGGGAGGATGTGAAAAAATGTGCTTACCTTAGCTTCATGATGAATGAAGCATTTATTATTAATTAATGCTTGAGAAGATAATGCTGTAATGACGTCTTGCAAGGATCAAAAGATATGAATCTTTCGGGTTTCTATTCACATGAAATTTACACACTTACTGAACTTTATCTGGAGAAATAATGCCATGAAACTTACTGCTGAGATTGGATAGGGAATTCTGAAAGTAATTATGGAGATAATATTTCAAGATAAACTGCTGTTTGGATTAAGAAGAAATATGAGTATTATGTTAACCTTGGTTTGCAATGTCCTTCATCAAATTATCAATTTATTACTTTTGCTGCAGGCAGTTTCTTCTTTCATCTACACCCAGATACCTCAGGAGGAATGCTGCTGAAATTGGATTGAGCAACCTGATCTTAAATAAATTTGATTCTCCACTCTGAATGGCAGGTTACACTAAAGGATATCCTGAAATCCCTTCCACCCTGAATTATTCTACCATTCTGTGTTATACTGATGAGAGACCAGAACAGGGCCCAAGTAACTGAGGATGTATTTGAAATTTCAGATATACTGGAAATGCAAACAGCTGCCACAATACAGGAAGAAGTAAAATTGTACCTTCTACCATTAACTTGCTTGAATAAAAATCTCCTGCTTTTCTAAGAAGACAAAAGAGGAGAAACAGATGGGAGTGAATTAGGAAGAGAAAAATCTACTGTTGTGATGCTTTAATCCATTGAAATATGTGAGCCTGAAAATGTAGTAATAAAAGTTCAGGGACTTTATTTTAGGAGGAATTAGGTGCTAGCAGGTATTTTCTAAGGGTCAAGGTTACACTGGCCTGAAAAACGACAGCAGGGCAGCCAGCTCTGGAGTGTTGCATCAGTGATTCTGCACACCACAGCCTAGGCCAGAGCTGCCAAAATGTGTTCTTACGACTGGGAGTTCAGCTGCTCTCTCTAGGATGCAGGTAAGTTTCAGCTGTGGTTTCATGTCTCAACCTCTTTTTTTCCCTCTTTCTTTCTTCTTGACTGGTATTGATGCCATAGCTTAGTAAAAGGTAATTCCAGTATTTTCTTTGCTTAGCCTGACTGACTCACTCCTTGGTCAGCAGTCATTAGCACCTGTGCTTTGTGCACTGAACTGAATGACCTTTTCCACCCACTCAGGACAAACACTTTTTTTTCCTCAGCAAAGACAGGCACTTTCTTCACCAAGAGCGAACGTGTCAATTTAAAGCTAAGTAGGAAAACTGAGTTCTGGCATCCCAGTTCCAGCAGGCAGCCTTAATTTATATGCCAGCGAGCCGCATGGCATTACAACAAATTTTTATTTGAACAAAAATGAATAGTTGCCATAGTTACCAAAAAATCACAAGATGCTATACAAAACTGGGAAACAAAAGCATTATCATTAAAGGACAGAATTGCCAATGAATAAGAACAGCCCTTTCCTTTTGTTTTAACCAACTGGGTGGTGACATCATGCCAGTTGCTATTATATGCAATGCAAAATCTGACAGAATACTGAACTCCTTATGGAGTGAATACATAAATATATAGCTAGTGCATTTCCAAGTATGCCTCAGATATATATCATTGGAACCTTTGTAGAAACAGTCATTTGGAACAGAACCTGTGCCTTTACTCTTTCTCATACATGAGAATGTTTTCTTTCTATTGGGGAAAATATTTCTGGTTTTCATTACTTATTTTTAAAGCATGAAAAGAAAAATTTTCAAACTCCTGATAGGTATATTTTGGCTTTGTAACCTCTCTTGATACACTACATAAGTGGCTTGACTTAGCTGAGAATTGCACTGCTGCCAAGATTGGTGAATCCTGAATTTAGCTAAACTTTGGCAATCTAGTTAAAGCAGTTGGCATGCTTCTGCTAGCTTGTGTTGATGGGAGTCAGATATCTATATATAGCCATCTATACTTGTATGGCTTCTTTCCACAGTGCATGAGTGACCTGGATTTGGGTGGTCAAGACTTACCAGAGAGTCTACTGCCAGAATTATGAAAATATTTCTGTAGGCAGAAAGAAAGAAAAAGCTTAGAGATGCTCCTTTTGGTGATTATCTAAGATGATGATAACTACAAAGAGGATGCAATTCTCATTGTACAGAACTGGTCAGGAAGATGATTTTATATGATGTGGTTTATCACAGACCTGTACATTTAATATCATTGTGATCACTGGCAAGGACTCCGTAAATGGTTGTACCTGACAACCATCACAGGAATAAAATAAATGCAAATATAAATAAATAGAAAAAAGTAAATATCATAAACACTGGCAGCTTAAATATAAAATATTATTCTGCAAGTCAAAGAGAAGTGAGAAAAAGCTGGCTAAAGGAACAAAACTAGAACAAAATCATTTTTGCAGTGTATTTGGAGAAGAAGCCTACCAGACAGCCTTTACTGTGACAGCCAGATTATAGAAGGAGTACTCAAAGAGCATGAGGCCATTTCAGGGAAGCTTCCTGAGATTTATGCATTGATGCTGATTGTGGAAGAAGCAAAAAGGTTTGGGCCTTGTTAGGCTCTAACAGAGGAAAGAAAGGAGTCCATATAGGATATGTTTAAAACACACTGACTGCAGAAGAAGATGTGGTACAATTAGATGGAAGGAACCCCCCCAAAATAATCAGATCAGTTAATACTCACATACTAGTTCAAACACAGCTTAAGCTTGAAGCACCTTGCAGTTGTAGGCACCCTTTGGAACAGTCATGGTATCCAGAGACAGAAGAATGGCAACTCTTACATTCTAAATAAAATACTGTTGGTGGGAGCAAAGTGGGCAAGCATAGGCTGGCCATTCTGAATCCTGTACTGGGCAGATCAGCGGAAGCTTTGGTGAAGGGCAGATTTCAGCACAGCTCTGTTGGCAGAGGTTGTGCCTTTTTATGCCTTCTTGAAGCCCTTTCAGAGCAGCAGCAAGCATATCAATGGGATGATTTGATCTGCTAAAATAATGTACTGAAGTTTCCAAAAGGCACAAGTTAAAAGCTCCTAGAGCTTTTAAGGCATTGGTGGGGCAAGAGGAAAAATAATAGCATGGATGAGTCGTTGGCTGAAAGACAAACAGATGAATGACTTGGTCAGACACAGTGAGAAAATGTGCAGATAACACTGTGTTGTTCACGGTACTGAGGGGGTCAGTGGCACACAGCACACTCACAGAAGGACTTTGCACGATCCAGGTATGAATGAAATATTAGGCAAAATCTAATACAGATAAATGTAAATTGATCCACTGGGAAAAACAGTCTAAGCTTTGCATTAACATGGTAGGCTGTGAGCCTGCCATCTCCCAGCGTTTTCCAATCTGATTATTTTAGGTTGTGGCAGATTTAAGTGGGATCTATACCTGGTTGTAATGAAGGACAGAAAGCAAATCACTTTCTATATGTGCATTTCGGGAGAAAGATAATTTTCTCCTTCAGATCGTAGTAATTTCTGAATGAGAGAGGAAGGTCTTGAATTGTACTGTAACCTGTTCCATTAACAGAGTAGCACAGCAGTTTCCATTTTTAGATTGCTTCACAGTGTGCAGCAAGGCAGCAATTTCATTGCCTTCCCAGTACAATCTGGGCTTGACTGTGTTATGGGCTTTTTAATTAGCCCTCCCCCTCCCCTGCACACATATTTATGCAGGTAAATTTATTCAAGAAAATGCACTTTTGGGTACATATCCAAGTTTTGTGTGTAAAATTGCATTAGATGTGAAAGAAAGCAGAACCATTTCAAATTATTATGTCACCCAGACAGGAAAGAAAACATGATGTCGAAAAAACAAATGATTGAATATTCATGAGAATAGAACCTATTTAAATCAAAGTTGTTACAGTTAACCATTTATAAGCAATCCACAGGTTGAAATTTGTGTGCTGTATATATTTGATAAGCAACAGGAAATTGTAAACAATCAAGTAAAAGCCAGTCAAATAGCAGACTAACTAATATAAGTGAAAAAACTTCAACATTTAACAGTGCTTTTGTTTCCTGAAATTGTCTGTGCTGCTTTAATATATCACAGGACTAGAATATTACTTGCAACAGAGCCTTGTTTAATAAATATGGGATCTTGTTCTGGAATCCAAATTTCTGATGCCCCTGGGAGTTGATGGTGTTGGCAGGTAACTGTATCACTGATCATTATAGCAAAAAACAGTCCTGCTCATGGCTGATACCGGGGTCTGGGGACATACGCGATTCATTTGGAGACATAATCCAGCACGTTAAACACCTCACATTAATTCCTTGCTTGGCACTGCAGTTCTGTATGAGTGAATTTTGTTTCTCACATCCTGTAAATCATTAAGAAATCCTGTTTGTCTTCTGTGGCAAAACAACATGACACAGCAAGAAAACCAATCTGCATAGAAGCTGTGATTGTGTATGCTCACGTAGGAGAATCAAGTCTAGAATAGAAATTGCTTGCTTAATTTGTTGGGGTATAATCTTCTCTCTAGCCCTTAGCTCCTTGTAAATGGCTTATGCCTTTCGCGTGGCTTAGGAGCTTGCATGGATGGTCATTATCCTTCACATTTCCAGCATGTTAACTATCTATGTGCCTGTGGCATTGGTACATTAGAGCACTACCTGCAAAATAGTGGCAAATTTGTAATGGGAATAATAATTTAATATCAGAAAATGGTGGCAATGGGAAGATGGATATAATGATGGTAAATGGCACATAGTCACAGAAATGAGACGTTCTTCTTATTCTGAATTATTCGACTGGAAACATAACTGTAATTTCATGTCACCTTAAGTTTGCTTCGAAAAGTTAAAATCTTTAACAGAAGGCTGTAAATAATATTGGCATACTAGACTCATTAACTAATATAAGTGCCTCCTTACAAATATGAAGATGTCCATTTGGTCAGGGATCAGAGACAATGCTGTGTAACTGCTCACGTAGCCAGGAGCTTGAGGTAGGGGAGGGTGAATTCTTAGAATGACTGACTGAGTAAAGCCAAGCCATACTGCAAAAAAATCGTTACTGAATAAAAAATATATGTGATGGTGTAAATTTTTTTTTAACAATGATTTAAAAATAGTGAAGACAAATTTGTCTAATCATGCATCATCTGAAGACATATTACATCTAGCTCTTTGCAAAGTATGTAACATTGTTGCAAAGTGGTGGGACAGTAGTATAATCATTATCTGACAAGCCACTAAAACCATCTGTGAAGTTTCTTAGATAAAGTGCATTGTGTACACAAATTGTGCAAAAGTAAACTTCTGCATATAGTGTTTTCAATTATGATTTTCTAAAAATACTGACTAGATAAGATTATCTTTGATTATGAGGACTAACTGTAGATGCCAACCTACTGTAACTAATTATTGCAATCTTGCCCTGTTTACAGATCTTGGAAAGAAAAGCTCCCAGCCCTTTCCAGCGGAGAGCATCTTGGGGTCAACAGCTGAACAAATGAAGTAGTAAACCCACTGCTTGCATCTGAAATTCATTACTTTTCCGTAACAAGGTATTTTTTCTTATGACTGTTTCCATCTTTAAGGATATCAGTGAATTTCCTGAAGGCAAAAAATACCCTAAATTTATTTGTAGAAACTCTATCTTTCATCAGTGTAATAAACAGAAAAAACCTCAGACTCATTGGATCTTCAGACTGCCTTAGGAAGAAGGACAAATAGACATGGTGCAGATGTTTCAAAACGTAAAAATGTGATTTTGTATCAGAAGAAACTAAAAGCCATACTGCCGTTTCAGAGTGTACACTTGCTAACTGACGAATGTGTGTTGATATACTGAGGTAAACTGTAGAACATCAAATACACTTATAAAGTAAATTTTTTTAAAGATCTTTATGCTGAAATAAGAATCAGTATTTCAGTAAATTTTGTTGAATTTTAGTGTCTCTTCATTTATGCAAGCAAACTGTTAAAGAAGTGTTCTTTATCTGGTTGTAGTGTTTATTTATACCTGAGATCTTTTATGCTGTATAATTCTAAAGAAATTGCTGGATGAGTGATATGAAATATCCAATAATATTTTCTCTCTTTTTTTCCAGCATCTTAATTTTTGACTCTTTTGTTTGTTGAGATGTTTTGCTTTCTAAGTGTCATCAGATGTTTCCTTTCTTGTCCAAAGAGAAGTCTAGACTAGGGGCATACAAATAATTTTTTGCCTTTGTTTAGAAATGGTATTCTCCAATCTAGTGCTCCCACTGAAACAGTCCAATCTGTGTCGCTCGCTCACTTTCCCCTTCCCTTCCCCCTGTGGCAGGCTGGAGAGGAGAATTAGAGGCACAAAAGTTAAAGATCCAGGGTTCGAGATAAGAACAATTTAGGGGAAACATCAATGAAATAAGAAATGAACAGTAACAGCAAGAACATTAATAACAGGGTGTACAAGGGAGGTGAACATTTCCTGTTCAAGTGGTCACCATGCAAAGCTCTGTCCTCAGGAATAATCAGTGTTAATACATATAAGTCTGCTTAATGAAACTTGTAGTAGAAAACAGCAGACAGTGAGGATTTTGTTAACTGACATTCTCTTGAAATATATGAATATTTTTGTACGTCATATAAATAGCACATCATTAAAATAATTCTGAGAAGAGACACTAGTAAAAAATAAAAGCAAAATATTGAACAATCTACTTTGTTAACAACTTTATTTTAGCATGTAGCTTTTCTTATTTATACAGAGAGAATATGTGCCTGAAGGACTGCATCCCGTGGCAGTGACCCACATTCCAGCAGTTTGTGGAGAACTGTTGCCTGAAGGATGGACTCACATTGGAGAAGTTCATGGAGAACTGACTCCCATGGGAGGGACTCCACAGTGCAGCAGGGGAAGGACTCCTCTTCCTGTGCAGTGGCAGAAACAACGTGTGATGAACTGACCATAACCCCCATTCCCTGTCTCCCTGAATCTCTGAAGGGGAGGAGGTAGAGGTGGGAAGGAGGAAGAGGTAGGGGGAAGGTATTTTTAAGATTTATTTTACTTCTCATTATCCTACTCTGATTTTGTTAGTGATAAATTCAATTAATATCTCCAATTTGAATCTGTTTTGCCTGTGACAAATCACTCAGTATTTTCTGAGTGATATCTCCCGGATCTTATCTCAACTCATGAGTCTTTGTTATATTTTCTCTCCCCTGTCCAGCTGAGAAGCAGAGTAATAGAGCAGCTTTAGTGGGTATCTGGCATCCAGCCAGGGACAGCCCACTCAAATGTCAGGGACATTTTGGAAACTCAAAGTCACAGTCAGCCTGTACTACCAAACCTGCACGTGTGACTTATGGAAATGGACTTGATTGGTGTGCAAGCTTACAAAATAAGTCACTAGATTACTGATGATCATGAGTGTAGATATGGAAGAATAAGGATATAGAAGAGTGCAGATGTCAAGTAATGCATAATTAAAATGATTGATTCATGATCAGGGCACTATTGTCACTCCCTGCTCTGAGGAATCCTTCCCCAAGTGTTACGGATTCTCGGTTCAGGCTTTGACTTCTTTCCACAGCTCTGTTGCTCTAATATCTAGAAAGGCAGGGGCTGCCAAGGAAACATCTTGAATTGGGTCAAAGACATCAACAGGATCACCTTTGTTGCTGTCATAGTGTCCACAGACAATTTTACTGTCTCCAGTACCTCTACAGAAAGAGCGTGGGTCTGCGCTTCATCCTACCCAGAGTGGTGATATAAAATGAATTAATTATCCTGCTAAGATGAAAACAAATGAAGAAGAAGAGAGAAAGCATACACAGACATAAATCAAGTTTTATCTTTTTTCAAATTGGTGGACATATTTTTGTGAGGGCTGAAGTCACAAATACTCTGTTGTAATTAATATTATTCACCAGTGAATTAGGAATAATTTCTGCAGTAAGCCCAGGGGGCCTGTGGATGACCCTTCTACAAAGGTGAGCTGAACTCACAGAACTACTTATCACACTCCTGGGGAATGGGGAGACTGCTGGGGGACCGTTTTGCCTTTGGAGTTTTAAGAATCCACCTCTTGACAACCTAAATGTATTTTTTTGCCTGTAGATTTCTATAAAATAATAGAGGTTTTTCTCTAGGGTAATGCTAGATTAATTCCAGGAGCACAAAACTGAAAAGGTGAACAGTTATTTTTGCAAGGGCTAGGAAAGAAACAACAGTCTTCTGANAAATTGCTGGATGAGTGATATGAAATATCCAATAATATTTTCTCTCTTTTTTTCCAGCATCTTAATTTTTGACTCTTTTGTTTGTTGAGATGTTTTGCTTTCTAAGTGTCATCAGATGTTTCCTTTCTTGTCCAAAGAGAAGTCTAGACTAGGGGCATACAAATAATTTTTTGCCTTTGTTTAGAAATGGTATTCTCCAATCTAGTGCTCCCACTGAAACAGTCCAATCTGTGTCGCTCGCTCACTTTCCCCTTCCCTTCCCCCTGTGGCAGGCTGGAGAGGAGAATTAGAGGCACAAAAGTTAAAGATCCAGGGTTTGAGATAAGAACAATTTAGGGGAAACATCAATGAAATAAGAAATGAACAGTAACAGCAAGAACATTAATAACAGGGTGTACAAGGGAGGTGAACATTTCCTGTTCAAGTNAGGAATAATCAGTGTTAATACATATAAGTCTGCTTAATGAAACTTGTAGTAGAAAACAGCAGACAGTGAGGATTTTGTTAACTGACATTCTCTTGAAATATATGAATATTTTTGTACGTCATATAAATAGCACATCATTAAAATAATTCTGAGAAGAGACACTAGTAAAAAATAAAAGCAAAATATTGAACAATCTACTTTGTTAACAACTTTATTTTAGCATGTAGCTTTTCTTATTTATACAGAGAGAATATGTGCCTGAAGGACTGCATCCCGTGGCAGTGACCCACATTCCAGCAGTTTGTGGAGAACTGTTGCCTGAAGGATGGACTCACATTGGAGAAGTTCATGGAGAACTGACTCCCATGGGAGGGACTCCACAGTGCAGCAGGGGAAGGACTCCTCTTCCTGTGCAGTGGCAGAAACAACGTGTGATGAACTGACCATAACCCCCATTCCCTGTCTCCCTGAATCTCTGAAGGGGAGGAGGTAGAGGTGGGAAGGAGGAAGAGGTAGGGGGAAGGTATTTTTAAGATTTATTTTACTTCTCATTATCCTACTCTGATTTTGTTAGTGATAAATTCAATTAATATCTCCAATTTGAATCTGTTTTGCCTGTGACAAATCACTCAGTATTTTCTGAGTGATATCTCCCGGATCTTATCTCAACTCATGAGTCTTTGTTATATTTTCTCTCCCCTGTCCAGCTGAGAAGCAGAGTAATAGAGCAGCTTTAGTGGGTATCTGGCATCCAGCCAGGGACAGCCCACTCAAATGTCAGGGACATTTTGGAAACTCAAAGTCACAGTCAGCCTGTACTACCAAACCTGCACGTGTGACTTATGGAAATGGACTTGATTGGTGTGCAAGCTTACAAAATAAGTCACTAGATTACTGATGATCATGAGTGTAGATATGGAAGAATAAGGATATAGAAGAGTGCAGATGTCAAGTAATGCATAATTAAAATGATTGATTCATGATCAGGGCACTATTGTCACTCCCTGCTCTGAGGAATCCTTCCCCAAGTGTTACGGATTCTCGGTTCAGGCTTTGACTTCTTTCCACAGCTCTGTTGCTCTAATATCTAGAAAGGCAGGGGCTGCCAAGGAAACATCTTGAATTGGGTCAAAGACATCAACAGGATCACCTTTGTTGCTGTCATAGTGTCCACAGACAATTTTACTGTCTCCAGTACCTCTACAGAAAGAGCGTGGGTCTGCGCTTCATCCTACCCAGAGTGGTGATATAAAATGAATTAATTATCCTGCTAAGATGAAAACAAATGAAGAAGAAGAGAGAAAGCATACACAGACATAAATCAAGTTTTATCTTTTTTCAAATTGGTGGACATATTTTTGTGAGGGCTGAAGTCACAAATACTCTGTTGTAATTAATATTATTCACCAGTGAATTAGGAATAATTTCTGCAGTAAGCCCAGGGGGCCTGTGGATGACCCTTCTACAAAGGTGAGCTGAACTCACAGAACTACTTATCACACTCCTGGGGAATGGGGAGACTGCTGGGGGACCGTTTTGCCTTTGGAGTTTTAAGAATCCACCTCTTGACAACCTAAATGTATTTTTTTGCCTGTAGATTTCTATAAAATAATAGAGGTTTTTCTCTAGGGTAATGCTAGATTAATTCCAGGAGCACAAAACTGAAAAGGTGAACAGTTATTTTTGCAAGGGCTAGGAAAGAAACAACAGTCTTCTGAAAAATCCAGGAATAGGAAATTACAATTAGTAAAATAAATACAGGTGTGATGTATCTCGCAGGCTGATAAGTATCTACTTTCTTATTGGCTTCCTGCTGGTCCATTTAAGGGCTGCCTTGCTGCTGTGCTGATTTGATTCCTTCATGGAAAGGTTTGAATGTCCTTTCTTTTGTTTTAATGTCACCTTGCTGCATGGCTGACCAAAAAGAAGATATCTGGTGAGACTGAGGGTATGAGAACCTGGGCCTTAGTAATGTGTTTTGTACACAGTGTAACTTTGAAAATGACAACTTATAAAATATAAGATTACCTTTTGGTCTACGATTTGTGGGGTATTTCCAAGTAGGAAAACACAGCAGAGACAATTTTTTGAATACAGACAGTATTATTGACTACTGTGCAACAAACACCTGGTGGTCTGTGATTTCCACCGTGGCATTTACTGCCAGCTTGCCAGAAGTTGCATCACAATTTTCAAAGTATGCATTTTTCTTCTTATAAAGCAGGCTTCACAGGAATACATTTACTGTTTTTTAAATCCTTTAATAGCAGATATAGCTAGTCAAGGATAAAAAAACCTCATAAATATGTGATAGTTTGTTTTATTCATTCACAGTAGAATCTTACAACATGCAATGTGTATTCCAGGGGCTTTGGAGATATTTAGTCTGCTGACACTTTATGCAATTAAATCAAAACAATTTAAATAAGTAGAGTAATTTCCACTTAATTGTATTTCTGAAAGTATTTTAAAAAAATTTAGTTATGACTAATGTGCTGAACATATTTTGTAAATGTTTTATGAATTTATTTTCTGAAATGATTGTGAAGTACATAATTAGGTGTAATGTATACCAACAGGCAAGCTATAACTACTGAATGTTAAATAATATCTCATTTTTAGTTATACTTTTGGCATTTAATTGACCTTTCAAAAAAGAAACAGCGCATGCATAGATGTACTTAAAGTGTACTTCTTGAAGTAGTGATTTTTCTCAGCCTTGATTGCATTTAGAAATATAAAGTCAGCAAATTTTTGTTTCCTTTGATGTTTTTGCTAATTAATGGTAGTGTTTGGGTGGTTTTTTTCTTCCCCCCCTCCCCCGCCCCCCCTTGTTCATTTGTTAAAAACTTAAAATTATGAGAGGAAAATGATTTGTAAGAAAAGCCAGGGGCCATTTTGGAAGCTACACCCACCACCTGGATGTGCCTGGACATTTCTTTGAGCTCTGGGCAGGCACATGGATTGTGGAATTCATGTTTATACACAAAAAATGAGGTCTGGATTAATATAATAATCATCTTGTCTGGAAATCAGGTACTATAGCTGGAGGTTGGGGAGAAAACACGCTGATATCGATAGCTGAGCTACCCAAGTACATTTTGTACCTCAGTACAACTGAGACTGCCTATCTACAGGTTTGTAGAGAGGCAGTATTTTGTATCGCACTTTTGGAAGTTATCCACTTAAGACATCTGACTGCTTTATATCTCTCTTTGAATGCTTTATGGTTTTGTATTCTTAGTGTCATGCAAAGTTTTCATCCTTCTAGGGGAAAAATAATGTAGCATCCCTGACCATTGCTCCTAGTCCTTACATGCTGTTTGGGAATTATTTGTGTCCATCTGGTGGTTTTACATGAAGTGTCACAATTACATAGGGATACATGATCTAGTCATAGATTTCAATAAATGCCTTCTGATTCTTAGTCTAGAACTCTTGATTCTTGTCTCTTCCTACAGTCTTTCTTCCACCTATCTTCAGTATCATCGTTCCAGAGAGGTTTTTAATTCTCTGTAAATTTCATCTGTAAAACTAGTTCAGACCATTCTTTACTGGTCAGTGAGTTTTCTGTTTTTGTTTCTGCTACTCCCTTTCTTTGTCTACCTACAGTATAAACCTTATTCCAAATACAAACTACTGAAGTTAGAAAGCAATCAGGTTGTGTTACATTTGCCTGGTATAAAACGAGCAGAGAAACAGAAATAGTGAACTTTTCTGTTGTTGAAGAAAACAGAGGCAGAGAAAACATGAGAAGATGGGAATGGGCCTGTTCAATTGTTTTCAATATTAGTTCCATTATTGCAACTGACAGCTAATTCTCTGGTGCTACTTCTTTTTCGTGTTCAGTATCTGGAACTGGGAAATATTTCAGTAAAATATTTCAAAAATTTTCCATGGAGAACATAGACTTTTTAGTACTATATTTAAACTTATCAGACAATTCACATGCAAATATATGTCATGGAAATGTGCATATTTTTGTTTCCATCTTTTTAAAATTATATGCTATGTTTACCTGGGGACATGAGTAGAAATACAGCCTTTTGTTTTATTTTTTGCTAGTTATCTTTTACAGCCACTTTTATTTTGAAGGTTTTATGTTAAGAAATTTTTAAAATACTCTTTTAAATACATTTTTTAATGCAGTGTCCCAGATTACAAGCAATTTGGTGAAGCGTTCACAGTACGTTTAAAAGTGATCTCCAGTAAAAGTGAAGAAACCTGATATTAATGTTTTCTAGTTACAACACTTATGTAGAAATGGTGAAAGAGCTGGTTTACTGTTGATCATAGCAGGATTGATGTAATTTTGATTTTTTTTTTCTAGTGCACGCTACAGAAGAAGTTCTTGGAGAAGGCCCAGTTTCTCTCAGTCCGTGTGCACGAAAGAGAAGACTAGTCTAACTCCCCTGTCTGGCTGAATTAACCTGTCATTTTTCTATGCAAAATATAAACCCTTTAACAGAAGTTATTGATCCAGACATGCTTCATAGGAGTCTATAGTTCTCGTCTCTCATTTGGACCAAGAGTTTGAGTTTCATGGTCTGGAAGTACACTGAGCACCAGTAGCACATTATAGTGTCTCATCCTGGTTTGGTCAAGAATACCTTGGAGTCAAATAGTGTTTATTTCTGGCACAAGAGTTTGTAGTCTTTTCTTCCAAAGAGCTTCAACTTTCAAGAATTGTCATTTTGCTTTGAAAATTTTCCGATCAGGTCTAATTTTGCATCATTTAGAAATTATTAACAATTCTTTGACTGTAACCCAAAAGAAGTTTGTTTCATACTGTTATAATTGTGAAACAAGTGAGCTTGACAGTAATATCTGGACATAGAGATTTAAACTTGTTATCAGTATATAATGGTTAATTAATTCTAAAAGCTTTATCCTTTTTTATTTACTTTGACATATGTTTCATTCCTGCTTGCAGAAATTGATATTCCAGAGGAAATTGGCTACTGGAAGCTGTCTTTAAAAAAAAGCTGCATCAGATGAGGTAAGATAATCAGCTAAGATACATCATTTTTTAAAATAGATTTTTGCACCAATTATAGAAAGGGCAACCTCTGGTTAGGCTCTTAAACAGATCATAACCTCTCTCTCTCTCCTGACAATGAGAAAGAGAGGAAGATGCTCATTCAGCAGGCTGGAAATGTTTTTCAAAAAGATTAAAATGGATGTGGCTAACCTTCCCACATATACCCATTATCAAAGACCTAACATTTTGACACTAGTAGTACTTAAATGCTGTCCTGGTTTGTTTTTCTCCATGCGAAGTTTAGGACAGTGTTCCACATGATTTGTTTTAAAATATGGTTTATGTGTGAGGCTTTGTTGCATTTTTCACTCCTATAAACTGTGGTCTAAAACTGTAAAACATACTGCCGTGTGAAAAAAACTGTTATTTTTCTGTGTGGGCATTTTCTGGAGATATTGTCTTTGTGTGTAATGATATAAACTTAAGAATTATACTGACTTGCTTAAAAAGATATCAATCTCTTTACATCACTGCAATCATTATTGATATTTGTCTCTTTTTTGGAGTGTGATTCAAGACTGAAACCACCCCTTTCACTATCATATGGCAAGATACAGGGATGCTCCACTGAAGGATATGCTTTTCTATGTAGATTCTGTGAAAGGAAAAATTCTGCCTAAATGTAAAGCTTCATAACATAGGAAATTGAGACTCTATAAGATATTCTAGAAGTAATTTTAAGTGTTGTAACTAAGACTGTTTAAAATATTAAAAAATCATCAAATGTGGAAGTCGTTTGTCTTGCTCTACACACAAAATGGATTTTCTGAAAATGGCTGGGATAGGAATTCTAACATCTGTCTAAAAGAAAGCAGAGTAAGATTTTTCTGAACTTTCTTATCATATCTTTGCTTATGGCATAGCTGTGCCCACAAAACCATATTCACAGCACAGAGGATGAACACAGCTATAAATATATTCTTCATGACAGTCTAGATTTCTTAAGAATTAAATCTAGGTTGTTTAAAAATTCATATATAGTAATTCATTTATTCTAAATAACAATCTAACTGCGGATGGGAAGTGGTGAAATATTCCTTGTTTTGCTTGGCTTCCATACATGGCTTTTGATTTATCTATTAAATTGTCTTTATCTCAACCCATGAGTTTTCTCAATTTGACTCTTCCAGTTCTGTCCCCCATCCCACCAGTGGAGTGATTGGTTGCCAGCTGGGGTTAAGCCATGATACCAGCTGAGCAGGAAAGTGAGATGTGCCGAGCAAACTACCCTGAAAGGTTTAGAAAAAATGGTAGCAGGAAGATGAACTATACTTACAAATAACCCTAGTATTATTCTTTATATCTTTAGCTGGTTTGCACAAGGCTATGTTTCCTCAGCCCTTTTTTACACTAAAAACAAGACAAATGCCAAGATGGAAGCCAAGCCAAATCCAGGACATTGTTGTTGCCTTGGTTTTTGTAAGCCTTCTGTTTTTAACCTTGGAGTCAGATTCTTTCTCACACAGTTTCATGTAAATAATAGCCAGTGTTTACTTAACGGTATTTTCTGTTTTTCATTCCTTTTGTGATAGGAGAGCTTTGATGAGCACCTTTCTTCTCTAGTGGGATTGAGAAGGAAGTGACATGCTCTCCAATCCCTTGTGGAGTTGGGACGTGTATCAGAATGAGATAATGTAAATAAATCCATCCATTATCCTCCTTTCTGCTGAACCTGGCAGGTGTAAGAGCCTCTTTATTGTGTCTCCCCAGACACACATTGTTAAATGTATCTGCTTTCAATTTACCTGAAAGGGGGAGAGCCCCTCCCCTCTCAGGTCACTTCGTTTTTGTCTTAAATCTTCATTTAGGATGCATTTATAATAACTATTGCATATTTAAAATCAAGTTAATTGCAGAGGTCAAGAGGGAAACAGTCTTCGTGCACTGGCTGAAAAATGCTCTCCCCACCTGTTTTTCTGATGTTCTCTGTACTGAAGCAGTGCTTTCATGCTCTTGTGGGCTAGACCTTAAAAGAATTGTTTTTAAAAGCCTGTGTCTGTATTAGCCTTATCAGTGAATTATTTCAATAACAACACTCAGACCATCTCTCCTAATAAATAGTACAGGGAGAAAGAGCTCTACTAAAAATCCACCTTTGGGCTCCAAGCAGTTAGCAAGAAGCAATCAAAGCACAAGAGGATAAGCTTAGTCATCATTGCCCCATTTGTCAGTGGCTGCCCTGCAGTCTTTATCTACCATAACTGAACTTGTAGTCCCTGGGCACTACTGTGACTAACCCTTGGTCCTAACGACCTTGGGTTAACCACCCCCTCTCCCTTCAGCAGCCAGGGGTGTCCAGCAAAGGCACCTGTAATGAGTCACGGCAAAGGCAAGATGAATAGTCAGGGCTTTCAACAACTACAGCAGATCAGATGGAGGGTTAGCAAGTTCTGGTTCGCAATCACAGCTTAACATTGCCTTTTCTAAGCAGAGCACTTAGATTTAGTACATGACAGCACACCCTCTCACACTAGCAGTGGTAAACCAGCTTGTCACACATAGGCTATACCACCACCACAAAATGTGTCTGCTTTTTTGTCTTAGTATGAAACACAGGTTTCCAGAATCCTTCCCCCAAAGAAAGGGTAATGTGTATCTTGTCAGCCAGCCTGCAACTTTTACCACAGATTATACAGTTTTGCAAGTTTTCTTCATTTCTCTGCATGCTGGCTGTCCAGTTTGTTGACATTAGCACAAAATAAGGACAAATAACCCTCTCGATATTTATATTTCTATTTTTTTTAAGGTTAAGTAATATTAGGGAGATATACAGGGGACTGTGCAGGCAGTTGTGTGAAAAATTTATGTGATTAATTTATGTGGGGTTTTTTTTATTTTTTGTTTCCCAGCTGCACATCTATTTCACTTTGAGTGCCTGTGCTTTCAGACTTCCAATAAATTCAACAGTTTTCTTAATGCATATAAATATACCTCAGAATGGCAGAGCAACTAATTTATATAGTGGGTAAGTGATTTGACAGAAAGTTGCCTAATGATAAGGAAAACATACACCACTGGCTAAAAGCTAAACAGCAAAGTGAAAACATTCTGTTGTTAAGCATAATTATTGTCCTGAAATCTCAGAATAATACTCTGCTTATAGAACAGGGTTGTTACAACATCCCTTGCCCTCTTTAAGTCCAAGCTGCTTTAATTTTGTTATATGAAATCCTGTATCATATCTCTCTGCAGTCTCACTCTACACATGATAAAAAAAATTGTATCTTTTTTTATGACAAGTCTTTCTCTGAGTCTACATCTTTATTTTGTTATTTGGGCTTTGATGTACCTATGCGAGCAAAATTCAAAACTGACTTCTCAGGAAATTTTTGCCTTTGTTTATAAAGCAATTTAATATAAAAGTAATCTAATTTTTTTTTTATTCACTAATTATATGTAACTGCCTTGTGGCTAGTCAGAACAAGATTAAATTGCTAGGCAAAAGTCCTATCAGTGTGAGTGATGACAATGTACTTGAGGTTGTCACTGTATATATCTATTTATCTTTAATGAATACCAGTATAATTTAAATTTAGGTTCTAATAAAGTAGTAGCCACAAAATAAGTGAGGAAGGACAACAAAATGGAAAAGAAGGAAAAACCCCCTAACTTTCATTAACACTATTCAAGAATGTCAGAGATGTTTCTCATTTGAAATTGCAGGTTGGGAATCTGTAGTTCATTGCTGACAAGCAGATTTGCTGGTGTTTTAAAAATAAACAGGTTTTGAAATTGTTGATTCTGTCTAAAACGCAGTCTGTTTTATTTGTAGCACTGAAAAAATTCATTATTTACTGCTAAAAACCACGCAGACTGACAGTTATTTTTATCCAAGAAAACTACATCAGAGAAAGTGAGTGTTACTCTTACCATCTGGCTTTTTAAATACTGGAAAGAAACTTAGAGCTACAGTAAATGCCCTACAGGCAAAATCCAGGAGGTTTTTAACGGCTCAGGGGATAGCAGGAGTAACCTGAACTGTAGGGGGTAGTATGAGAGGAGAAGTGAAAACTGAAGGTTAGTAGTGGTGTTTTGTGGCTCTGCCTGTTGACAGATGCAGTCAACAGTCTTTAGGGCAAAAGAAGAAGGTCATTGATCTAAAGGTCAGCCTGAAATAGGAATGTTTACATTTTTCTATCACTTGCTTGTACAGGATTTGGCATTTTCCTTCTCCTGCAAATCGAGCCTCCTAGCAGAAGTCAATACCCAACGTGGATATAGTTGTGAATATCTATTTAATAAATATCAATTTAAATATAAATCCAAATAGCTGTTGATTCAATTATTGCTTTACATAGGATATGAAATAAAACTATCAGTGATACATATGTATAATATTCAAAGGACAAATATGTTATTTTGTTTACCTGAATTAATTATGAGACAATGGAATTTACTGCATTGGTTCCTTTAAAAAAAGGATATGTATTAGCTTCTGGTTGTTACATGATTATTTATGCGACAACATATTGGCTTTATCTTGGTACAGTGCTCACATGAAGACTTTTACCTCTGCCCCCTGCTGTGATCTTAGACTAGAAGCAAGAGGAGAATGAAGCATACATGAAGGTATCTTGTGGGAGACATTTCAATAAAATTGAAGTGGTGCTGTTTGCTGGTAAAAACTGATAGAAGAAAGATGGATGCAATTTATGATTTTTTTAGTTCGTAACCTGACAACTGAAATCACCTGAGTGATTTCATCCAAAAAAAGAAGTAAAAAGAACATTAAATGAAATTATTTTGAGGTATTATATGTAGAAATTTGTATCAAAATAATTGACGCCAATTTTAAAATTCTGAAAAAAAGATAAACACTGTAGGGACATAGTCTTTCTGGCTCAAAATCAATACATTTCATTTAAATTTTGTTTTTGATTTTGTCAAAATGACACTGATGACTGGTTCATGGTTAGTCTTCTGTTCAGCCTGTGAGCAGATGTGAGCCTGCGCCTTCCTTCGTTCAGGCTTTGTAGTAAGTACACATCTATTCCTTAATTGCTCCTTCCCTGGGGCAGCTCTTGAACTACATGGAAGCTGCAGAACTTCTAAGCTCCAGAATTTCATGGATTGTCCATTTTGTGTTTTCCTGCTCTATCCACCCTAGTATTGGATCTGTGTTCTGGGATGTTTCTACATTGAATTTACATATTTTGTTTTAGGAGTGTAACTTCCTGGAAGGTACACATTTTAAAAAAATTTCCACTTGGGAAACAAAGATTTCCAAAAGGATTTTCTTTTAAAATTTTTTTGTTGTTGTTGTTAAATGAAAGAGATATGGAAAAATTCAAGGAAATGAATATTTTTGTTGTTACTCTTTGTGAGTTAAACTGGCTCATCACTGATGAAGAAAATCAACATATGATCCATTAGTAAGAATATTTAAAGCTTGTAGAATCACACCTGTTCTTTACTTGCCCCATTGATTTTTACAATCTTTTGAATTCATGCTTCTCTGACTACTTTTGAATATCATTTTCGCAGCTGAGAGTATGGATATCAAAGATTATGGATATATCAGTCACAGCACCCCACCATTTTCATCTCAGTTTCTCTTTTCCCTCTTCATCACTGGATGGTAATGTATCCTGCTTAAATTTTTGATCATACTTTATACCTCAGACTTGATGAGAGTGAGAATTTTGCTAGGTCATATGAGCTTTCTTCATATATGTTTTGTCAAAAAAGTGGTTTTGTCTTTCTACCTAGTAAAAATACATAGTGAAATTTTTGTGATGGTGGCATGAGCAACAGTTATGTATCCTAAAACCTAGTACTCTCATATTGTTTCACTGTTACTGAGGTTAGATATTTTTCTTGTGTCACCAGGGATTTTTTCTAGTTAGAGGCTTTAAAAATCTCCATATTAAAGTGCAAGAAAAAATACTGTTAATCAAAGCACTTTCTCATATTCAGTACCTTCAAAACTCAAGAAATGCTTTTATTTACCTCAAAATCTGTCACCTGAATAACGTAGTGAAGAATAAAGTAGGTCATGCTGTACACTCCTATTGTTTCCTTAGCAGGAGTGTTTTGTGCCTCATTAATGTGAGTACATATTGTCGTCAGCTGCTATTTCTAATTATATGTGATGGATCACAACATCCTTTCAGTACAACAGAAGCTGATGAAGAATATCCTTGGATGCTGAATCTGGGAGCACACACCTATTTCAAATTCTTTTAAAATTAGTCAACAGATTAAATCATTACTCTGAGGCAAGCTGAGTGACAGACATTCATGCAGAGGTAGGAGAAAGACGCACCTGTGGAGTCTGTGGGCTGCACAAGTCTTTCTTCCACAGACTATCATGGTAAAAATGAATTGCATGCATAAATATATTGTGAATGACTGTTCTTGAACTCTCAACATACAGCAGTGTATTATTCCATGAGCAACAACAGCAACTCAGGTACTAAAGAGGTTTTAAAAAAAGTGCTCCATAAAAAAACTGGACTGAATTTCAATGTCCAGTGTATCAGCAAAATCTGATCTTTTAAACTTACTTTTCCTCTGAGAAAGAGATCCCATTGTTGTAGGAAAATAAGGACATGTGCAGGTGACCCTGGCTGCTGGGACAAGGAATCTGTTTGCAGTTTCTTGTATCTGTGGCAGCCTCTTTGTACCCGCTCGCCCTCTGGCTGCGCAGTTGCCGTGCTGCGTGGTGCACCACAGGCCTGCTGCAGAGGGTTCAGTAGCAGCCTAAACTCAACTGAAGTGTTGTTTTCATTGCTCATACTCACCTTTTTTCCTGGTCTGGCAAATGAATGAGTCCAGTGCAGTTGTCCTGCCAACATCATACATAGGATATGACTGTAAACTAAGATTGATGTGAGGATTGATGGAACTGTCCTTCATTTTTTTCTTGTTACACATTCCAGTATTTTTACTAGGACAAAAAAACCCTTTTCGCAGTGAATATCACCTGATTATACCAATGGACCCCATTGGTTTTGGTAAGTTGAAGCAGCAGCTGCCAATTTCTATAAGTCATGTAGATTTCATAGATATTGAATCTACAGCTGGTTGCTTGGGCCTCTGGCTGTTACCAGTTGAGGTTCCACTCGAGCTTTAATTTCCCTGCAGCAGGGGGAAGTATTGTGTCCTGTAAATGTGGTGAGCTGGCAGCAGAAACAGGTGGCCTCCTTACCTGTTAGTCAGGATCTGGAATGCCGGAAGGCCTGTGTTTCCACACTGCCCACTGCCATCCCAGCTCCTGGGGAAAGGGCAGCTTTAACAGTCTTAGCTGCTGAGATAGTCGCTGAGTGGTGTCAGCCTTGCACATCAGCTAAAGCTGACTAAACAAAAACTGTTTCTACTTAAGTTCTTCTGCTTAAACAAAAGAGATCTAGTGTCATCCAAGTTCATCACCTCCATACAGTCCAGTATTTTACTCAGGGTGTGTGAGCAGCAATTTTGAGTATGGCGTTTGATGAAAACAATTTTCCACACTTTATTATCAATCTTGAGACTTTATTTTTGCTTTCTTTCCCAACGTTTTCAGCTGATATCCAGGTCTGAATGTTTAGCTGAAGGTGTGGCTCTCAGTCCTTTGCAGGTCTTTAGAGTAAGACTTGCCTTCCAACAAGGTATTTTTGCAACCAAAGTGATATGGCAGAGCAACAGACAAATAAATGCATATGTGGATTGGTTTTTCTGAGGGGAGAGGGAATAAAAAGTTCATTCAGTTACTCGTAGAAAGTTGCCCTCCTCCCAAGAAGGTTTGGCATTTTGCTTTTTTCCCCCCTAATTGAATGAGAAGCCTGAAATTTTTGTAGAAAAATAGTAGGAACTATGGAAGGTAAAGAGATTAAATTAGGCCTTGAGACTTCAAAAAAGAATTATTTTATTTAAAAAAAAAGTTTAAAAATACTGCCTTTCTGGAAACAGTGCAATTTACCGTTTGGAGACAAATAGCAGAGCAGTACCTCTAGAAGACAAAGTACAACTATGGAAAAATAGTTGATTAATTCCAGACTTCAGAGCCACTTCAATCATTCTATTGCATTTTTATTACTAAATAAACTACTTTTTAAAGCATATTACTGTCAAACACAATATATCCAGTTAACTTGTGCAATCCTGAACAATTATACCAAAGCCCTTGAGGTGTAAATCTTTATGCCACTGATGGGAAATCTTGTTCCGAGAAGTGATTATTAATGTTTTGTTTCACTCATAAAGAAAAGGCCAATAAAAGTAAAAGGACTGAAAGAATAAAAGGCTTTCTGGCGTCATTCGAGCATTGTGTTCACCATAAAGAGAAATTTCTGAAAGGCTTATCTAACATGATGATAGTAAGTAATCCAGATTGTTGTTGCTATCTGCTTTATATTTTATTCAGTGAGCCAGACCCTATAGAAGCAGTGAACAATGTCAACAAGGCATGGATCTCAGCCCAACTGTGTAATTAAAAAATCTAGTGAGTAGAAAAGTATCCATCTTGATTGTGTGAACAATAATGGCTTACTGAAGTCAGTGGAATTACAATATATAATTCTTAAATTTATGGTAGAAGGATGACACTTCCATGCATAGCTCCACAATAGAGGAAAATTCAATATAATTAAAAAAATGTTACCCCACTGTGTAAGTAGTGCTGTTAACTCCAAGTGGCAATCTACTCCCAACTAACTGAAACAACCCCCTCTTCCTAAAACTCGGGTATCTGCACACCAAACAGAAACCACAAACCAAACTAACCAAACAACAAAAAACACTAAACAAAAAAAGAAAAGAGGCTCTCCTAGCCTTATTTAACAATATCATTACAGAAGCATATATTTTAAGAATTTTTCATGAGATACCAGAAAATGGTGATGAAAAAAGTTGGTAAGGGTGATGCAGACTGGAAATGTAATATGGATTGTAAAAGACTGATGAAGGGAATAGTGACATTTTAAAAGCTAGTTTTTAGTGGCAATCTGTAAAGACTGAACAGAACACTGATTAGTATTACTCGTGTTTTTAAGAGCATATTTGTTCGAGTAGTCTGGCTTTCTGTGTGTGTTATGTCTAACAGATTCAAGGAATAATGTATAATGAGGCAGGTGCTGCAAGTACAAGCAAAAAATTTTATTAGATAGAAAGAACATAAATGTGTTTGTAACTCAAGAAAATAAGCCCTGTTTTACCAAAATATTTTGGATTTTATCAGTTCTGTGACAGAGCATGAATACTGCTCTAGTGTATTTGTTGCTTTTTAAATCCAAGTTATGAAAATGAAAGTGAAAATACAGTTAGATATTCTTCTGCAAATCCTTTCTGAAATTCAAGTTACATTGAGATAGATGTTGTTTTGGTGAATATTTACAGCAATTAGAGAACTAATAGAGATGTGTTTCTTCTGAGAGATTTGCAAATGTTAACATTTTGCTTAAATTGTTGTGGGAATAAATGTACATTGAATTAAATCACTTCTATAGAAGGATCAAAAATTAATTGAGTGATGGCTAAGTTGCATCGTTATTGTCTTTGTAAGGAATGCTCTCAGAATTATGGATTACTGAAAAATAGCAATATAAAGAAAAAAGGTCAAAGTTTATTTTTAAGGACAGTGATAAAACAGAAAAAAATCTCACTTTGACTACACTGAACACAGTTGATCTATTGTCCATTATTATTATTATTAATTATTGTTATTATTACTAATATATACTTTGCAGTCAGAATGTTTCTGCAGCCTATAAACAACTTATACCTTCTCATTAACACGTGCTTCTGTGCTGCTGTAAGAAATACTGCAAAATTTTCTTCTGACGTCAGGTATATTATTATAACCAATCTGAATGTGTTCTTGTAAAGCTAGAATGGAGAATCCTGCAAATAACAGCATAAATATTGCTTGTCACGTTTCAGACTTATTTAACCACACATGTGCCAGGATATATATCACTTTTGAACTTGAAGAACTAACTCTCTGACATTTGTGTGTTGGTTTGTGTGGCAGTGTTTTGGTCTGTTTTTTTCTTTTTATTTTTTTCCTCTTTTTTTTCCCTGTGAGATTTTGTTTCAATGAATGTTCTGGAAGGAAGGTATTCAATTAAGAAAAGAGAAAAAGGAAAGGGGATCTAAAAATAGTTTATAAGCTGACCGATTTTACTGGCTTAAATCTTCTATGGTTAAAAATATAAAACTCCTGCATCTTCTGTGTGTGTGTATTCCTTCCTTATATGTTTATAGAAGTGATTAACAGTAAACTACTTTGACATTGGTTTTACTGTAACAAAGTGAGAGAGTATACTGATAATGCTATTATTTTTTTTAAAGACCTTAAACAATCTAATTACACTGGCACCATTTCTATGCTAATTTAGCGCCACTACAGGCATGAAATTGTTCTACTAGTTATCTTAGGATTCTCTTTGTAACTTTGGGAGCAGTAATATTGGTGGTCACATCAGATGTGATCAATTCACTAGACAATACAGTGTTGTTATAGACTCATTTTAATAAAATGCTGGTAGATTGCCCTAGATATTTATTGAATTTTTATTGACACTCTGCAAGGTCAACAATATCTCTTATTGATTGCTGTAGCTCATCCCTGGAAAAGATGGTGCAATAAAATTGTCTCTGTTTTCAATGCCTCCAGTAATTATGCCATGCATTTGCTGATATTTCTGTGTCTCCATCTGCTGATCGTTACAATTAAAATTGCATTTTGTATTGGCATTTCTTCTCCGCATATTACGATTTAATATAGATATTTTTTCTCATATAGGCTCACCAATTGGATAGAAAATATTGTTACTTAGCCTTAAAGAGTGGTTGCTTGGTAACTTCCTCAATGATAGTTCATACTTTTTCTGAGATGCATTTTTATGTGTCTTTCTGCCAGATTACATAACAATAACAAAGTTTTGAGTGAGAAAAAATTTTATTCAGAGTAGGTTCTTTCCCTTTCAGATATCTCAACATGCTGAAAGTCCTATTTGAGGAGAGAAAGATAATATTAAAAAAACTAGTGGTAATACATATTTGAAAAATGAAAAAATATAAAGCATTTTTTAGTACTTTATGCACCAAACTTTTCTGATATTACTCCACAGTATTAAAGATGTCTATTTTGCTTTAGAACGAGTTCTGAATGGGACAGAATCCCAAATTTTGGAAGTATATATTTTTTTAATTACTATTTTGCCTTTAATACATGAAGGTATCCCACAAGGGAAGAAGGATTCTTTCTCTTTTCATTGGTTTATTGGAGACAAGCCTGAAAGGCAAACATTTCCAACCTCTGGTACTTAGGTGGGCTTTGTATGGTACCAAGAAAATCCATTTCCATTCTGAGAAAATGTGTTTGAGTTTTACAGGGGGGCACATGAATGAGCACTTGAGAACACAGCTGAAGGAAAGATCTTGTGTTCAAGGTGACAATACTAAAAACAATCCTTCAGGTTATGTTAAAAGGCATCCAAGGAGAAAACTATTTAATTTTCAAAGAGAATACTATATAAGATGTAAAATAAGTAATAGACACTGAGTCAGGCAGCAATTTGTTTGTTGTGTTATACGTTCTGGAGATGTGACGAGGAACTGAAAACTTATATCAGTTTCTTCTTTTTCTTTTTTTTTTGGTGGTTTGAGAGAAAGTCCTTCAATAAGACATCAGTTGTTCTCATAATTATAAAGCACCACAACTAAGTGGGAATGAAAAGTTTTCCTCTTAGCACTTGGGATGTTCAGTTGCCTAAAGTCACTTTTAACTACCTGGGATGATCAGTTCTAAAGAGGCAGTCTTGATTTGATTAATTGTATAGGTAGAAAGTTGCCCAAATCAGGATTGAGAGCTAATTAATGCAAACATGAAGGATGCAGTAGATGCAGGGAAAAGATATTGGTATCTCAGTATTTTTTCTTTTTCCATGGCATCAGGAGTCTACTCCAAGAATAGTGAGACTCCATCTGTCCCTGTGAGCCATGAACTTTGGCAAAAATTATGGCTCAATTATTTCCTAACTCTAATTCATAATGTCAGACAGTGTGGTAATTTACTTTGTTTCAGCCAGGTGGTTTAGGGTCTGTGGCTCTATCGTGTGCAAAGCTTCTGGTGTTTTCTATGAGTATGGGACAAACCCTGAATGCGTTGTTTTGGGCATAAGACAGGTGCTGCAGTGTTTGAACATAAAATATTCTGAACTTTGATCCAGTTTGGAATGCCAGTCTTTTGGACTGTTGAGATTCAAAGCTTGCTTTTTTTTTTTTGTTTCAGTGAAAACTTGAGACACTGAAGCAACTCTATGACTGTTACCACTGAACATTTATGCAAGCAGCAGAACTTGACAGACAAAGTGGTGGAAAACTGGGAACTATTTGGGGCAGGCTGCCAGGCCTCTGGCTGTACTACAGTGACTTGTGACTTATGTTAACACTGTCCCTCCATAGACACTGAAGCAATCAAAATTAAAGTAATCTTGACAAAGGTGTTCTACCAATCTCTTATCTTAATTCTTTTCTGCTTTGTGACCATATTTCCATCACAAATGCTGCTGCCACACTTAGCTTTGCCTTTTTTAATCCAATAAATTTCAAGAATTTGTGGAAGTAGAAAGTGCTCCACTCAAGTACCAAAATACTGAAATGCTTATAAAACAAAAGTTACTGTTATACCCTTGACCTGAATTCTTTGTTCAATTCTAGTCATCTAGATGAAATCTAGACAGCAGCTGCTGGAGTAATCAGAAAAGTAGGGTGCTCATTTTACCACAGTGCTGGAAGAGTCCGTCTTTTTTCCATCTAGCTCATAGATCATATAATTGCTTGCTAGAAATTTATCAAAAGGAAAAACAGTGGTGGTCAAATGCCACAGAGAAATTGTCCCAGTCAAAGAGCAAATGCACATGAATCAAAAGACCGAGGACAGTGGAAACAAATAAAGCAAAGGTTAGAAGAGCAGGAATCTGGTGGCCCTAAGAAGAATGAGATTTTGAAGTAGGCTTTTTTTAAAGTCTGTTTTGGCTATGTTCTCTAACCAATTTGATAAGAGAGCACTTCGGAAAGGGACTGGGCTGTACAGTACACATTGCCTCAGGAAACAAGGAGTTTGACATGATGCCAATGGAAGTTGTTTTCATTAGTTTATTTGTAAAATAGTATCTTAAGCACCTTGTACTGTGCCTGGGTATTATTTACAGGTGGCTGCTCTGATTGTCTTTCAGCTCAAATATATAGCATGCATTACATACAGAAAAATTCTAGATGTTGTCAGTGTGGTTGCATTATATTACTTTGGGGTTTATCTCACTGCAAGAGCTTGTAATTCAGGCTGGTATGTTCAGAATGGTTGTAGGATTTGAGTGTCTAAATCACATTGATGTCACACATAAATAATCATCAGGAGTTAGATATATTGGTTTGAAGTCTGCACTCCTTAGCTCTGAATAGATTTGTGACTTAACAGTGCAGTTTGGGATTTTGATAAATGGCTGTCTGATCTTAGTTCTGTATTTCAGTTATATTTCTATGTATTTATTAGAATTGCCTATTAATTAACTTAATTAAATAATGCATGGCCACACTGACCTTACTGCTTTTCCCACAAGCTAAGGAGTTCATTCATGAATTTGTCACATTTCAGCAAGAGGGAACAGTTTTCCCCTGACATTGTTTCAGCTAATTGGCGTGAAAGGGTCAAGATCCAATGCATTAGCTCTTTGTAATTTTCATAACTTTCATGCTGCCTTTTTTCCATTTCATGACCCTAAAATCTTGTTTCATTTTAAGAGGGTCTGAATTTAAGATAGTGCTTCTAGTATAAAGCATATAAAACATAAAAATACATATTTACCAGAATTAGAGTCTTACAAAAGTAATCTCTTTGACTTGAATAAGGCTATTTACTTGAATGACTGCTATTTAGAATCAGTAACATGGATCACTTTAATTCTATTTTCCAGGGAAATATGCTGTTATCGTGGAAGGTTGCTGTCCAGGTTTGAGACAAAATTCAGAGGAACGTCCGAATTTGAATGTCCTCTCTTAAAAGACAGGTTACAGCCACCCTTCCCCCGCGAGATTTGGGAAAGAAATATTCCTTGGAGGAAAGTGAAAAGGAAAAAAAATATTATTTAACAAACACACAGGAAAAGAATAATAATGCTAAATAATAAAACCTCTTGCTGTGGAGAGAAACCTGGGAAGATTTTAAAGTCCTTCTGTGGCTTTGGCTCTTCTCTCTCTGGAGCTGGGGTGTGGCCCCTCCAGGCCTTGGTGTGGGCCTCTCTCTGCTGGTGATGTTTTGATGTTGTTGCACAGATCCAGAAGAGAAGAAGAAACTGAAGCCCCAGGGAAACAAAGGAGTTTAACTCTCCATCTCTTTCTTCCAAGAAAAAGGAGCCAAGAGCTGAGAAAAGCAGGAAGGGTGATTCCTTCGTTCCTCAGCAACAGCAGTGATCTCTGTGTCCTTGAAGCACAAACTGAAAAGTTCACTCAGTTCTTTTTGTCTCCCCTCTTGGGCTCAGTTTAAGGGCATAGAAAGGCACAGGATTCATTTCTGGGCGATATGGGATACAACATCATAAAGTCACCCCAAGTCACTTGTCCAAAGGCCAGAAGTAAGAAAGAGCTTCCCAGGCTTGTTCGTACTTAAATATGTTTTTACAGAGGCGTTTTCAACTTCTTAAGTGGCTCAGCAGAGTTGTCAATACTCAAACTAGCCAATTGATTGGGTTTATCCGGTCTGCAGGATGTTAGAACAGCCCTTGGCAAAAACATCACTTCCATAGCTGGTGGATTTTTTCCTTAACTAAAAACCAAGCGTGGTCACAAAAAGAAAATGTTTAACAACTGCTTGTTTTATATTTACAGATTTCATATTTACACAGAGAAAAAGAGGGCTGAACAAGAATCTGACAACTAGAATAAGAGGTGTCTGCTGATGTAAGAGATAAAATTTTTTTCAAGGAGGTATGTCTTCTATTTTCAATTAGCTTTAATTTCAGTATCAGTTCTCTAAAGAGTTTTATTTTCCAATGTCAAAAGGGGTTAATGAACAGCAATTTCACTAAAGTTAATCATTCTCTCATACACTTTACTGAACACTTTGATGCAAAAGAATTCAGGATAAGGCTCTGCACTTAGCAGGTAAAAGGGCAGGGATCCTCATCATCATTATTTTAATTCATGTAAGTTAATTGGTCTTGAAGAATTTCTGTCTGTGCAGCATCTAGGCTGAAGCTAGTTGTAAGAGTTTCTAATTGATCGTCTTGTGAAGACTAAAAATAACTTTTCTCTCTCTGTTTCCTAAAGAAAAGAGTGTGTTTGCCCACTTGCCATTCTCTGTACCCACATGTAAGATTTATTTCTACAGCTTTTGAACTTGGTGATGTTCTACCTCCTCCACATGTGCTCAGTAGTAGGATGGATCATGCTGGTTTGGTAGAGAGCAACTCCATCTGCCCTTTCCTCTGTGCTTCTTACCAAGGCCAGTGTGGACTCCTTGGCAATTCCTGTCTCTTGGCAAACCTTTGTGTCTCCCACCATTTCATCAGCACCGTTTTTCATATTCAGTTCTGCTTCATGGATAAACATTTCACATAGTTTTGGAATTGGTGTTAGTCCATACTTAGTGTGGTTAGCAGCGTAGAAGTGCACATACAGCCACAACTGATGAATATTTCTGATTAAGGCTGTTTTTAATCAATCAACATGTGCTTTCAATGTAGTCTATACTTTGGACTTGGTGGTGCGTGTTAAGTTTTATCCAGGCAGCTATCAGAATTTACATAACTCTTATCAGGGCATTTGTTTTATAGACCTCTCTTTTCATTTTTGTAGTCTTTTGCAGATACTCAGATTTTCAGAGGCTTAGCTGCTGTTGTGCCAATACTCCTTAGATTTTTGTACTCTAAAACAACCAGTAAAAAATGTGGTGTTATTATTATAGTGATCACTATTATGATTTAACCAATCATAGTTTTGAACCAAGAAGTTTTTTCCTCAGGAAATAGCACTGAAAGTAAATGTCTATAAAACCTCATCTCTGTTATTTTTACCTGTTTAAACAAAGTATAATTCTGGATGAACTCTTTTTTTAAAGCACTGAGAATCCTATTATGCCTATGTGGTATATCCCAAAATGTAGTAATATTATTGCAATTGAGGCAGTGATACAGAATCTGAAAGTGGCAAAGATGAAAAGGCCATCAAGCTGCACAATTTTTCTGTCATTCTCTGGAAACATCTGTATGTATTTCTGCCTGTGTGACTATATTTCTTTATGTGTGACTGTATATATATATAGATAATTGTATGGATATTTGTATGTGTGCAAGTTTCCCAAATATCATACAATTTGTTTTTCTTTTTTTGCCTTTTACATATCTAGGACACTTTCAGATTATTTTATCTTTTCTCTCCTCAGTTTCTTGTTTGATTATGCCACAAATCTTTCAGAAGAACTACTTCTTGCTCTTCCAGTAACTGCTTGGAGAACAAAGCTTCATTGAGAATGTAAAAGTGCCTTGAAATAATCCAAAAGAAAGAAGAAATTAGAATACCTTTAGAATAGCTCTACATATGCGTAGAAGTGGTTGCAAAAATGTTTCTCAGGTAAGCAACAATTCTTTTGCTATTGTTAATTCTGGGTAGTCCCTATGCATAAATTTGAGCTACATGAACTAAACCTACATTCACATACTGTTCACTTTAGTCAGAACTCTGGGTTTAAATTGCTTTAGAGAGAACAAGTGGTGCCTAATCTGGATGACAATCCAGGAGAAAAAAAGCTACAAAACGGAAAAACTTCTAAGCAATTTTTAGGTCATAAATGCTTTGCACTAACTCACTACATTTGGAATAATTTCAATCTTTTTTGCTAGATGAAATAATCTAGGAAACAGAAATGGCATTTGAATTTATTTTGCCTTTAAAATACAATAGACTGCTAAAAAGATCAAGTTTGATAAATAGAATGATTATGTTATTCATGGGACAACATAGGCAATGTGCATTTGAGTGAAAGCAAAATTGCTGGGTACTTGAAATATAACATTCACCTTTCTTCTCAAAGTGAAGAACTGAATAGAAGTTTTATATGGCCTTGGTAATTTTTCCATTAATGTTGCATAAATAAGATTCGAGTTTAGAAATGCTTGTTTGCTTTAGCAATGTATGATTTTGCAATTAATATTATAAAAATGAAAGAGTTGTAACATATACTAATTGAAGGAATTCCCTTCTAGACACTATTGCCTCCTAGCCAACAGTTTAAAACCTGATTAATAAAAAATAATTCTGAAACCTGTTTGTTAGAAATATTGTTGTACTGCATTCACATTTTAAAAAAACTTTAAAAACCAAAATATTTTTCTAAATCCTCAAAATACTATATTTCTGTGTCTAGTTGTTATAGCAATTCCTTATAGAAACAAAAAGTGAATCTCGAGTTTTCATTAATGAAAGTTTATTATGAAAATGTTATGTGTAAACTTGAAAAAGTCTGAATAGGATTTGTACAGGACTGAGGCTTTTTTCCTATTTAAATTAGGTTACAAAATCAGAGCAGGAATAAAGAATTTTTAATATTATAAACTACTTAATACTGGAGTTCATAAAGTTGCTTGAGTCAAAACACTATAGTTCAAAGACTATAGTCTGAGAAACTGATGCAGAGTCACAAATCTAAGGCAGAAAGAAAATACTTAGGAACATCAAAAGGGCTCAAAAAAAAAGCTGTTGAAATGGGAGCAGTAAAAGAGCATAGGATAGCCATGGTTTATTATTAATGAATGCTGTGGGCAATACAAATTTGGCAACATATTTAGGCAGTTGGATAGGAACAAAAGAAGCCTTCCATATTTGTGTGGCTCCAGAAACGATCTGATTCTCAATTGACTATTAGAATTATGCATTCATTGCCATGAGATATTTTTAAAACTACAATCTTACTGTGAGAGAAGAGGTAAATGTGTTTGTGTGGTAAAGTTAAGCACAGTTATACTTTCTGGATAGACTGGAAACAATTCCCTATGATTCAAGACAGTAAGGCAAGTATTTTTAAAGAAATATTCTCTTAAGAAGTTATTGTGTGCTTATCCAGTATTAATAAATCTTGTACTTCTTTTGCTACACTCAGTAGTGACCACTGTTGAAGACAGAACGCCAAATTAGAAAGTCAATGTGGCAAATCTACCCTTAATGTGCCCATTATGCAGCTATTTTCTGCAAACACATTAATGTTGTTACACAGAAGCCAGTCTTGATTATAATCTAGAACGCAGAAGAAGGAGAAAAAGAAAAAGAGAAAGATTTCCCTCATATGATTGTACAAACTGTATATAGCTATTTATTAGTTATACAGGTTGCTCCTTCAAAGAGGAGTGTAGAAGAAATTGCTTTTAGAAATTTTAGGTGATTTACTTTTACTGATCCTGGTAAGGTCCATTAAATACTAGAAAAAAATCAACCTGATTCGTTAGATTAAATTTCTGTAAATGTAATTAAATCCTGGTCCGGGTTTGTTCATGTATCAGTAAACTAATTGAATTTAGTCAAACATTTGCTTTCAGTCTGAACAGAATTAAATTAATTTCCCTAGCTGTGAACTATAGGAAAACAACATATAGTAAATTGTTCAAGCATTGAGATTATTGATTTAAAGGCAGAGTTACAGCAGAAATGTTGATATATCCAGTAAAAGAAGTCATTAGAAGAATTACATTTAATTTGAGAAACAATTAATTTTTGGTTGTATATAACAATTAAAGTAGAAGAACACAAGAATTCTTAGCGAAGGTTTATTTCCTTCTGCCTCTTAGGATTTTATTGTAAAAACTTGAGTTTTCTCCTCAAATTCCACAGTACAGTTGCCAGGGGTGAGACTAAGATGAATCAGAATTTGACAGAACAAAGACCTCCTTTCTTGCCACTGTATGGGTTGAAAAATTTAAGTGGGAGGCATCTGAGATGACTGGGACAAGCACTATTGCCTACACAGGAGAAAGGTTTCAAATAGTTGTCGTATGAATGTTCAAAGGCCTTGACTCATAAAAGGCTTGTGAATGGAGAAGAACAAATAAAAATATTTGGAACAGATTTTGAGGGCAGGCCTGTTTCATTTTCAGTAAAGGTTTGCATCTAGAACAGGAACAAGACAAGTTATTTCTGCAGTCTCCTGTTCTATTTCTGCTCTGAGCCGAGAAGAGGACCCATGAACAAACCCAATGCAGAGCCAAGCTTGCCCTGTAGCTGGTGCCCAGGGACACGAGATCAGCACTGCTGGGTAGGTGGGTCCCAGCTCCACACCAGCAATAATCATTGGAGTTTCTGTCTGGGGCTGAGTGAGCTCGGTAAAGATGAAAGAATGCACAGTACAGAAACGTGAGAGAGGCTCATGTCTGGTTTCATTTTTAGGACATTCATTAAGAGATGAGGATTCTAGGGCCATTTTAATTATTGGCATAATGTCATAAAAAGAGACTCAGAACATCATCTTCCTCTGAGTGCCCTGTGTTTGTGAAAGCCTGAACTCAGAAACTTCCCCTCTACATGGATTTACTCTTGAGGTCCTGTGACAGCCACTCTCCTTCCAGTAATGTTGTGAATCTCAGCCCTCTATTCCATTGATTTGCCTACAAGTGAGTTAGAAACTAAAAGAAAAAAAAATCACGGAGAGATTCAGAAATTATTAATCCTGATATGATCTCAGGCGTTTTTCTTTAAACTACTGCACTAAAAAAGGCAGTATTTCCTACAACCATATTTTAGTAAAGTGCAAGGAATATGGCTAAGTTTCTGAACTAGAAGAGCACTTATTCTCCCTGAGTCTCTGATCTGAGTCCTTTAAGATTTAATCATAATTTCCTATTACTTCGAATAAAACGAATACACCCGTGAATGCTAGAGATGAATAGAGAATTCATTTTCAAAATGTAAGTCCCACATTCTCACTCAATTTACCTTTAATCTACTTTATTACTGGTATCCTCGGGCTGGCTCCTTCATACTTCTTGTTCTTGTATCTGTGAGGGGTTTAATATTCACAGCACCCATTCAGCTGGGTATAATCACAGACAGACTGCCAACATCACCACTTTTGTTCAGTTCTGTGCACATTTAGCAGCACCAAATCATTGACAGAATAAAATATGGGCGGACACTTCAGTACTAAACTCTATGTGTGTAATGTTTAAAGGAAACCTTGTCAGCAAGACGAGCTGCAGAACAATGTCCACTACAGAATATCATATAAAGCAGCCTGTGAACATCAGGTTGATATGCAGAATCACTGGCAGATTAAACAGAAGTGGAAACAAAAAGAGTGTGTTTATCACAGCACATCGTGTTTTAGCACCTACTAAGTGGATCATCACACGAGTACTGAAAGTATTACTTGAAATGGGAGCTTAAAGAAAATGCTGGAATAAATTTTTACTTATGAAAGCTAAAAGCTGTAACTGATTATGAAGTACAGTAAATCATACTTGTAGAATTTATACAAGATTTATAGTCTGTCAGTTTATTTTCATGCATACTGATATAAGTCATACTTATTTAAGCTGCATAATTTATGATACAAAAAGTAAGTTGTTGATTCACACCTGGAAAAAATGTATGTAAAATTGATATCCATAAAGAAAAAAATTCATTTACTTATTTGGGTCAATTTACATTGTTCACTGCTGTATTTTCTAGAGAAAAATTCAATTTTGTATACTACAATATAAATTCATAAGAATAAAAGACTTTTCTTTTACCAGAATCAGACCATCCAGTTCAGCCTGTAAGTATATTTAATTTATTTTGGCTACACTGCCCTATTTTTTCACCCCACAGATCTTAAAACAGAACTCTTGAGAAGCTGTTTCCTTATAGTTCAACTGGTGACTACAGTGTTAATAGACTTAATCTGTATCAGCTAAAAATTAATTTTTACCAATTTGGTATGGATTAAAAGAGTCCATTACTGTAAAAAAAAGTGGCATGATGAAAATCAAGCTTCTAGAAGGAAATCCAGGATGCTCTACCAATTTTAGTAATTTATATTCTGTTTTTTTTTTTTCCTGTTCTTAGTAAAGCAGAATAATATGCCAACTATTCTTCAGAAAAAAAGCTTTCAGTAAGACTTTAAAAGCCACAAGAAAGATAGAAACCAAGCCAGAAAGGACAGAAGACTGATAGAAAAAACAAAACAGAACTCTAGTAGCCTGAAAACAGAATGTGTGAATGAGGCTATGAGGTGATGGACGTAGCTGAGGCTGTAAGTACTGCAGAGAGTCTGCTGAAGTTAACTTTGCATAAACTAGATAGAAAATATAAAATAGGAAAAAAATATAGCTTAGAAAAGTGTCATCTTAGAATCTGTTTAGTAAATTCTGGGACCCAGTGACTAAATGAAAACAGCATTAAAGTGATGTGAGATATAAGAAGTGTCATTGCAAAAACAATCCAGCCCTCCATCTACTCTACTATTTTGTTTTTAGCAGTGACTTTCAGTGCCATAATGTGTTTTAAAGAAAGCTCAAAGAAGATATGTACTAAGCAATTATAAAATCTGCCCTCAGGGAAAAGTTCCTTTCTTCAACCCATCAGTTAGAGGATTGTTTATGCCTTTAGGCATGAGGTTTAATATTCCCTCTAAATGCTTTTGTTTTATAAGCTTTATTTTTTTTTCATAAAAATGTTCATTTTAATTATTATTATTATTAATGATGCTGACCCTCCGGAAGCCAAGGGTGTCTACGATGATAAATTCCACCACATAGTTATTTATTTATGTGATAGAAATGTACTTTGTCTTTAAAGGGCAGCTGGAATAAGTTTGTGCTTCCAAGGACTTACTGAGGTCATCACTGACAAAACGGAAAGGTGAGAAGAATTAAAAAGGAAAATGGTATTTAAGGGAAGAAATGAGATGGAATGAAAATAGATAAAACAACAGGAGCTTCAGCAGACAGTTATCATTCATCTAGTCCTTGTGACTGACAAAAGTAAATGTGAAAGACATGAACTATAACCTGTTGTTACTTATAACTGTTTAGATTGCATTTATCCAAACTTTCTAAGGGTCAGCAAGACTACCTATTCACCTGAGTTCATTTATACATTCAAGTCTAAACTGCAGTAGCACCTACAATGAAAATACCCCAATAAAGAGACATTTATGAAGATTTTTTTTTTTACTCCTTTGAGAAGCTATATGCAAGACAATTCATAATAGATGCTACAGTGCCAATAAGGCACTAAGGATTAAATAAAGCCTCACACATTTCATTTTTTTAAAAAAATACAGCATGCAAATATTTGTGTTTTCCTTTCAATACTTGAACTCTTAGGAGGTAATTGAGTTTTTTTAATAGACAGGAAATGCTCAAATTTTCTACTTGTAAAATTAACAATATGATTAACATATAACAGATAACATAAAATATGTGTGTAAAAAACAAAACTTTCAGGTAAGTATCAAGTCTCACAGGAATTCTGGAGAAAAAGACCAAAACAATATAAGACTAAGTAATTCTGTGGTGACCCACACCCACCTAATATATTCTGAAATACATTTTGGTTGCAGAAATCCCTCCTAGCCCAAATCTTATGCATCTAATAAAAAGCAAAGTGAGAGAAAGAACAGGTCAGAAGAGGATGGATGTTAAAGACAAATAGCAGGAAACAGTAATACAATAACAAATAAAGGTCTTAGCTGTGGCATTTAACCACAGAACTACAGTGAATGTAATGGAAAGCTGTCTTGCTTCTGGTGATGCTTAGGGAGCAATTAGATAAAGATAACCTTCTTGAGTTCCTGATGCCAAAGAGCTCTGCCACTAATTTCAGTCTTTTAAATAGCCTGTGTGGCCTCCAAGCTAGAGACCTAAGAAAAAAAACTGCTATTTTGCCTTCTGTCCACTTGCTGCAGCACCGCCCGTCCCCTGGCTGCTCAAAGAGGAAGTCCTTCCTCTTTTCTCAAAACCCCATTCAAGATATAAATAGCTATCACAGGGGATACTCAGAGGAAGAAAGACTAAGGGAAAGGTAAAATATTAAGACACTCTGCATCCTTCCCTCCCAGCTACCATCTTATGCAGTACTTCATAATCAGAGATGTTTGCAATTGTCTTTGCAATTCTATCTTTTTCCCTATGCCAAAACCAGGACTACAAACGGGCTGGTAAGATCTTGTAGTTTAGGCTATTGTGATAGATGAAGGACTTGCTTGTAAACTGATCCTCATCCCATTTTTCCTTATCCTGGTAACAGATTGCACTGAAATGTGTATAATATGGGTTCTTTTATGCCTATTTTTTCATTTTCTATTTTTCACTTTATTGGCTTGAGCAGACATTTTCTGCTGATTACATGACAACGGGGAGAATTTGCCATTCCTTTGTTTGTATAAAATTTCAAAGAACTTCAACAAGCAGGTAACTTTTTATTCCTTTAGTTATAGCATTCATTTAACTCTAGTTATATTATCAGTTTCAAATAATAGATGTAAATATCGTGATCTAAGCCTTGTAATGGATAGATTTTATTGTTTTACCTCACATTTTATATCGCATTGGGTTTCACTCTGTGAGGCAGATTTGCTGGAAAAGGTTTAACTATGCAAGCAGTGAAAGTGAACAAGATAGACTATATTCTAAGTCTGATAGATGTCCAGTGATGAGCTATTACCTACTAACTTCAGCTTACATTTAAGTAAGTTAATTTCTAATCTTGAGACTTCTTTCGCACCTGCATCTAATTATACCTTTAAGACCCACTTGCAATCAACTCTGTTCCCATTAACATAAGGAGAATACACTAGTGCAATACAGAACTGTACAGGAGGAGGTCAGGACCTTTTCTTACCACATGTGCCAGCTTTTATCATCCTGCCATATGCATTTTTCCTGTTGTTTATCTGCAACTTACATATGCAGGTTTTCACACATACCTGGATTTCTTGATGCAACAGAATACATTTTTTTCCCCATGTAGATTGCCTACATTTTTATTCTGAATAAAACTGAGTAAAATTCCAGTCAAGCTTGCCCTGAAATATCAGGGAAAGTTAGATAAATTGGGCAGCTTTGAAACACATTTGTGCTTCCCATATATTGAAGCCTCCTAGCTCAGGTGTGGGAACCAATCTCTTGCAGACTGGCTGTAACTCATCTGGCCAATGTAATAATGCAGTGATTTAGGGTTGAAGAGGTATGGAATACTGTAAAGGAGTCAGGTTTACTTGCTATGAAATTTCTTATAAGCCTTTAAAAAGAATGCAGAATTTTTTACTTGGACAATGTGTGCACACAACACAGAATGGATGATAAGAATATTTTTCAGGTAATACATGGATTTGCAGAACTGCAAAAGTAAATGCAATCTCATTTTCCAGAGTGGATGAATGGGATTTAGACTGAGAAAGTGTGCAGGGCCTGCTGTCTGTGCAGTAGGCAGTGTCACTCAGGTGGTAAGTCAACGTAACCTTTCTTTTGCAAAATTATAACAGGACACTTTGGTGTGTAGTCCACTTTCAGATGTAAGAGCACTTTCTAGTCCTTTCCCCTTCTAGTCTCCTTGGGCGTTTTTGCCTCTGAGGTGGACATGTGGCTCTTCTCCTTAACAGAATTTATGACATCAGTTGCAGTGCTTGTATCAACTCTCTGAGAAAAAAACATTACTCTCATTCCACCCATGTTGTGGGTTTTACCACTTGTGCAATTACTAAGCTTTTTCCTAAACTTTTCCTAAAGAGAGAAATAACAGTGCCTCATAATTTTATGGCTGCTCACATTCTCTATCGAAGTGGTACAACTCATACACTAACCCTTGATCGAAATCCAGCTGTATCAAAACAATGAGGGATTTTGTCTCCAAAACAGCAGCCTTTTAACACTGTAAACTGTGAATGTTCCTAGGGATTAGTTTACTTACTAGCTTGATAACAAGGGTGCTTCTGAGCTTCATTAAAACAATTTTCAGTCAATTTTCAACAAATGCCAGAGATAAATATGGCACATGGTGGCAATAAAAACAAGCACATCTCTAGCAACAGGACTCAGCCTTCCTTGAAATAGTGATTTGGAGACTGTGAAAGAGAGGTTGTGATTGCAGTAAGAATGGATTTCTGCTTGGGTTTAAGACTATGTCAATAATAATATAATCCACAATGTCTGTAAAGTGCTGTTTGTGATGCTACCATCAGCTGCCACTTGCAGAATACCATTAGGGAGTGATATTTACTATAAGAAAATACTCCTAGGAAGCAGAGTGAGCTGCAAAATAAAATCAATGATAGCTCACTTTCTTTAGATGAGTCCAGTTTTGAGATGCAATTGTATCTGTTTTCACTGGAATTAGCTGTGGACAGGGAGCATTCACTATATATGGCTCTGCATTAGGATACCGTACAATAAAATACAGTTGGGCTGAAATCCATGAGAATATTGGCACAATGCTTAAACAGATAATAACGTTTTCAGATCTGTTGGGACTATGGTTTAGGTGCTGTGTTTGTTTCTTCTATACAGTAATTTTTGACCACTAGGTGGGACTGTGCAACTTCATGCAATTGTATTAACAAAAATATTTGAGAGGTTTCTTTACTTGCAATTAATACTTTTCTTTCCCCTGCTGAAAAAGGGCTTTGTCCCCAACCTTTGAAAAGGGTGAAACCAGCAGAGCCTCTTGTAAACAAGGATTTCTGTAATTCTAGAGAGAACAACAAAATAACAAACATCAGCGTCCATCCAAAGATCTATAAAAGATCCAGCATGCATTAAACACCAGTTTTAAAGATGTAAAAAATCATCTTATCATCTATGGAGTCTAACACTGCAATCTTCCTTCTTGACTCTGCAGTACTACTACTACATATTTCGTCTTCATCATCTTTCCCCTTGGTATGCAATTATCTTGGCTGTTAACAGCCGAGCCTGACTCTCTAAACTATGCATTATACACTTTTCTTTCTAATCTTAGGCTCAACCAGGGTTCCACAATACTTTATTCAGATTAAGATGCTGTAAGGAGTAAAAGAAATGAAAACCAGTTACCCTTTCCCAGCTAATTCATTGCATTCATCTTTTGTTTCCCAGTGATTAGATTCACAGTGATCTGGAGGCTGTAGCAGTAAAGCACTTTCTACTTTGATGAACTCAGCAGGTTTTATTTCATTTTGAAACAATGTATGGCAGATGGAAAACTGATCTTAGTTGTCTATTGTGATTGTAAAGCTTCTTTTTCCTTACAAAATATTTTTATTGGTTTGGATTTTTTTTTTCTTTTGGTTTTATTTTTCTTCGTTTTGCTTGTTCTCCATCTTAGAATAGTAATTACCCCGTGGTTCTTTTCATTTGACATCTAAAGAGATTGACTTTCATCAGCATAGAATAACACACTTAAATCCCAAGGCTGTTTTAATCTGGAATGTTCAGGAAAGGTCTTGACCATGTGATAGGGGTTGTTGCTGAATTTATTTTTGTTTCTTGTTGGAAATGTGACTTTCAAACCCTGTGACTGTCTTTTAAAGAACTAAATAAAAGGAAACAAGGTGAAACTTTATTTTTTTGTTTGTGTGTCTGGAATATTTGATAAGAGCATCTGGAGGATAGTTACAGATTTAGGGCCAACTCTAATGATTTTACTCATCCAGTCCTTTTTGTGGCAAATACTACCATATTTACTTGTATATCCACAATGCATATCTAACCTGTCTTTCACCATTTAAGCTCGGGCACTGAAAGCCATCTGATTTGTGGTTTATTTTTCCCCACTGAGAATTTATACTTTGAAATAACAAGCCAAAGGATAAAAACAGTACTATTCCATTTTACCTAGGCAGCACAGAATAGTGACAATACCATACTGAAATAACATCCAGCTGACATGCACTCATTGTAGAACAGTGGTTCCTCATGAAAACGATAGTTTGGTAGATGAATCCACCATGGTTACTGAGGTACTCTCAGCAAGATGAATTCCCATGTTCCAGTAAATGTCCTTTCCCTCTAGGATCCACATGTCTCAGAAATGCCTTATAGTTACTAAGACAGAGAGCCAAAAACAGAGGAGGCAGAATGAGCAGGTTGTCTTTTACCATTGCCAGGAAGACAATAATAATTAATAAGACTACAAAATTAATATGGTTTCTATTTCTTACTGCTGTGTAAATGGTGTGAGCATGCCTGTATACCATAGATATCTAGATAAAAACATGCATTTTGTTTATTTAATGACAAATTAAGTGTGGTTATATATTCATGTGTACTTGAAACTGTTTTAACCTTGGCTGATGCTCTAGTTTCATTGTGGGTGAGGAAATCTGACTGGCAGGGTTCTTTGGCATTTTCAGAAATCTCCAGGAGTGTCTGACTCAGCAGAACATTAGACTCGTTGCGTGTACAAAGAAAAAGATATAGGCTGTCCTGTGTGCATTACAGAAAGAGAGTATGGATGGTACATGCACATAGGTGTGTGTGTAAGTATATATATGTGTGTGTGTGTGTGTACACTTTCATAGGTGCATCTCGAAGGCTACTTCTCCTGTCACTGTCCCAGGTGTATTTAGAGAAGTTCCTGGTGTGTCAAAGACACCTTGAAGAACTGACAGAATTCTTCCAGCAGTAGCACCATTTTGTTGGTCAACTCTGCATATCCTGCTTCATAACCGGCTTCAAAGGCTTGCTTTCCAGCCGTACCCCAAAAATTGGTATGCACCATGGAGAAGAAAAAATATACAACAGCTACAGTTTCCTCAGCAGAGATGCCTGGCATTGCAACCTGTGCTTACCTATTTCCCATTTTCTTATCACTGGCTGACAGTGGGAGGAAGAAGGCCATGTGTGTGTGCGAAGGGACAACTGCAGGATGAGACTGTTTCACATCTGAACATGGACAGGATCAGGTCTGCCTGAACTCCAAAGATGCAGGAAGCCAGACCAGTCTCAAGAATATTCTTCACTCTTTCCCTGAGCTTCATGAAGCAGTTATGTGGAAAAAAAACAAAAACAAGCTTTCTCCCACCTGAAAACACTTAACCATTTTAGAAGATTTTTACAGTTCTTTTCTTCAAACAATAGCTTATAGTTTTACAGTTTCCTCCACAGAGAGATTATGACTGCTGCTCCTGTTTACCTAAAGTAAGCACTGCTGCTGATTTAGAAATGAGAGACCTATTCTTCCTTATCTTTCATGTTCCCAGGTGCCTGGCTGTTTTATTCAGCCTTGTTGCTAGAGAGAAAATTCTATCATTAGACAGACCTGCTTTTGCATTAGAAATCCTGATTTTCAGAAAATACATGATTACTGTTGCTTCTTAGAAATCACATATTTTTATGAGTAAAGCTGAAACATTATCTGTTTCCATTTGTGTATACAAGCTTGAGGTTACATGAGATTCTATGCAAATATTTTTGAGGTTACATGAAGTTCTTGAGTAAGGTGAAAGCTGTATTTTGACAAACCACCCCCAAATATTCGTGTGGAGGTAACTTCACAGGATGAGGTTAGTTGTTCCTCCTACTCATCAAGTTTATGCAGTGTCTAGAGGTCTAGCATGGACATTTAAGTAACATTACCTGAAATATGCTAATGGCATCCAGGTTGTCTCCACTGAGAGAGGTGAGCAGGTGTTTTAGCCCATCATTAGCATGGGATATTGATGAGGGCTGCCTCCAAACACCAGTACTAGAGTTTGAGAGGCCAACAACTGTAATAGTTTCTTTAAGGGAGGGCACTATCTTATTCGTTTTATCTTAAGCAGAGCAAGCTGATGAAAAGTGTTTGATAGCAGTGGTTTAGATGACAGTAACTGGGTTAACAAGGTTAATTCTACTGTGTATTGGTTTACACTTACCCCACTGTGAGAATTAAATAAGCGTTTAGAGATGTGAATGTGGACTTGGAGAAAGGAAGGAAGATTTTGAGATTTGTTTGTATTGTAAGTGGAATAACCATGGATTTAATTAATTTGTAAAGTTTCAGAACCTATGTCTCTATGAACCCTATCTGATGGTGTGGATTTTGTAGAGAAATACTTATCTGACTTAAGTTACAGGCTAAATGAAGCAAACATCGATATGTTGTATTCTCTGGGGTGTGTAATCAATATAAATTGGGTACTAGAATACTCACAGAGAGCCCAAAATGTTAGCATGTTTCTTCTAAAGGATAAAAAGGCACATCTTCCCATTAGCTGCCTGAGCCTGTTTGAAGGTCTGCAGTGAAAGGAAAAAAATGCTACCCGATAGCCTGTGTCAGCCAGGAACAACTTTTGGACTTGCAGGTCCTGCAGGGTTTTATAAAGTGTTATGTTTTGTAATAGTATCAAGGCTAAAAATACAAGCCACTTAAGAATGTATCAATGTGTGGTCTCACTGGAGAGACTAAGAAAGCTAAAATGGTTGAGGAATTGTTTGAGGATATCTCCCAGTGGACAAAGAACTTCTAAATTGTGTGTAGCACAGAATCTGTAAAAAGTAAAGCTATGATTCATGCCCCCAAAACAGTTCTTTTGATCTTAATGCAGAGTAAAAAATCCCTGAACAAACAAACAAGAAATAAACCCCAAACAAACCAAAAAAACCTGACCCCGAAACATGGATAGCTCTGAGAATAGTCTATAGAAGAACTGTCAGACAAGATACATTCTTTGTGGGTCTTGAAAAAACAGATTTGAAAAAGAAATATATATATATATCTAAGAATTAAATAACTGCCAGAAAGAGGAGAAGACTGATATTGATACAGGAGTTTTTTGTTCATTTGTTTTGGTGTGGGGTGGTGTTTTGTTTTGTTTTTATTTTTTGTTTGTTTAGAGTTTTTGTTGTTGTTGTTCTTGTTGTTGTTTTATTATTATTATTGTGATACCCTCAGGTTTGCAGGAGATTCCTTTAGGAAATAAAAAACTTAGTATACGCTCTCATTCATATAGTCATTCAGTGTGCATTTTAGGAGACACTGTTTTCTCAGGCTACCCCTGGTCACGTGCAGATGTCTGAATGTGATGGAAGAATGGTAGAAAAGCATGACTCCAGACTTGGTGCAGCTGAGGAAGAGGTGGACTTGACAAATTAAAGCATATTAAGGAAAGTGTTAAGCTGAAATGAAGGTAGCACACTTGGAAAATCCTGTTCAGAAAAGAGAGCAAACAGGCTGTATTAGACAGACCCCAGGTCTGTAGTTACAGATATCTGTAAGGAACTTGTTGGTGCAGTCCTTTAATCATATGACACTCCTGGCCATGTGTGGCTTATGCATCACTGTCACTAAGGAAAATTAAACAGAAAAATGTCTTTGACCTTAGTCTCTGAGAATAAAAATAGTTTGATTTTGTTATTTACAGAATGTTGACCGTTAGCTGAAACTGACTTTAAGCCACTTACTGCATTGCCAAAAGGTGCCTGGCAAACAGGATCTAGTGAAGAGAAGCATCATTTTCACCAGCAAATGCATGCTTTTCCAGAAAACAGGATTTGAGGAAAAATTGGGTAATTTGAGATACAGATTCTCAGGCTGCTTGACAAAGGTGGGTGGATAGGACTCCAGAGGTTCTATATGTTCTAAACCTGCCCATCTCATTCAAAGCAAGCAAAGAGTCCTGCCCTGCAAAGGCAAAATTAGAGGTCATTCTAGTACCATGATATCTTACAGGCGATAAAACAAGACTATTGTCCTGAGGCAATCAAATATTTTAGTAAACAGGATTCTGTTGAAAGATACCTGAAGAGCTGCAGAAGAATATCATACCAGGGGAAAACCAAGGTGATGCAGAGCTGAAAAACATCTTAAAAAACATTTATTTTACGCACCAAGAAGACAGATACGAAAGAATTCATAAGGGTCTCTCTTCCATGCATCAGGAGCAGGGGATAGTTCAAGTAGTTTAAGAACAACAGTTCTCGTAAACAGCTCCAGAAAAGTGGCTGCTGAAGTAATGTATGCACAGAAGCATTTGCACTTAGGAAAAAATTATTGAACATCCCTCTCTACCTTGCATTCATTTTGGGCTGCTGTTCTCTCTTCACTGTTAGAAATATGTACTTACAAATAAATCTGGGCTGTGCAAATCAAATGCATCTTCTTCAGATATTAACTATATTATATAATAGTTTACAATGGAGTTTAGGAGATTTAAGATGAGCCATTTCCTATCTGGCCTATTCAGAAAAGTGTTCAACTCATCCTTCTCTTGTTTTCCTTGGCACTATCAAATTATAGAACAACAGAGAATGAGTGTGTGTTGTTACTTGTTGGCAATTTTACCAATCTAAAACTGCAAAGTAGAACACCTTCCTTTGTTAAAAAGTGCTATCAGAGCACTTAGGGATGTGCTGTTAAAGGTGCAGATAACGCAGATATGAAGATATGGAAGCTTCTGAAACAACCTCTGATGGTCACAGAGTTTACCAATCCAGAAATACATAGACTACTGAATTCCCTGCTTCCTAGCAGAACTTCTGTGGAAGAACCAGATTATTCAGGTACAGAGAGCCTTTTTTTTTTTTTTTTTTCCCGAAATAGAATGGGAGCCTAAGAAATGATGAACTTTTGGTATTGCACAAGATTTTTGGGATGACCCTCATGGTTACTAATACTGAAAGATAGTCTGGCATCCTCTTAGAAGAGTAGCAAGAAGGTGGACTTTTGGCCATCTTTGGGACAAAAACAGGTACTCACCAAATCTTCTCTAGAGGTTTGTTTACCTATAGCCCCTAAACAAATGCAAGCTTTTATCTTTGGCCACATTGATTTTCAGGATTTCTTCCTGCTTTTTCCAAAATGACAGGCTCAGGATGATAAACTGTTAGATGAGCTCTTGCAGCTCTCTCTGCAGAGAAGCTCGATAACAGCTGAAACACAAGGGGTACTCTATTTTAGGATTGCCAGGCTGCAGGGAGTATCCCTGAGGAAGTCTTGAAAAATGGTGTGCTGTCAAGCATCGCGAGCCTGCCTGTGGCTGTCACGTCTTGGTAATGGTGGGCAGCTGAACCAGCCTTCCCAGGGGAAGGCAGTTCTCTCTTCTGGTGACACTGTGCACAGAACACCTGCAGCTCACACATTTCTCTGGAAGGAATCCTTCACAGCAAGACAATTTTACTCTGAATGCCCAAACCATCCTAAAAGGGGCTTTGCATAGGGTGATTGACATACCCTTGAGAAGTCAAGAAGGAAAGTGGACGATGACAGTAAATACAAAGGGATGTAATGGGCATAGACTACAGACTTCTGCCTTATGCCCAAAGCCACAAGTAGACTGTCCTGGGACAATACAAAATTAATTTCTATGTAGTTTTCCACATGCTCACAGCTGGGGCTATGCAGTCCTGTGGCAGCACAAAGAGACCAACATGGTTAGTCTTCTGGCTGATGTCTCAGATACAGGCAAATGTGGCTAGGAAGAAGAGTAGCCACAGCAATGTGGCTGCAGAGAGGTGGCACATATGCATGGTTCTGGCAAGTGATGTTGGCTGGACCTCGTCACAGCAAAGTCTGGCCAGGCTGCTGGTTTCCAGATGAAAATTTCATTTTGTGGCTGAGAAAGCTAGACTTGGGAAAGCAGAGGGGAATGTTGTCTGCAGACCCCAAAGAGCTTGGTGGATCTATAAATGCAGCTGTGTGGCTCCACCCCACCATCTTCAGGTTTTAGGTGAGAGGCGAAATGTTGCTGCACTCATTTGGTGCTATTCTGGCAGTAGGGTGTGAATGGTGATACTGGTGTGTGTAGCCATTCTGGGCTGTCTGGTAGAGTATGTCTTGAAAGATATAAGTGATTCCTAATGCAGGGAGTGATCAGAGTGCCAGGAGTAGTCTTCTATAGCACAATTTAAAGGACGAAGTGCTAGCTAACATTTGTGCTCAGGCATACCAGGATGTACTGAAAGAACTTGCTGTAGATGAGAGATTTGGCAGTACAGACACAGCCAGGGTTAGTCTAACAAAGCAGTATATATGCAAGCTGTAGTAGAGCTAAAGTGTGAAAAGAGAACTGACAAGCTGAAAGATGCCAGAAACCTGAGTATTAAAGATAAAAAAAACCCCCAAATCTGCTTACAAACCTGAATGTTTGAAGTGAGTGGCTGCACTTCCAAAATATTAAATAAAAAAATTATACTTACTGCCTAGAACAGCCTAGTTTTGGCTTTTTTCTAAGAAGGTAGGTGAAGTTTATGTTGACTTGATTTATCTTCTGTTCCCCTGGGGTGTAATGCTGCATGAGGTTGTTGTCCCCCTAGTACAGAACCTGTCACTTCACCTTTTGAACCTCTTGCACTTGGCCTCAGTTCATCAATCCAGCCTGTACAGAACTCTCTGTAAAGCCTTCCTACCGTCCAGTAGACCAACACTCCCAACTTGGTGTTGCCTACAAACTGAGAGTGCACTCAATCTGCTTGACCAGATCACTGATCAAGTTATTAAACTGGACCATCTCCAATACTGAGCCCTGGGGAACAACACCAGTGACTGGTCACCATCTGAATTAAACTCCATTCACCATATTATCATTTGATCCTCTGATTAATTTAAAATTTAAATTTACAGTGCTTAATAACTTGCCTAATCTGTTAAAATTTTGTGTTAAAACTCCTTTGCAGCCAAGACTTAACAGGCGACCCAGGCAGTCTATCATGGACAATGTGCTCCAAGGGCATATATAAAAAAAGAAATGATGATGAAAAGAAAAAAGGATTATTTATTTGTTATACTTTGGTCATCTTGCTTGCTGTAGACAAGTTATATTTATTTTGCTCTGACCTAAGGCAATTTCTTTGGTAATCAACACTGAGAAAAGAGCGTAAGGCAACCATGAGCACAGGATTCATGTGGTAGCACAGATGTCGTTCCCAGCAGGTTTTCAGTGAGTGAAAATTCGACTCATCTTTTATATCCAAGAGCAATCTTCTCTAGCTTTGCCGCTTAGATATTTGCTCTCACAGTGTCTTACATACCAAAATAGTGACTATGATGGTTAAGAAGTGTAATCACAAATTCTCTGCATCAGGAAATTCCCTTCTTTTCGAAGGAGCTTATGCATTTTCTGTTCAATACTGAAACTGTAATAACTGCTTTTAAAGAAGTAATTTATCACTGAGAAAAATGATAATCTTATTTTTTTAGTGTTTTATGTGTGTTCTTAATCAAAGTTCAGCTCTTACACTTGATGAAAAAACTAATACTTAACCTCATGCTTGGTAATGAGGGTGAAGTGATACCTAAAACCTGCTTTTTTGAATTTGCACAAGTTAGGTTTTTTGGAGGGGGATTTAAAATAGAAGAGAATACTTTGTTTCTGAAATCAAGAATTTTTCTTTAATGGCTTGATTATAGCCTATGAAGACTCCTGGGATAGAATTCTAACATAACTAGGTTTGCCCTTAATATATTCAAACCTCATCCATTTTGCTTAAATGATATTCAAGCATGAATGTTAACTAGTAGAACTGTAGTATTTGGATTTTTGTAATTGCTGTAGAATCATGATGGAATAAGGAAGATGAGATTCTTTTATGGTTCTGACTGCACTGTTCAGCAGGGAACATTGTGTGAATCACTTGATTTAATCGAGACTGGTTCTTAACTAAGTAAAAACAAGAGAAAAAGGCTCCCAATGAAACTTTTCAGCATGTAGTTTAAAGGAGGGTAGTTTACTTGCTATGATACTGATTTTTCATCAGCAATATTGTCTCCTCCATGTCTCTTACAGCAAAATTGAACAGAATTTGAGGAAGAAACAGAAAGGCATGTATTCATGGCAAGTAGCATAATTTATGCTTTCTATCGTCAGAGAAGGAACTGTCTTAAGATCAATCCAGAGAACTGAGCCAGGCAGTGCATGGGCTGTTCTTCACGTATGGTTTCTGCTCTGATGCATATTTGCACATTCACATGGCTTGTTATATATTTGGTGAAACTTAAAACATGTAACTGCAGTTAGTTCTGTGTACTGTTGTGAGATTTATGTGTGTGTGGGGGGGTGTTTTGTGAAGGATCAGTAGGAAGAGCTGAATAGTTTGAGCTAGAAAAGTCTCAAGATCCAATACATCCTCTCTATTTTGATATGCTTTTTCTCTTTTGGGTCGTTGATCTTCTTGACTTGCTTTTTTTCATAGCTGATAATCTGTTCATAAGCTGTCAGTCTTTTTGTTAGACTTTCCCGCTTCTTTTTCAACAGTTTGACCTTATATAGCTTTTAGTTCTAGACACTTTTACAACAGCTGAGTTCAGAGTGCTTCTCTGCATCCCCGCTGCTCTCCTGAGGCACATCTTTTAGTGTGTAAGTCGGCGTGCAGCTTCACTTCCCTTTGTGGTATGTTGTGGAGGGTGCCAGGTCTGAGGTGCCTTAAGGCTCAGAGACTTGCTTGTTCCTAGGAAAAGAAGGATGTTTGATCAAGGATGATTATTGAGCTGCTTATATTTGAGTTTAAGTTATACCATCCAAGGATGGGTTAAGATACAGGCAACTTGCTTTCCCTGCAGCATTTTAGCATCTCAGTCTAAAATTTTATTCACTATTACTTAATGACTAGAAACCAATGCAGTGATTGTGTTGATAACGTGATGTAAAGACCTCCCCTTTTTTCTTGTATCATAACCTATATAGTCTAAATAATTTCCTAACTTGGCTGACATAATTAGGCAGAGCAGTTTCAGTCATAATTTATGTTTTGAAAAAATTCTGGAAAAAAGGAAAACTCTGCAGAATATGACATAGCATCTTTTTTTACATTATATCTTATTGATGGCATAATGGAAATAAAATTATATGAGGAATATTACATTAAAAGTTGAGAACACACACAAAAAAAATGTCAACCCCAGATATATAAAGGAGAAGTCTGAGAAAAGACTGAAAAGGTAGTGAAGGAGGGGTCAGGTCTCAATACATGAAAAAAGAAAGGGGCCAATGTGTAAAAAGAGTGGGAAATCAGAAGAAGATTGTTATATACCATTTGTTTGGCAGCAGGTTTTTATCTCAGATGTATAAGAATTCGAAATCAGTGATAGTGAGAATAACAGAGAATCTGAAATGACACTCTACCACTGTGTTTTAACTTCAAACTTTTTAATCTTGAAATGCCATAGGCTAAATTGTAGTCTATTATGTCTGTGTACCTCTAGCAAAAGCACTTGAATTCAAAGAAATTACAGTGGCTACTAATCAGAAAAAAAACCTTCTGGCTTGAAAGCAACATTATAAAAGAGAAATAAAACAAATGACAGTTCAGAATACAGGAAAGCACTGAACGTGAAATCCTAAACCCTAGTTTTTTATTACCAGAGAGGATCTATGAATACTGTTCTGATAGTCATTATATGTGAAGGAAAATGTATCTGAAAATATAATTCTATTTTGGTTAAATACAAATCTTTGACCTTGCTGAATTATTCACTCTTTGAAATTGAGGAATTCAGAAATATTACATTATATTTATGCCACTCTTAATTTTTTATTGGTACTTTTCTCCCAATGTTATTTTAAACTCAACATAGCTAACAAAATGATTAGTTATTAATGATAGTTTTTATTGCATACTTGTGCCATAACTGAATGCTGTTAGGGATGTCATTTGAAGAATTGTCGTTGTTTACTGTGTTTTTCTTCAAGTTTGTTGGAGGTCCTTTTTCATAGGGGGAAAAAAAGTTACTAAGTATTAACTTTAACTATGCCAGAAAAGAGAAACAGATACAAAATAGGGTGTGAAAACTGCCTGATAAACTCACTGCTCACTGGTAATGTCAGAATTAGTTGCTCCGAATCTGATATTGCAATGCAAACATTGTCAGAAGCTTTTTTTTTTTTAACAAAACACTTGATAGGGTTTGTTTCTTACAGCAATGTAATCCAGAATTACTCTTTACAAACTTATAAATTAAGACCAAAATCCCCATCCTTCAGGACTTCAGCTGCTGTTAGAAAAAGAATTAATATTATGATTGTCAATATGATTGTCAATACCTTCTTTTGGCATTGAAAATGTATACTTTCCTAAACTCATGACAAAGTACTATTCAGTAATGATAAAGCAAAAGATACTGTTCCACATTTATTTTGCTTGTAATCTGAACTTTATTAAATATGAACAATAACAAAAAATAAAATGAAATCCCAGCACAGATTGCATATTGTATTTTCATGATTTCACTATTCAAGAAATAAGTTCAGGAACACATTCAGATTTCATATACTTAAAGTAACTGTCACAAACTGAAAATTTAAACAACATTTGTCGTTTCACCCTTTATTTGCATAAGAGCTGACATTAGCTTTGGATTGCTGATTTTCCCACATAGCCAAAGCTTTTCTTTTGAGATGTAAATTTCTTTGCAGCTTTACTTAGCTGTGAAATTTCCTTGACAATCTCGAGCTCTCTCCTGTCTTTCAGAGCAGTCGCATGAAAATGGATAAAAACTGTGACCACTGGAAGAATGCAGCAAATGGCAGTGAAACACCAGGCAAGACTTGTACTAGAGTACAAACAATAACGTCATTCTGCATTCAGGGTGTTCTCTACTGCCAGGAGAGTCTAGTAGAGACTGTGGTACTAAGGTAGAGAACTATGAGGTGTTCACCGAATTTGGGCCACTAATGGTGCCCCCTCCCAGCAACTGTGTTATGAATGTAATTGCATTTAAATTGCTTTTCAAATGTATTGAATTGGCGTAAATTATACTGACAAAATGATGGCCCTTTCTTAGTTAGGTTAACACACATCCAATACCAAAATATTTAAGTTGTATCTGTTTTTGAGATTTAAGTTGCACTAGGTAGTTTTACTGATGTTCCTCAGGAATGCCAAACTTAATTCCTAACTGCCAAATTCAAAGGAGTCAACCTTTCTTCAAATAGCCAACATCCTCTTTAGACAGTTCTTCTGTTATTCACAGCATTATATTAAATATTAAGTGCATACTTCAAAAAGTTTAATAAACTAAGGAGGACTAAGTATGTAATTTATCTCATAATATTTTAAGTGGCAAATTTGATATATTTTGATTTGTTACATCTTTAAAACTGAGAAAGCCAAGTGTGTGACTGATTTCTTTATGGATTCAGTCTTGAAAATATTGGAATAACTATAATGCTATTAATTTCAGTCATTCTATGATTTTACTGAAGGCTATGTAAAAGCTACTTCAGAATTTCAAGAGCCAAATTCTGGTCTGGACAGCTTGGAAAAAGTGGCACTGAATTCCCTTAATGTTTAATAATTTTATGAGGACTAATACACAGTTAACCTGAACTTTAATGGAGCCTCTACACAGCTGTGCAAAACAGCTGCTACCAACGGGCCACCAAAATCACTTTAGGTGTTTTTCCAGTAATTAAAAAGAGATGGTCAATAACATTTTCCACAGTTTCTAAACAAATTTAGTAGCTACTATTTGTGTAATCAAACACTGATTTCCTATTTTATAAAATGATTTTGTGATTCATATACTACAAAAAATAGTTTGTCCTTAAAAAGGGGAAAAAACTGATCTTGAAAAAACATAATATTAATTCAATTTAAGGCAATAGCTAGTCTGGATTTACAGCAGGATAGAAGATAACATTTAACCAACAGTTCATAACTCTTGGTTTTGAGTATTAAAGAGTATGAAGGTCGCAGTCCAGAAGCTTCAGAAATATTCTCCACCATAATTTACATTCATAATCAACTTTTCCTGTGTAAAGTTGCTCCTAATTCCTCCTCCCACCCACTTTAATAGCACCCTAACTTATATTGTTGAAGAAGAAATGTTGTAGGTTTGCACAGATCTAGCTGTGCTCAGTTACATCAATATACCCTCACTGAATAATTGTAGAGTTTTTGACATCATTGGTACCCCCAGATACTACAGTCAGACAGGTTCTATGTGTTCCACATCCATGAATAAGTGACAAATTAAGGGTGATGTCTGCAGCAATGTTTAGTTTTGAAGAATTTAATTTTTAATATCTTGTCTTTGTCACAGAATCTCTACATTCTCAGATTAAAGTTGTTCAATGTAGGGTTATAGGAGCCTCTATAAGTAATGATTTAAAATTCTTAAACTATCCTTAAGAAATGCTTAAATAAAACACGTATATTTAAATAAATTTTTATTTTTATGATGTGTAAATACCTCCTTTTACACACAGTTAGACACTGCCTTTTTATATTCTAAAAGCCAATGTCTATACTTTTTCATTTGCACAAAAAATGTTGCTCTGTGCCTAGCAGCTCAGAAGGTATCAAATACAAAATTTGAGAGACAAGAGAGGTTATGAATCTTCAAGTGCTTGAAAGGCAGGTGGATGTGGGCAGAAACCTTGAGTTCTATTTAATGGTGTGATTTCCATAGGAGAGGTTAAAAGGCCCCGCAAGCAACATTCTCAGCTGACTGCATCTTTTCTTGATCCTGACATAATTCAGTGAAAATTTATTCAGATTTTTATCTGGTATAGCTCTCTGCTCAAAACACTTCTCTGGATATAACAGACCTGAAACACCTACATTTATTAAGGAATTTAATAATTAGAAGGTTGTGACTTTCATTCTGCATTTCCCAAGTAGAATACAGAACTATATACACATCTGTCTTCTTGTAGTTTTGTCTATTTAGCTTCATTTTCTAGGAACAGCCTTCCAGAGGCCAGTGTGTGGAGATGAATTGGTAGCTGTAGCTTGTTTAGCTGTTAGTACACAAAGCTGCAACCCATACTTTCGAAGTAGGTGGGGCATATACAAGGAAACAAAGTCCCAGTGAGGTTCTGTAATCCAGGGCAGTTGTAACATTCTTCATTTCTTCCTCCAGGAAGATTCTGGGAAATGGGTGGAAAGGAGAATTGCATGGGCTTGATCTCCATTATGAGTTTATATCAGTATCCGCAAATAAAAATGAGAATAAATGGTAATGTAAGGAGATGTCTCCCCTTCCCCCCCCGCCGCCCCCCCCCCTTTTTTTTTTTTTTTTTTTTAATTTAATATTTAAAACTGATTATGGCTGAATGTAGAGTATCAGTTGAGTCTGACACAAGATATCCACCCTTAGGTGCTCTGGATAACTTTACAGTCTTAGTAAAACTTCAGTATCTGATGGCATTCAATCCATCAAAAGGATGGAGAGGTGTTAATGGCAATCATGATAATTACATCCAAGGGGTTAAAATCCATTTCAGTGATGCTTTGTGATTGTGGTTAATGGAATTGATCTTGACCCTTCTCTTGCAGATATCCCTACACAGAGTTGCGTATAACATCAATATTGTTCTCAGCATGAATTTTGGTTAATTCTCCCGTAGAACATACACCCCTGCGGATACACTTGATGCAGCACATGTAAAGATAGTGGGTTCTAATTATAAACTGTGGTAAGACAAACATAAATCATTTCTATGTGTGCGTGCATAAACATCTGTCTTCTTTTTTTCCAGTAAAATCTCTGAATCAGAAACCCACATAAATCTGCATCCCTCTGTGGAAGACACACCTGATTTACTGCTTGTCTTTACTGGATAACTCCTCATTTTGTCTATCACCTCCATGATTTGTCTGTGGAATACCAAAGGCACCTTATACTACAGAAAAAAATATAACGTCTAAGTTGTACTCAACAGCTGGGCTGTGTGTCGTATGCAAGTTCCCACTGAGTATTTTTTCATTTCCATGGGTGTAAAATAGTTGTATAAAAAAAAATGGGGATTTTCTCTTGGATATAGTTGTTGACAAGATGGTTTTTTTTCAAGATAAAACTCAAAGGGTCATCTCATAGGCTTTACCTTCTACTGCTTCTGGCTTATTTTTTGATTTCCGACCACTTTCTGATTTATGCCACATTTACTTGAGTACAGCTAAACAATTATTTTTAAATGCATCATACTGCAGGTGAAAGCATAGAACAGTAAAGTGGTGCCTTATGAAACTAGTAGAGCAAGGTAAGGCTTATCTGTACATTAGGCACTACGAATCAAACTAATACATTGAGAAATATATATAGCAGTATTTTTCCTTGAATGATTCACTGTAATGTCTTCAATTTCATTTTAAGATGATGGAGGTAAATCAAAAGAAAAAAAAGGCTGTTTCAAGGAAAGAAGCTTTGTTGTTAGTAGGAAAGAGGCCTAGATTTATTTGGATCCTCCATCCTACTCTTTACTAGTTCCATAGTACAAAAAATGTCTGTCATTTATGTGCCAGGGTTTAAAGGGATAGTTATAGAAAATATATTGATATGGCAATTAATATATTTTTTATTCTGGAAATAGAATGGGAAGGACAATAACAAGTGGCAGAGATGTAGAATTATTTTAATATTTCTTTCCATTGCAAATATTTCCCTAAAATCTAGAATGCAAGACAGTCTGTTTTCCTATAGATTTCTCTCAGATCAATTTGACTTTGGAGTCTAGGAAGGTTAAAAGTCATCCTGAAGTCTTTCTCTGAGGACAGACATTCAAAGGATCTTTCGCCTCCATTTTCATTGAAATTGTACAAGTGCAATTATTTCTTGAGACTGTTTCACCTGTGTCAAATTCTTCTTAAATCATTCAGTTCATGTGAAAATAATTGAAGACATATTCAGACACTGACAGCAGCACAGAGAAAATTATTGAATCAGTTTGGTGTCCACGGGAAAAAAGCTGAAGTTATCCATTGGGTAACTCATGATAAAAAATCTGCACTGGTGTTTAGAGGTAAGGAAGAGGCTCCCCATACCTGCAAGATGAATTTAGTGCATTCAATGTTCTCATTTGTGTAGTCACATTTGTTTGTATTTTGAATGCACTGTAACATGTAATGGGTTTCAATGTTGCCATTTTATTTCCTTCCTTGAAACCTGTTACTGTTCTTGTTAATGCTCTTGCTTTTCTAAGAATGAGAATTGATGTTACTATCATTACCTGGTATCTGGAGGTCATCCATTTTAGACTCAGAATTGATGAAATCAATTTCTAGTTTCTGCTTGATGACAGGAACAAGAATATCAGGAGATAGAAAGAAACATAACTGACCTGCATCATATTAGTTTCCTGAGGTGTTTCAGAAACACTCTTCTGCAATCACTTCCAAAAAACCCTGAAAATGTTGTGAGATTTGAAACAAACTCTTCTCTCAAAAAACATTTCATCTACCCTCTTGACTTCAAAAATATTTTTATTGTTCTATTTTTTTGTTGTGAAAAATGTGTCACTGTTTTCAGTGACAGTGTTATTTAAAAGTCCACAAAAACCATTTTAGAACATAAATGTTAATGTGCTACTGTAAATGAGTCTGAATTTTAGGGATCTTTCACTTCTCTTATCTGTGTGTTGTTGAATGCTTTAGGATAACCAAGACATAAAGAGTGCTGGAGCCACACTGATTTCAAATGAAGGGATGGTAACAATTCCCGCAGTTATGAGTTACTTTTCTGCATGGGAGTGCCTAGCTAGTCAGCTGGAAAAAGAGTATTACAAGTGATAAATACTGAGCCAGAGAATCACTCATCCATCACTATATTTTGCAGTGATAATTTTCTAATAAGTAGGAGTCTATAATGCCTCAAAACTCTTCCCCCAAGTTCCTTAAGACATCTAATTATTCAGTATGGTACTTTATTCAGAGACAACTAAATTCAAATATTAAGATTTGTTTTGCAGTTGTGGAATACAGTAATAATCTTATCCCTTAATTTTCTGAATTTTACTTCATTTACTTAGTAGCTTCTACAGTCATGCTAAAAAAATAATGAATATCTAAGCAGTCATTGTAATTATACATAATTTGAAAGCCACAACCAGAAAAGCCGTCCTTTGTAGCAGATAACACTGAAATACAAAATTAAAACTAAGCCTAGAGACTTTTCATTATGAAATTCCAAGAGGAAGAAAAATAAAATAAATAGAATTGTCTGAAATACTGTAAGAACAAGATATGAAAGAGGAGATTTTTAAGATTTTTTTTTCTTTTAGAAACTACTACATAATTCTAGTACAAAGAATTGTGATAGCAGTCTGCACCTTCTGTATTAGAGCTGTTTTCAAGCTGGAGTTGATGCCCACTGCTTTCTTTACCCAACTTTTCTTTTCCTCTGGCCAGTGGAACATATGAAGGGAGGGTAGAAACCAGAATCCAGGCAACAAACAGTTGTCTTTCACGACCTAGTAAATAGGAATTTTGCCATGGTTAGTTTAAGTAGATAGACTTCCTATTGGCCTGAAAGGACTGGGGCCTGAACTGATTTTAGCTTCTTTTAACGATTTTCTGGAGTTGACTCTTGCTTATCTGCTTTAACTCAACCTCATCCTTGATATCTGACACACGTAGGGAGTAGACTAACAGGTCTAGCTTACCAGGCAGTGTGGTAGTCCAGCAAACAACAGCCCTTTGTGCCAGATGAGACAGTGGCAGCTTATTCTGCAGCTGTCAAAATTCGTCTGAAAACCAGTGCGAGTGGCATAAGGGAGGGGAAATAGACTGTGATGAGAAAATATTTAAAAAATAGATTCAAGTGAATTCAAGAGTGAGGAGGAAAAGATCACTATCACCAGCACTGTGCTGCTCCTGGTGGATAGTTATGAGTGTTGGTAACTCACAGTGGCATGCCACAGCATAGCTTTGCCTGGAGAAGACCTGGAGTCCCCAGTCTTCTGACTTAGGAGGACATTGGAAAGGAGACTACCACATGAGAGAAACTGAGTGGATAGTAAGTTTTCCTTCATGACAGTTTTTAGGCCTTTGTTATTATTATTAATAGGCTATTGATCTTATTGTGTCTAAATTAATGAGAAGTATTGTACTTTGAATAATTTGGATGTTATCTGAGCTAACACTAAATTTTTGGTTCCACTTGTAAAGTGTGTTCTACTTTCACCAACAAGACTTAAACCATAACAAACACTTTTGGTAAAGCCTTTGTGGAGACACTGTTATCCTGAGCCAGGCTGAAAAATATTTCTCTCTCTTCCATTTTTTTTCCTTTCCAAAGTTTTGACTGCTAGGGAAAGCTGTGAGTGTACTGGGCTGAGAAGCAGTGTGTAGTGTAAGAGATTCCAAACTAGACAGCAACTCTGGTTCTGCAGGGATGTTAGGTATTGCTGTCAAAGGATCCTCCTGATAAGGACAGTGGGATTCAGTCACATGTAAGTTGCTCTAAAATATACATAATGCTTTTGAAAATACAGTTTTGGAGAGGGTTGTACTCTGTATCCAGGAATTAGAGAAAATACAACAGGCTTTGGGGTTAGACAGTGGAAGGCTGAGGAACGGGGTTGCATTGTTTTTCAGTCTTGGTTTGGGAAGATGCAGAAGGGGATACAGGGAGGACAGGAGAATTTAGTTTTATGCTAAATAAGTTTTGGATTGTAGTTAATAGAGCCTTGAAGTTTGACCAGTTGAATGGCATAATTTCATTTTTTTTCCAATTGTTTTCTTGTTTAAAAAAAGAAGAAAAAAATCCCATTTATTTCTTTGTAAGTCTGGAGAACCAAGTTTTTTAATGCTTGTACTCCACATATTATACCTTTAGATTTGTGTAGGAATCTTGGACTGAACATCATGTGCTTGTTTCTTGCTACTCCTTCTACATGTGTTACAGTCCTTTGCTTTTGAATTTTTTTCATCTCTCAGAGGAGAATCCTACATTCACAGGGTTTTATTTTAGGAATTCCTTGATCTTTCAAACATACCAAGTTGCGTTTGTCAACCCTTTCCACACCGCCACATTTTCTCCTGAATTTCTTTCATTTTCAGTGATATAGTCAGCCCTAACTGGGTAATCAGTGCCCTTCAGGTGAAAGGGGAGCAACATGTCCAGCAGCCAGTATCACTTATCCATTTAAAGCACGTACAGCCCAATTACCTTCTGTAAAAGTGTTCAGAGTAGCATTTCTCATGAATATGCACCCAAGTCTGTGACTCCATCCACCATGAAATCTGAATGTACTCAGATAGGTGTGTACTGCAGACTGCACTTGGTTATCTGCCAAGAGCAAAATTCGGTAGATGTACCTAAGATGCAGTAATCACAATATACACCCTTAAGCTATGTGACTGTGAGCTGCTAGAAATCCATCTGTTTGGCTTCTCTACGTGCATGTATTTTGAATCTTTCTAGCAAGGAAGCATTTAAAATATGTTGTTTTAGACACCTATACCCTCCATTGAAATATTTTCAGATTTCCTTCCTAAAGGAACACCTTCACTTACTGCCATATGTAACCATCACACAAGTGGTGTTACAGATTAGTGGGAAGGAGCGTTTCATGGTTAGCTCTTAATAATAAGGTTTAATTTGAAGTGTCCTCTTCAAACAGACCAGGATTGACCCTCTATTATTATTCATTGTCTTGAGATGTGGAAAAGTTTGACATGGTAAGAAGAGCTACATAAAATTTAAATAAGGGCTTAGAAAATTTATCTCTCCTCAACACCAAACTTGGTTTAAAAACAGCTGTAGTGCAATTGGATTGCTATATTTTTTTAAAAATTCTTGTCTGGTAGTGTTACATTTTGAACAACTGAGCTGGATCAGTTTGTTGGTGGTTTTTTTGATGTTTTTTTGTTTGTTTGGTTGGTTTTTTTTTTTTTTTTTTTTTTGCTAGTTGGTTGGGGGTTTTTTTGTTTTGTGTTATGAAAGACACTTTTAACAGAGGAGTCCTACATGAGACTTTCGTTTCTGGGTCATATAGGAAAGTGTAGAATATTTTTTCGCTCTGACTCACAAAATTCAAGTAACATATTCTTCAATATATTCTTCAACAATGAACACCCCAGAGAACGCAGTGCAATATACTTTCCTGACTTTGTGTACACTTGTCTCTCCAACAACAGAGTTTTCCTGAACAGAAAAGGCTCACGTGAGCTGTTAAAATCCATTTTCTTAATTATGGTAAAGAAAAAGACCCATGAAATCTGAATTTGAAGACCTAGAATTCCTCATTTCAAGTGGAATGAGACAAGGCAACTATTTTAAATCGTGTCAGTAAATAGTTCAGTAATGTACTTCCACTGACAGACAATGTATGTAAAATGGGGTCCAGATTCTGTAAGCTTGTTGGATCAGCAAAAATGAATTCTAGTTTTCTCATTGTATTTAATGAAATCTAGGTACTAAGAAAGTAACAGAATTTAGCATGAAGGAATATATTCCAAGCAATTACCTGAATTTTGAGAAAAAACAAAGGAATTCACATATTTTCCAATTTAAGTCTTGGAAAACATTTTTCTGGTGTCAGGCTCTCAGTTTTGACCTGATTTGGATAGGTATTTGTATATCCATAACAGCAGAGAAATTTTTGTACCTTAAATAGTTATTTAAAATAATAACTGTTATTTTTGCACTTCTGTAAGTTTTTTAGAACTATACTCAAACCATCCTTATAAACACCTTCCAGAATGAAGGATCCAATGCAGAATTTCAGCCATGATTAAATCTGGAAGAAGTGTTTCTAATGGAAATGCTGAAACAACATTAACAATAAAAGTCTGTGTAGTCATAAAGAACAATTTGGTAATGGGTCTTATAATGAGTTACAAACTTTTTTGTGCAGTAGAAGTGATAGTGATGGCATGACTAATTTATTTAACTTTTGTAACTGTAGATTAGCATGTACATTTGTTTAGCTGTTAGAATTCACTTACAATTGTTTTAGGTTTCTAAAATAAACTGTGTTTCTATTCCAAAGTTATAATGGACCTGCTAATGGGGTATTGACTACTGTTTCTTCTCATCCATCTTCTGGTGGAAAGGTGATCATTACTTTTCACTAAATAATTCCCAGTTTTCTCCACATTCACATCAAATTCCTTTTACAAGGAATTAATTACACTCACATTTGAAGATACTCGCAGCAGCTAGTGTCTAATAGTTATTTTTTGGTATAGTATAAAAATACACTTTCAGAGACTCGCCAGGATTAAGAACTGTTTCCTTAACTTGAAATTTATCAACCATATGCATGTCTTCAGACTTGAAGTTTGGGTGCTATCAACTCAACTGATAAGGAAAATCTTATATAAAATTGATTTTAAAAAAATATGTTGTGGTGGAATGTCTCATTGAAATGAACTGTTGTTGAGAAGCTCTTGGGAAAGAGTGAAGTTGTAACTATAATTCTTTATTTGGATTTCTACATTCTTCAAATAGATGTCAAAGAGAAGAAGTTTCCAAGCGTTTGGTTCTATCAAGCTCAGCACAAGAAGCAGAAAATGCAAGAAACCTCCATAACCCCACTTTTTCAGTAGGTCCTTGGGATAGTTTCTGCTTTTTATTAGAGTTCATATTGCCTTCTGTTTCCTGGACAATGCCAAAAATTGCAAAAAATTTACCCACCTTAAATGTATGTGTATGGTTGAACCACCAGTGACTAAAGTCAAGCTGCACCTTAGAAAGCGACGCTTGGGAATGAGTTGTAGCTCTTTCTTGGGTTAAAACATTAATTCCCTGGAATTGTACTATTATCCTCAGCTCAAGTGCATAAAATCCCTGCTTCAATTATCAAAGAGTGACTGAGCACAGAGACGCAATTATTTTATAATATTTTTAGATCCTCATAAATGTATTGATTTATACTGGAAGAGAAATGTCTGAAAGTTTTAACACTCCAGTTCATATTCTGCTTAAACTGCCCTTTAGCTTTCTGATGAGCAGCTTTCAACAGGACTGTAAAAGAAAGGATGAGAATACAGAATAGAGGTTTTAAAGGTTTCAGTTATAGAGAGGATCCATTCAGTGCTCAGAAATTTTCCAGACTTCTAGACAGGGTGTAGAACCTGTAACCAAATGAAAGGAAACTCTTTGTCATGCAAGTTTAAAGTTAGCTTTATCTATGATCCTCCACTAAGAAACATTCCCAGTTCTTGACCTCAGTTCCCATGGCAATCTGTGGCAACTCCAAGTTAAGAGTTAAAAGCTTTGTGCGCACACTTTAAACCTGAGTGTTCAGCTATGAGATACTCTTAGTAGTGACTGACCTTTGTTTTGTTACAACTCTCACGTTCTGAGTTTTCTCAACAGCTACGGGTGTGAGAACTGGATATATGACATAAAAAGTGAACTTACTAAATAGACATTTTCTTTTCATTTTCTGTCTAGGGACTGTCTGAGACTTTGGTGTAGTCTTCCTGCTTGCCTCTATAGTAAGCTTTTACAGATTTTTTTTTCCACTTAAGGAATTTCTTTTCATGTTAGAACATAGTGAAAAGAGTCATGATGTGGTGCAAAAGATAGTTCCTTATGTTTAATCAGCTATAATCAATTAATTCTAGCCAATACTGAGAAACAGACTTAACACTGGTTACCATGTACTACTACCCGAGAAACACTGACGAGATATTAAGATCTGTATTCAAACCTTACCATATAACTAGACACTAATGTTGTCACTTTCTGATTGCCTCTTCTTATGAGGCCACGTAATAAATACACGTAACATGTACATGTAAAATCTGAAGGCACAGACATTTACGGATAGCAAGAGCAAACAAAATTAGCCATATGCTGAAGAGCTTTTCAAAGGCATTAGTTTAGAATTCAGTCATTGATTTCTTGTAAAAGGCCATTGTGCCAGCAAGTTTGTAATAACTGGGAAGATGAAATAGAAATTATCAAATGAATGAAATCCATATTTAGACACATTTTTTTTCCAAAGCCAAACTGCTAAAAATATCCTGCACTGCATAAATCAAAGCTATTGATATGTTGATCTTTTACTCCCCTGTGAGGAAAAGTCATCAGGACAGAGCTTTGAAATTCATAGCGTGCTACTCTCTAAAGAGATCTTATTTCAGAAAATCTAATATGCCTTCTCCCTATAAAAATTATAAAATTATTTTCATAGCTAATTGTAAGACTCTCATTTGACCTCCTGAGATCACTCAATCAGTGGGGTGGTGTCTTAGTTGACTTCAGAGGTGGTAAAATTTCCTAGCACTCAAGTTTTCTGCTATGGTAGTTTGAACTTTTCATCTTTAATCGTACACTTGAAATAAAAAGCGAGAGATTCTCAGGCATTAATTGTGAACTGTGTGGTCCCACCTGCTCATACAAGACGTAAGGGAACTGAAAGGAGCAGACTTTAGAAAGGAGCACAGTGATAAAAGTAAAGGTAAAGGTTCTCACCTTATCTTGCAGCTCTGTAGAGAGATCCAAGCAGGGGAAAACCCTGCAAAGCGTGAACTGTGTGGGGATGTCTGCGCATTATTCCCCTAAGATTTACAATTCTCATGGCAGTAGACTTTACTGCTCTAGTAAGGTGCAGGTTACTCCTTAGTTACAGTAAGTTGTTTTGCTGCATGTTAAATACATCACCGATATCCCAACATGACTCACCATGCAGAGCTGTCTAAGCATGAGGGAGATTCTAAAGAAATGTGTAAATAATTCAATTGTCCTTGTCTACTCTTGTATTTAGAAGTTTTTATTCAATTCCTCCAAAACTTGCTTTCTGTCTTGATTAACTTTTAAGAGCAAATGGTGCAGTAGAACTGCAGTGGCATCACAAAATAATTCAAAACCTTAGGGACTGAAGATAAAGGTTTGATTTTATGGAAATAACTGAAAATGCTCTGCAGATGTTTCATGGACTACAATACTACAATGCTTTTATAGTATAAACAGATTTTTAAATTAATTTTATTTTCCATGAGAGGAAGAAAATTATCATTCCATTTACATTCTAGCAAAGAGGAGAATGTAGTAAGCTTCAATAAGGCTGTGCATTTGCTCCCAACAAAAAAATAATGTATTTGGCTCTTTGGAATGCTAACAAAAATGATTATCAGAGTTGTCATTTTTAATAGGAGCAGTATCCAGGTCTTTGATCTGTTACATGCAATAGAAAATATTATTGACTTTGTTAAAAAAATTAATAGTGCGTGTTATGACACGGCATGTAGTACTGCAGAAAGAAATTATTTTGAAAATCATTTTGGTCATCTGCTTAAGTAGCTGTGCTTCATGTTGTGATGATCCACCTTTGCCTATGGTTTTCTCCTGTGCATTGTTACCTGAAAGAGTTAAATCTTATTTGCTTTGCTGCTTGCATTTGTCTCTGTCTCTACTAACCTGATTTTCACAAGCAGTACAAATTTGTGTTGTCTCTGGATGGGGCACTCCTTTCTGCACGTCTGCTACTCTCTACCTGCACCCGCAGTGATACATGAAGACAGCAGACCAGTTCTGCAGTGTAGAGAGCAGGGCTCCATGGTACACTTGAGGGAAGCACTTAATCTTATATCACACGAGGTCCAGAAAAATCTGCTTTTTAAAATATAGTTCGCATTTCCACCGGGACTGTGGAACAAAGAGATATTGGAGTGTTTTATTTGTAGCAAACATGTTAGGTTCCCAGCGAGGATAAGCTAGGAATTTCTTCTATTAAAAAAAAAAAATAAATATATATATATATATATATAGATATAAAAATACGTATATATTCTCATAAACTTTATTCTATCCTCTGCCTAACATTTTTTCATCATGGTATATTATTCTTCAAACACTGGGGAAAAATTGCAGACTATTGAGAGAGAGATGAGTTCCTTGAAGGTGGTCGGATGTTTGTAGCTACCGTTCTTGGCAAAAAAGAGCGCTAACAAAACCAACTCCATAGATCAGTTTACTTCCCAAGCCCCATGTACAGAGAGGAGCTTTAGATTGAGTCTTTGTTTCAGAGGAAAATGTCTATACTAACATCTAGTCTGTCATTCCTCTTCCATTGGTTCGTCTGGAACTTTACACAGAAGGGCCTCTATGGGGCATGGGATTGTGTAGTTTACAGATAAAAATATGCTTGAAATTAGAGAAAGTGCAGCATGGAGTGTGGTCTGGGAACACCTTTTACATTGATTTATGAGCAGTCTCATCTGAGTAGCCAATTTTCTCCCGTGTATTAGAGCTCTGAGGAACATAATTTGTATCAAATTTTGTGAGGTTCAGCTTGGGAAATTTCAGCCTGTTCCCACAGACCTGTGGAGCAAAGGTTTTTTAAAGCCACTAGAGAAATTTGGTTTATAGTGATTATTCTTTTAAAATGATTGTGGGGAGATGATGAAAACATCCAGACAGTTTTATCAGTGAAATTACACGTGCATTGTCAGTTCTGTGATGAGTGAAATAATGGTAAATCCAGGTCTGGGCAGATCAAACTGCACTGAAGTCAGACTTTGTACTAATTTCAAAGCAACAAGGAGATCATCCAAGTAAGATGTTGGGGCAGGCACAGTCAGAGCATTAGGATAATCCCACAGAGTTCGTGGAATATTTGCAAGGATTTTTTTTCTCTTATTTTCCATGAAAACAAGCCTCCCTTCAGATCCTTGAATACCAGTATTTTTGTAACTCCTGTGTTAACACTGCTGCTCTAGTGCTCTCAAAATCTATATAGCACAGCTTCATGACTGACAAGTGCAGAAGAGAGATGCCAGAGGCATATTTCTTGCTGCTGAAAGAAGAAATTTGTGTTCCCACATTTGAACTGTCAGCCGTGAGCTATTAGCAGGATGGGGAAGAACCAGATACAGCACTGTGGCACACAGCCTGCTCCTTTACGGTACTTGAACAGATCATCCAGGCATGTAACCACTCACACGGACTTCCAACTACCAGGGAAAGCAACCACACATCACTAGACAGATAACTATATTGGTCAGAAATCACAATGTATTAACATAATTTTCTAATATATCTAAGCCATTAAAAGTCATGTAATGTAAGTATGAGAGGATGTTAATTGGCCACATAAGTTTATTTAGATCCACATTGCTTAGAAACACTTTCTAACTTAGCAAAGAGCCAAAATGAAGGAAGTTGAATTTCTCCAGGGCTTGTGGTTTTGTATTTTTTGTACTTTATATTTTTGGAACTAAGTGGAATACTGTGTACAAGTACAAATCCTACTAATTATTTCCTTCTAAGTATCAGTAAAGATTTGAGTTCTATCCAGCATCATCACACAACTAGAATAATTTAAGCTCCTAGCAAACCTTGAGGGATCAGTCTTGTAATCTGGCCTAGACTACATGGGTTGTAAGTCTCCTATTTCCGATAAAGAAGAAAAAGGAGTGCCAGGGATCAGGAAACCTGTCAGAGTAGTTACAAAAAGAAATAATGTCTCAACACTGTGAGACAAAATTAAACTTAGAATATACACCTGCTGGCAACTTAGTTTGGCTAGAATTACTCTTTTGCTATTGAGTACTAAAAAGGACTTTATCTGACCAGAAATGTTCCCCTTTGTGTTTTACAGTACCAGAGATAGCTGTGCATCTAATGTTATTGAGCTCAAAAGCACACAAAATTGATACTGCTGGTATTACATGAGTTAGTGTGTGGCAATGATTTTGCTCTTTTTATTTCTATTGTTAGAGGGCATTGTATTAAAGAATATAGAAAAGTGTGTGGATTTTTAATACTGTATTTTATTGATGTTTCATACAGTAAAGAAAAGTCTGGTAACTAAACAGACTTTGTAGAATTAGAAATGTAATAAGCAGTCTTCCCTCATTCTCACTTTTATTTGTGTTCCATATATGTGGAGAAAATTCAGGCCACCTAACACATTATTCACTGAAGAATGTTTCCAAGAAATAAATTCAATAATGAAGTAGTTGGAAGCCCTGTATATTCACATTTGTAAATGGGAAAAGTATCAGCAAAGGCATGTTGTTATTGATTTTGTAATAAGCTGCACTAATTAACTAACTAATAGGCCAGCTGGAAGTCAAAATGGATTTTTTTTTTCCCCCCACAGGTTGAGAGAAGCAAAATTACTGCTGGAAGTATTGGAATTTTGTTTTATTTCAAAGGCATGTGCTGGGAAAATAAACGAGTCCAAAGCAATTGTGTAGTATGGTTTTCCAAAGAGGCAATAAATAAACTGAACCGCTACAAAGAAACTTTTCTCTGCAAAAAGGTATGTGTTTCTACCTGAGTTGTTTACATTAATGTTCTCTACTGGGAGTGCCATCCGTTATTTTGATATGTTTTATGGTGAGTAAATATCCTTGATTGCAGCTGCATACCAAAAGAAGGAGTTCTGCAACTTTTCATTAAAAAACTGTCTTCAGAAATGTCAGAGACCATTTGAATGTCATTATTGAGAAAGTACTTCAAGAATGTTCCAAAATGAGCTTTTTCAGAGATGTCAGCTCTTAAAATAATAATAATAATGGAAATATTAAAAATGTATCTGTCTAACCATATTGGAATCACCTTCATACAAGTTTTCTTGTAGGCAAGTAAGAAATGTATTAGTCATGTGCTCAAAGCCAGAGTTCCCCCATGAGTAAGAACACTGGAACATTTGTTACAGAGAAAAATGCACAGGTTACTTCCAAGTAAGATTAATTGGACTGATTTCAGTTTGGCTGCTTTCTCATGGATAGAAAAGTAGGACACAAGAATTGCTGGTAGCTTGTTTGATTCTTTTTACCGAAATTTCTAAAATAAAACTCCAGTACTCTGAAGCACAGGTACTGAACCTCCATTACTTTGTAGGTGTATAGTTTACAAGGCATTTTGGAAAAGTAACAGAAAATTACAGGATTGTTTTATATTGTGGTATGTATTTGCATATCACTCTGGAGACCTCAGCAAAATTTTAAATGTTTCTTTATTACTATTTAGGTGTTTCAGTTAATGAATTCTGAGGTGAGATGTCAGAACCACCATGATCACCTCGTTCTGACTTCCTTTGCCGCAGCAGCTACAGAAAGTCTGTGAATGATATCTGACTGGAAGATGCACAGTGCTCAGAGGTCACTGCTCCTAGAAAAAAAACCTCTCTTATTTTTATTGATGAACAATGCTTATTAAGTTACACCAATGGCTAATTTTACCTCCTGTTATAAAGATGGCAAAAAATTTTTATATTTAATTTATTAACCTTTATTCTACAACTTGTACACATCTCATTATATCTTAATGTGAGAAATAGAGAGAGAGATTTAAAAATCTGCTTTCTTTGTCTTTTATATCCAAGTTGTATGCTTCTTTGCAATGTACTACATTGTATTAACTTCTTAACTTCTCTGTAACTCAAAGATTATGATTCTTTGAATGTTCATGGGGGTTTATCTTTTCTTTGTTTCTGATTTATTGGTATTATTTCTAAAATATGAAGCCCATACCTGGATAGAGTCGTCTAATAGTGGTCATATCATTAGCACAGTATACACTAGCACAGAGATAATGTCACCTTTCTTCTTCTGCCATGGCCTACACTATAGTAAAATGAGTAAATAATCCCAGGATGCAAGCTCTTTGTGCCACAGACCTGCAAGTTCACTGTATGATGTGATGTTTTCAGATGCAAAGAGTTGTGCCTAATAAACCCACTCCCTCTTTTTCAGAAAATCCACTTATGTTCAGTGACCTGTGTTAGTGGACATGGAGATATTCCCTGCCTCCAAGCCACGTGGATGAAAACTTCAAAATATCCCGAGCCCTCCTCAAACTCCCAAGAAATGGTGAAAGCAACAGTTATAGGCAAGTAGGTGATCTTAAGGAAACAACGGGGTTCCTAGCAGCACAGTGCAGAGATCTCCAAGCTGGCTGGGGTTATGTGGTTCAAGCCAGCTCTAGGAGTTTTGTCTCCGGCTAAATTAACAAAAGTCTCTGTGGCAGGGTACCTGCTCTGCTACCGGTGCCACGCACTGAAATGGTGCTGCACTTCCAGAGCAGAGACATTCACTTCCAGTCAGTTCTGGCCGTGATTGCACAGTCGTGTTGCTTTGTTTTGTTTCGGTTTGCTTTGTTTGTTTGTCCTCCTAAAATTTTATTTAAAATTTTAATAGTATAGCCACATCCTATCACACAATATCTCATAGGATGTAATCCATATGTAATCCAAAGGATAGTGAATTTAAGAGTTTCATTTTGAACAGTCTCTAAGTCTGACACTTGATTTTCTTAACAATAAACATAATTTCTGGACCTCAAAGTTTTCTATAATCCCTATTAATTCACCTCAGCATGAAACCAAAACTTGCATGAATGCAAAAAGAATTCATTCTTTTGGCCATGGTTCATAGATTGATATACTGACTTTACATCTAATAACATACATTTAATTTAATTAATTTAATGTGCTCAGAAAATGTTTCTGACTGTATTTATATTTTACGGTGTTGACACATTTTCAGAGATTAAGGGTGCCTGTTGTTGTGTCATACTGTGTAATTATTCATCTCATAGCAAGCAACAAACCCCCAGCTGATGATGATGATTTATCTGTAATACTTCTGTTGCTTTATTTTGGCTGGTGAATGTAATTTTTACATCTACACTTTGCTTCCATTTGACCATACTCCAGATATAGTGAAATCTGGTAACACATTTTTTTTTTTTCTGGTAACTCTGCATGACAGAGAAATATGAAATATATGTCAGGAGTTAAATATGAAGTGAAGAAAAATGTTTAATTGTTTTGCAGGCCAAGACTCTGCATCATATTGTTTGCTTTTATTCCTGCCATTATTTTAAACTAGGTTGGCTTTCTGCTTTGGGGATGACAAGGTAATAAGATGCAAGAATTGACTTTTGCCTACCAAAATCTCCTATGCCAAAGTCCTGACAATATACACTGAAAGTGATATAACTGATAATGGAGGAACAGGGAAAATATGCCTTCTCTGGCAGAGGTTAATTGAATTTGTTCTTTCTGCTTTGCTCTATCTAGTTCTCAGTTTCATGTTTCCTTCCTTTTTCCCCAGGAGGTATGAGTATGTGTGAGCAGGCTGCAGTGCTGCCCTTTATCATTTTTCAGAATACGTTTCCATTTCATGTTACCTCCACCCTGTGTGCTCTTCATGTCCTTGAATGGTGTGAAATGTTGCCATACATTTTTGCATACTTCATGTTTCTTGAGAGCAAATTTCTTCTTTATGAACTCTGTGATAGGCTTTATTGGTCCTAATATTTTTTCTTCATTAATTCAACTGGAAAATATTAGGAAATAGTAAAAATGGAAACACTGACCCTACTTCCAGTTGCATAAAATGTGGGACAATTCAGATAATTTCCTTGACTTCTATCCTTCCTTTCATGTGCAAAGTTTATATTTGTTCCCATTCTGTACTGGATAAGAACAACAGTAAAAGCTGTGAATGTCTTTAGTGATTATTGTTTCAGTATGTCAAATAAAGATTTACAGACCCTACTGAGTGGTGATAGAATGACAGATGGATCATTAATGCTCTTAACTTGTCATATTTGGTTTCGAAAGTTCAAACAGTTTTGGTTTGACTTGTCACTTTCCTGACTATGTCAGCTCTGATGTAGTTCTGCATTCTTATGCCACTTTTCATTTTGTTATTCAGCTTGGATGTAATTTATAATTAAAAAGCCCCTCAATATTGATTCACTGACTTATTGATCTGTTCACCAAATAGTTCAAATGAAGTCATTACCTGCTTGACCTCTGCATTTGCTATTTGCTTTGCTTTCATTTCACAAGTCTGGATACTGCAGAGTTTTAAGACGTGTGAAAACAATTGGATTTGCAAATTGTAAGCATACTGTGATTTTTTATGCTTTTTAAAGACTTCTCATTTAAGCATTTAAGATTTTTTCTTCCCTCCAGGATAGCTGTGTTGGAAGATATTGTTGATTTTGTACAAGTGTTACAGTATCAAAGCCCTCCTAGGGATTAGTATCACACCAACTTTGTATGGGTGTTCAGCTCCTCTGTAGCAACAATTTACTCTTTCATATTTGCAAGGCTTATGAAGATGTTTTTCTTGTTTTTATTGGTAGAAAGATAATAAGGTAAGTAACTCTATATACTCTCTAACAGGGTAAAATGACTTTTTTTTTCTGAAGGAGAAACAAATTTGCTCCTTTGGTTTTCACTCATGTTTCTCCATCAGAAATGAAGTCCCAGTTTTGCCCCTTAGTCTTGGAAGAACATGTTTTTTTCTCAGATGAAACTGCATGATAACCTTCAGTTTCTGAGCAAGCCCCTTCAGAGCACCACAAGTCACTAATTCCTCTGTAACTATAGATCAAAATGAGCCAAAATATAGTTTTGAATCAGATTTATGTGACTAAAATAAGGAACAAAAAGGTACCTATTTATTATGAAAGCAGTTCTTATAAATAAGTCTAATTCATTATAAAAAATGGAATAATTTTTAAAACGAATGTGCTTAATTGGGACTTTTGCTTGTTGCTAATATTTTTAAAGTGTGAATACTGTCCTGTGTCTGGGAAGACACAATAAGACGCTCTCACACCTGCCAGGTTCAGCAGAAAGGAGGGGAAAGCCTTTATTATTGACATATCTCACATTCTTATACAATTCCCAACTCCACAAGGGATTGGAGAGCATGTCACTTCCTTCTCAATCCCACTGGAGAAGAAAGATGCTCATTAAAGTTCTCTTATCATAAAAGGAATGAAAACCAGAAAATACCGTTAAGTAAACATTGGCTATTATTTACATGAAACTGTGAGAAAGAATCTGACTCCAAGGTTAAAACAGAAGGCTTAGCAAAAACCAGTGCAACACTGTCCTTTTCATCTTGTATTTTTTTGGAAGTTATCTCATCTTTAGTTTCTATAGCACCATATGTGAAAGAAGTACAAATAAGAAGTCACAAAAAAAAATATCTCCATGTGCATAGATGTCAGATACTTTCTGAACTCCTATTACATCTTCTTGTCCATTTCATTGGGAAAAAAAGGATTTGACAAAACTCTCCATCACATTTGTGTCAGTGCCTGGAGTTAGATACTCAGTGTTATTGTGTATCTGAAAATGCTAGTCCATCTACAAATGCTAGAGAGAACCAGGAAAGATGAATATGAAATTTTGAGGACCTTAGAGCATCCCGTTGTGGTTGTCTGGCTGTTCCAGGAGGAATTTTGATATCAGGAAATTATCAAGAAGCTTATATATGGTTTTTAGCCCAGTGTTAATGCATCCCTGGGAGAGTTGGATGTAACTTGATCATCTGTACAGAGATAATAATTTTAATAATTTTCCTTGCTGCAATAAAGCCATAAACAACTGATAAGTCTCTCTATTGGGCTAGCATGTCAGCGATCTTGGATAACACTTTGTGACTGGTAATAAAAGTGTCATTTGCCTTAAATCCTATATAAGGATTTGGCATTTGCTGGTCATTTATTAACATACATAGGAGAGAACATGTGGGTGCTTTTTTAACTTTCTGTTCTCTTAGGTCAGTTTTATATTTTTGCAGCATAATTGACTGAAAAGAGTAATTTTTTTTTTTTTTTAAAGCTCTGTCAGTCAAAGAACAATCAGTATTGTAATTTTTTATTTTTATTTTTTTTTTTTTAAATTTAAGAGTTCCTGTATCAGCATGATGAATCTGTAAGTGATTTGTGCTTGGGTGTATGCACTGGGGAGAGAAGGGCTTGGCATTTTCAGAGGTGATTTGTAGTCTGGAGTTGAATACGGTCAGTAAACAAATCTAGGTCTCAGCATTGTCTAAAGTCCTGATGAGACCACATGAGCTGATGTGCAAAGTTAATATAGGGCCAACTTAAAATTGCAGATAAAGCACAGTGGGGGAGCTGTGGCTCAAATTTGATTATGACTGGGGATGAGAACCCAGCAGGTTTCTCTATGATTTGAAAGGGCCAGATAAGAAGGTATAGAAAAAAATTTCATTGCTGATCACTGTACCAACTGCCTGTGTGTGAGAAAGAACACTGGCAACTGAGAATGTACAAAACTCTCCACAGATTAATCCTTTCCCCTTGATGGTGTACTCTATTCAAGTGCAAGGTGAAACCATCTGTTCCATCTGTAAAATTTTTTGGCTTCTTTTTTTTGTACAGATAGCCTGAAATGCTGAAAAAGGAGTGATCTGGTTTCAACGAAGGTAGAGTTAATTTCTTCTCCGTCGCTGTTGCAGTGCTGTGTTTCGGATTCAGAATGAGAATGGTGTTGATAACACACTGGTGTTTTGATTATTTTTTTGCTAAATCGTGTTTATCCTAAATCAAGGACTTTTTTTTCCTTGTCTCATGCTCTGCCAGTGAGGAGGCACACAAAACCCCAAAAAACCCATAAGAAACCCCAACAAACCAACCAACAACAACAATAAAAATGCCCTGACAAAAACCTCTGGGGGGGATGCATAGCTGGGACATATTACCTGAACTGATCAACAGGATATTTCACACCACAGAATGTCATATCTCCTGTATAAAACAGGGGAGTTACCCAGAGGGAGGAGCCAATCTGGATTCAGGAAGGGGGGTGGATCTGTTGTCAGTCAGATGGTGGTGAGCAATTATACTGTGTATCATTTGGATTTTAAAAATCATTATTATTATTATTATTATTATTATTATTATTATTATTATTATTAACAATTATTATTGTATTTTACTTTATTTTCAATTATTAATCTGTTCTTAGCATACAAATTTTACTTCAATTCCCTTCCCCATTCCACCAGTGTGGGGAAGAGAGAGGGCTTGGGTGAGCAGCTATGTGTGTTTCATCTCCAGCTGGGTTTAAACCGTGACAGGGAGAAGTATTTTTCTCAGTTGCCACAGCGCTTTAAAATTAACTAGACTACCTATACTGAAAGCAAGTAACCTGGTTTTCTTTCAGCTTATGCAAGGAATCTGTCTTATGAGTTCTGTGTTTTGGCAGACTTTTCTTTTCTGCCTTTAACAATGCATGATCAGGTGATATCTCATTTTCTACTTAATACTTTCAGATGTGTTTGACAGTGGAAGCAGTTTATAGTGCTTACTATGTGCATGAATTATACCCTTAGCTGTACCTAGAAATCTAGATGATTCTTTAATTAAAATTTCTGCCAGGCTCAGAGTTAAGATTTGATTTGTATCATTAGTCTGCATCTTAGATGGGTATCATTCATACCATGCAGTTGAATGTACTGGGATGAGTTGCTTTCAATCTATTTATATTCTATAAGTAATTAAGTATCCATAAGATTCAAAGACTAGCTCTACTTACCAGGAGTATGCTAGAATCAAACAAGTCCAGACTCATCTGCTTCAGTGCAGATGCATGAATCTGAGCAGTACTTGCTTTGATTTGAAATGATGTATGCAGACAGCTTGGTCTAAGCAGGAAGTCTTCCACAAAACATTCTACTTTTTCTTCCTTTTAATTCTGCCATGGAAAAAGGTATTGTGTTCAGGAAAATTCCACATATCTGTAAGTACTGCTGTGCCACACTTATAATTGTCAGTGATGAACAGCAGTTTTTCTTGGTTTGGTCTTTGATGTCACATATATGCTGACAAAAGCATTTGGTTTTGTAAAAAGCTGCGAGGAAAGAAAACAATGGGTTATATTAAAATCATCAATGTGGTTGTTTAAGTTAAGCAGCTTTTCCTATCCTTCCTGCACCACTGGGGCTTGTTCTTCACTTCTCCAGATGTTCAGGATAGGAGATTCCTTTTTTTTTTTTTTTCTGAATTGCACAAAGCAATAGCCTTCTTTTCTCAAGGGTCTGCAACCTAGATCTAAGGAGACTATTATATTAACTTCAGCCTAAGATAGATTGTTAAGATTAGAATATGTGAATATTCATCCTGTCAGTGTGTAAATTTCTCTTACTTTCTGTTTCAGTGCCTAGAAAACTGAAGACTTTAAAAGGGGAACCAATATGTTTCTCAAGTATGGAAGGTAATGACCTATAGAATTACACTTAGAAATATTTTTTCTTGTTAAGATACTTTTGGTTGACTTTGGGATATTTTCTTGCCCCTTTGTCTGGTGTTGAAATGCAAGGATTGTTTTAATTTGTTCTACATAATTCACCTTGACTGACTGCTCATATAATTAAACCGAATTAAATCCTGTGTCTAATTATATTTTAATAATCTCTTTCCATTTGGGAAATAATACTGCATTGGGTTACTCTGAGATAAATGCAAGATTAAATCCTAACAGGTGTTTCCTTAAGGGGGAAGTTTTTGCAGGCCTGTTGATTTCTCAGGTTATGTGACCACTCTTTATTTCTCAGACAGAAGTAATATTTTCCTTTGCATAGTAAATGAAATCAAGTTTTTCAAACTCTTAAGTCTGTTCTAGGGTTTTACCTACTGATCAGTGCTGCTGTGATTTCTTTTAAAATATTTATTTGAATTATAGGGAGTTCAGGTATAGATGTAACTTTTTATGTTAAAGATATGTATGTCTAAACCACCTGACAATTTAGAAATTTTTATTTTATTATCATACAGTTATTAAGACAATGGTCTTAATAATTACTAAGTCTTGGTCAAAATATAGGCAATACAGGGGTAAAACATTTAAAATAAATTATTGCATAGGAATTAGATTAGATTCCATGTCAGAAGATTTGTTATTACACTCACATATTAAATGGCATTTTAGTTAGAAAGCAGTAGAAATTTCATTGGAATCCAACATCACTGCCAAAAAAAATTAGCAAGGACTCTTCCTATTCCTGTAATTTACTTCTTTATCTTGTGTATTTATCCAGAATCTGTCCTCATGAAACTTCCTAGGAAAATATTTCTGAGCAGAAGAGGGTTTTATGTGTGCTTGTGTATGTGTGTGGGGACGAATGAGAAGAAGCTAGAGAAGGGGAGACAAATGAAAATAGATGAGAACATCAATATGGCTAGGGAATTGTAAAGGATCTCATATCCATTTTTTTGCACTGTAAATGCTACACTAGACATTGTAAATAGCTGCTCTATCTGCAAATACCTTAGCAAATGGTTCCTTGAAATCCACTATCCTTTGCAACTCTGCCTTGTTTGTAAGCTCCTATCATTTATCATGGGAGCAGCTGTCGTGGCAGGGGTATAGGCTGAGGGAATCTGTGAGCCAAATGCTGCTGTTGGATGCTCCTGTGAAATTTAGCTTAGATTGTTCCTATCTGATCAGGATAGAATCCATTCAGCATGGAAAGTAGTCTTAACAGGAAGAACTTGCTGGGAAAGGATCAGCAATATATTTGTAAAACAAAGTGAGATGGATTCAGCAAGAACAAGGAGGAAATCAAGAGCTTGTAGGAATTGGTGAAGGCCAGTGAAGTCTGAGAGGAATTGAATTTGCAGAGGAATTGCCATCTATAGTGCCTAGATTTTTACTGAAACAGTCATCCTGATGTACTAAAGGAGGAAAAGTCAGCAGCTTTTGCTTTGCAAAAAGACGGATACTTTAAAATGTTATGCCTAAGACCCATCTTAGAAAAATGTAATTCCTAGATTATATATAGGGGTGTACTTCCGTTGTTGGTTATATGGATTAGAAGAATCTAGAACTTTTTAGACTGCCTCAGAATCACAGCCTCCCTGAAGGCAGACAAGTTTGTCAGGCAAACACTTTGGGTGTCAGATTTTTAGTAGCTGAATCAAAAGAAGTTATCACATCTAAATTCAAATACTTAAATAAAAAGAATTAGCATAATAAATTAAGTTCTTTCCTGTGACATGGTAAGTGTATCTTTCTCCTTTCATGCTGTTGGGTATCTTATTTCCTCTTCCTAAACTGTTTGAGTCAACTCTAGCAAATGTGCAGTGAAAGTAAAAAAAACCCCGCAGATATAATGTTTATTTTGCAGAGTCTCACTGAATCAAATAGAGTGAAATCTGTGCTATCCTTGTTTTATGGACGTGTGCATTGTAACAACCACATATGAGTTGTTTTAAGACCAATGAGATATTTTAGGTTACTGATGTGCAGCCAGTGTCATAAAAGATGCACAGCAAGAGGGGCCGGGTGTTTCCTCCAATTCAGCTCACAAGAGTTGGGAAGCAGTCTACAGTGGTGTAATTGCAAGCAGTATTTTGATTGAGGTCCTGTTTTCACACAAACTCTTTAAAGCCACATGATCTCACATATAAGCTGGAGGAAGTAACTAGGCCTTCTACTTTCATTAAAATGAAGAAAATGTCATTAGCCAAAAGTTGCATTTTGTGGGAAAATAGAATATAAGAGAAAGAATAGAAGAGATAAATCTGGCATATGGGGTTTTTTTTGTCATCTAATGGCTAGAACTAGCCCAAGAGTTGGCAGTCATTAGTGCAGAAGTGAAGTAAATCAAAGAAGAGGGTAGAAGTTACTACATTTGCAGTTATTTATAACCTTAGAAAATGGAAAACCTAAGAACTTGGCCAGAGACTTAGATGTATAGTTAAAATTTTTAGTGTGATGTGCCTCACCTCTGAAATAAATGTTTAGCAGCTGATATTGTAGAATAAAATAATACAGCTGGGAAAAATATATGCGACTTTTCTGTGCCTAGGCTCTTAGTGGACTCTTGCAATTTCAAAACATGTTGGTTATGTGCAACAACATATTTGTATTCATTGCTTTATTTTCTTGCTACAGGAAAACTGGTTATTAAAGTAAAAATTTTGATATGTGCTCTACTACGTATCAAATATTTCACTTAACTAAAATTTGAAAGTTATACGGTTTTAAAAATTTCTTATTAAATATGAAACTTGTACCTTTACAAACAGTTTTGTTTGCTTTGAGGAATAGATTCAAGAATATCTTTGTAAGCACATGGAACTGTTAGTTTTAAGGCACAGCAGTTCAATAGTATTACAAGCTTCTTAAAAGAATCTTCCATGCTTTTGTCACCTACAACCTGAGTGTTGTCTGTTGTGGAATGCTCAGTGGGAAAGGATGTTTTACCTTGAACTTTTCCTTGCAAACCCCTTAAGTTTTCTGACTGTACTCTCTCTCTGCAGGTGGGAATTTATATTTATATGCATCATAAAGCAGGAAAACATGATTTTGTAAATCTAAGAGGCTTATAAACTGAATGTCTAAATAAACTTGTTCACCATGAATTTTGAATGATTCAAAAGGACAACTGGTCATTCTCTACTGGCTTTAGTTTGCAGTGTGGCCTTACTGACATCTAAAGCTTCCTACCTAGTAAGCACAGACTCCGTGTTTCGTAGAGGTTTGGAAGAAAAGACTCATTTGAATTGCCACCCTCCTTGACCCGTTGAGTTCTGGAGGGATGGAAAATGAGAAAATTATTTATGTAACCAGACTTTTCTGATTAACTTTTACAGCTCTACCATGGTAGAGGAAACAGTATGAGACTCTTATATCATCATTAATAGTAATAGCTCATCCTTCAAAGAAGATGGCTACAATCTAAGCCATCTGTACATTTTCACACTGCCAAGAGAAGCCAAATCCTAAACTGAGGAGGGCATATGCTCAGGAATCTTACAGGGATCTGCCATTAAGTCAGTAGTGCAACTGTGAGCTTCACCTAAATGCTATTACCTACCAATAATTATTAATCTGAATGAGCTGTCAGAGACCAAGGGGAGAGGAGACAAATATATGAGAAAAGATTTGTTAGGAAATAATGTCTTTGATTGTTCTGTTCTGTCTTTCACAATAAAAATAACAAGAAAGGTGTTATGTTAAAATCAAACTCTACTGAACATTTAGGAGGTGATCCTGTTTTGCTCTGCTGAGACCCCACCAGGATACTGCACCCAGCTCTGGGGTCCCTAGTGTAGGAAGGACACCAACCTGTTGGAGTGAGTCCAGAGGAAGGCCAGCAAGATGAAGTACCTCTCCTATGGGGAATGGCTAAGGCAATTTAAATTGTTCAGCATGGAAAAGAGAAGGCTTCAGGGTGGCCTAATTGCAGTCTTCCAGTTCCTGGAAGGAGCCTACAAGAAAGATGGAGAAAGACAATTTACAAGGGCCTGTAGTGACAGGACTAGGGGGAATGGCTTCAAACTGAAAGAGAAGAGGTTTAGGTTAGATATTAGGAAGAGATTCTTGTGATGGTGATGAGGCTCTGAAACTGCTTACTCAGAGAAGATATGAAAGTGTTCAAGGCCAGGCTGGATGGGGCCCTGAGCAACCTGGTTGAGTGAAAGGCATCCCTGTGCATGGCAAAGGGGTTGGAACTAGATGATCTTTAAGGTCCCTTCCAACCCAAGCCATTCTATGATTCTATGATTTATGAGCTATTTATAAAAACATCCTAGCCACATATGAAACAGAAACAGTGGTTTGTATAGTCATTTTTTTTTTTACTGCTTGGAACTTAGTTTCCCTTGTTCTTATGTCAGAAAGACACGGTCTTCCGTGATGCAACAAATTAAAATAGGGTAAAGAAAGGGCTTTCAAAGAAGTCAAGCAGACCATTGTGATCTACACAGATACTGTTGGTGGAAGATAGGGCAGAAGAGAAAGACAGGTATGGCTTCTGAGATGCAGTGCCCTGCCACAAGTACTGGCGATGACACCTTTGCAGACGGTATTGATGGAGGAGGTTTCTTGTGCTTCCAGACGGGTGGAGTACACTGTCCTGTATCTAGCAGAGGTACCTCTGGTAGTTTAGTTTAAAGCATTAGATTTGTGGCAGCATGAGATTTTGTCTTGCCTAATTTGCCTTGCTGAGAAGACAGATGAATCTGAACTCAGTATTGTGCTGCAGCTGGTGCACACTGCTAAAGATGTCCTTGGACTCTCTGCAGGACATCATGTGCTGTAATCTTGTATTTTCCCTTCATCAGGGCTGGGCTGAATAACTTCCCTTTCAGTAACCTGCTAGACCCTGCGAAAGCATGCCATTAATACTGTGTGTGCTCGTCTGTGTAGACATGTGAAAATATCACTGAGGTGTTCCTTTTATGACTTCTTATAACTAGAAATGGAAGTCAGGACGAAAGTACTGGTTCAGCTAAAGCAATATTTAGTTCAAGGCAATAATGTAAATGCACTTTATTGCAGGATATTATGCTTAGGTCATTGCTTTTAGCATTACCTGTGTGCTTCCAGGTATTGTCAAACTTGTCACAGACAATAGCATATTTCCTTTTCTTCCACTGATGTTGCTCTGCAAGCTTGTTACCCAGGATAACAGAATAGGAATACAATTGGAAGACTTTTTCTCACTGTTGTTGGTGCAAATTTTGAGGGCTTTTTGCAGTCATTCTGGAAAACTTGGAATAGCAGCACTTTGGGAAGGTTGGCCAAAGCTCTAAATTCATTGAAATGTGTGGCGGTCTTGTCCAGCTCAAAATGTTAACTACTGTTACAAGGAAAACATGTATGTGAGAAAAATTTTTATAGGTTATTTTCCTAGAATTCTATTTCTGCTTTCAACTACTGGTAGTGTTTTGGATCTACATTATGCCCAGCTGAGACTATTAAGGTGATCCCTATAATTTGGTACGTAAGGTATTAGACATGTATATAATCTTAAAAGCCCTACATATATGTCAGTACAAAAACTTAAAAGTACCAATAGCAAAATAAAGTATCATTGTTTCCAAGGGGAGATGAGAGCAGTGTTTTTGATAATGTCTAGGTGAGACTAGTACCCATTACTCCTTATGAGAATATTGTTGGGTAAGCGATAAGAAAACACCTCTTGAACTCTTATGTGTTCTCTGTCCTATAAATATACATTCTATTTCCACTATATTCTTTGTAATAAGAAAGTAGGAAACTTAACAAATTTTGCATCTTTGGGTTTGATTTTTTTTCAGTTGAATTTGAAATGTGCATTAAAAAAGATAAAAGTCATTGCAGAAAATTCCCTTTAAATTCTGACATAAAGTGAAGAAATGTCATTATAATCTCACAGCTCTTAATTGTCTTTAGTGGATAAAAAAGAAGTGGAATCTATACCATGTTTGAAATATGTGTATATAAATATATGTATATAAATGCATGAAATTGCAGAGGATAGCAGCCAGCCTCACTCAGAAATCCTTGCTAGGAGAGTGGGATGAAATACACTAAAATTATTGTGCTTGGACAAACAATAAAATGTCACAATTTAGATGAAGGAAAAAATGCAAGGTGGGCTAGCCAAACAAACAGGTTAGTGAATATATTTTCTGGGAAGAAACATCAAAAAAAAAAATAGTCCCCCCAAATAAAGAGCTTAAGTTTTACTAAATATGTGCCATTTTACTATTTCCACAGCACTAATATAAATAATTCTGTCTCCTACCCTGCTTCTTCCTGCAAGCATTTCCTCCAATGTCTACCAAAAGTTATTCATTTTCCAACTTTTACCTGCTTAAGCAAATGGGGAGGAAAGGAACTATGCTAGTAGACAGAAAATACTATCGCTCATGAGGCTCTGTTTTTAGGTGGATTTTCTGTTGGAATATCCAGTGTTTGTCAACCTCTCATGCTACAAAAAGTGTTGCAAGAGCCATTTTTCCCTTTGTGTGCCCCGGCCAGCTTTAAATTATCTATCTGGCTGCTATCTATCTTCCCTACCATCTATCTAGTTGTCTTAACTAGAGAATGTACTATATGGTGGTCTCCAAATAATTTTGTTGAGGTTTTTCTTTCGTTATGTCCAGCGAGTGAAACACCTTTAAAGAATATTAGAGAGTTACCCAATGACTGGTTTGCACCTGTATAAAAATAAAAAGCCATTTTCTAATGGTATAGATCCAATGCAACTTCCAAAAAACTATTTGTAATTTCAGCTCTGATAACGATTCTGGGACAATTAGAAGGAAATAAATGAGTGTCCTTAATTTTATTTTTTTTAAAAGTAATCTTCAATGTGTGTCATGTTACTGCCCTAGTTGGATAATCCACCTCAAACTAAGAAAAGGGTCACCTCTCAGGTGAAGTTTGGAACATGAGAAATGTCACCTCATAAAATATTAGGATCCTTCCAGGAAGGGAAGCCCTAAAACTGATGTAAGAAAGCTGGAGAATTAGCAAGTAAAGTTTCTAAGCCAGAGGCACAATAATAATTCTTAGTAGAAAAAAGGCCCAAATAGAATAGTTAAAACAATTTATGATATAATTGTCTATAAAAGAGCTGTTACATCTGAACCAAAAAAAAGCTCAGCTCAGAAGCCTGGGTCTGCCCTAATAGAAGCACTAAATAATGACCTCCTCCAGTGAAAAAACACATGAACTTTTGGAAAAAGACTAGTATTAAAATGTTATATCATTGCAAATACCTATGATTTTATTCCTTAATAGTGGTATAAGTCAGGCATAAACCAGGACAAACGACATTATCAGGAAAACAAAACAGATCATTAATGGGACAGTAACTTTGCCTTGTAAAGGGCACTCCAGCAGTCTTTGGTACTGCTTGAACTCCAGCTGACATTGCTGCAGGAACTATTGAAAGGTTTTATGTTCAGTACCATCTCTGTTACTAGAAGGAGATGACTGTAGTCAGAGCTATTCCCCTGCTTAGCCAGCCATAAGAACATTTTCTATCCCCTCGAGCCACGTATTTTATGTATGATCTGATGAAGATATTTTTAACTAGTTTTTGTCTTCTACCTTTATACATACATTTATGAATTGCAGCCTCTGAAAGGATGGAATCGTATTGCCATGCTGCAAATTTAACCCGGTTATTTTTGTTGATTGAATTCAAATCTCATGAAAAACTCTCCTTAAATTCCGGAAGGACAAATTTTACTTAAAATTTTCAAACACACACTAGAATTTTAAGTCCCCAGCTGATTAAGCTTCTTGTGAAAACTGGGTCTGTAACCCAGTTGTTTTTTTGTTAATGTTGATACTTTCCCAGAATCAGGTTCCTTACATTGAGTAAGGATTAGAGTCCGTTCTTCATGATAGAGGAAAAAAAGCCAAAAAGCTTGGAAGAAGATGTGCATCATTCATGTATTTATTTAAGTATAAACATGGAAAATATAGTTACTATTACATTGCTTCGGTATGGAGTAAGAGTTTTGCTTAAATCTGAACGTAGCAGAAAAAAGTGACTGTATAGTTTATTCAGTTTTCAGTGTTTCAGCTGAGACACCAAAAAGCAGCATGTGTTGTAATATCAATTTCTTCTTTTTGCAGTCTTATGTGACATTATTGACACCTTTGTGAAGATGGCCCTGTATTCATTACAATGATAGAATTATTTAAAGTTTTACTCTAATTAGTTGTGGCTGGTATCAAAATACCTGCTCCGCAAGATACTTACTATTGTCAATCCCTATTGCACTGAACCCTAGGACACCAAACATATATAATAACTTTTTCAGCAGTTATCAAAAAGGCATTTAGTGAAATATGGATCTCAAATTGCTAAATTTATCAGTGGGACAGAACAAAAGAAATGAGAAAGAATATGAAGGAGAAGACAAGTTTTGTGGGGAATTGTTGCCTCTTGAAAGAAATAAAAAATGGTGTCAAAATTTAAGTATTCAGGAGCTGGCTTTTGAATGCAGTTCTTTTTAATTTTTGTGGTTTTTTCCCCTACTACTTCAATGATATGCAAAGATACCATATATTTTCAAATAAACTAGGAAATATTCCTCCAGAGATAGTTTTCAAGCACCGTGAACCTCAGCTAGGATTAATGGTCTAGAAATCATCCTGCCCCTCTGGTGACTCTCTCCACTGATCCAACCTCTCTGGAATTAATTTTTTATGGTCAGATTAGTAAGATTAAAATAAAACAGAGCTGACTTTTGGGTGGTATAATGGCTGTAATATAAAAGAGAGTATTTGAGCTTTTTCATTTCCCTAAACCACCTATGGAAACACAATTTTAATGGCAAATATGCTAGAAGCATTCTGTCCTTTTTGTAAAAGAATTGTGTCCTCTTAATGTAGAGCCTCAGTTCCTGTGAAGCAGCTCTCAGACCTTTACTGAAAGGATTACCTCCTTGAATTTGCAGTCTCTTTTAGAGATGGACCCGTTGTTACACAGCTGGCACTGTTATTGCACATTCCCATTTTAGTAATCTGTAATAGCCATCTGTGCACTCTCAAAACCTTTCCAGATAAAACCCAAGCATTTCTACAGTCCAAAGGTGTATAGTAATGTTTCAGGGTGGATTTAGGGTGAGTATTTAATGGGAACATAAAATTATGCTATAAGGAGAATATTGGCTTTAGAGGAATTGCATCTCTGTGTGGAAAAAAACATCCAGATCTTCTCATTAACCAATTTGAGCATTTTTTGTCCAACCTAATTTTATTTTGAACTGCTGAAAACCAGCAAATTCTTACACTGTAATGGTTTTCTAAATCTCTTTAAAGAAGAGACTTTATCATTTCATATGAGCTAAGACAATTCATTGGATAGTTAATTAAGCTTCAAAATATATGATTTTTAGAAGGAAAAGGAAAGTTTGATCCTCTATGCCTATTTTTTCTAAATGGAGAGTGGGACATAGAATTGACAACTCCTTGCCACAAGTAATTTAGCTTATTCTCATTCGCAGGTAAAAATGACAAATGGACTGAACTTACTGTTTCGGGCTTTTATTTTTCTTTCCTATTAGCCATTATTTTCTTTTCTAAACTAAAATGAATTTTAACTTTAAAAAGAAAAAAAAAGTCACATTTTCATATTTCTGTCAAGCTTTGTGTATTTTGCCGATAGGTGAACTTTGTACTGTACACTCAACAAATTTCTATATTCTTTTGTTTTGTTGGCTGGATCGTGCTGATAAAATGATATAAAACAGAGTTATAGATGTTTGCTTCTTGTCACAAGCTAAACATGTGGGATAGAGGACTGTAGTGTGCTATTGGTGTTTAGATTCTTTTAAACACCAAAAGACTGTGGAATTTCCATTGCAGATTTAACTTATACAATTGTTGACCCTAATTCTACCTAAATTATGACTTTACTTGGAGACCAAGATCTGCTTTTGCTGCTCAGATCAGTGGGTAAATTTAAACCTATGTTCCCACTGAAAGCAGTCAAAGCTAATAAAATGTTTTTAAGAACATTTTTCTGAAGTGGATGATGATAGCAAGCTTTGTACAAGCAGCTTCCTCAGGGGAAGACAGTAAAAGGAGAGGGGAATTGTCCTTGCCCCCTTCCTGTGTTTTACTACCTCTTTGTCTCAGGCTATTCCAGCACAACAGCAGATTCTGCAGGGTGAGAACAGGATAATGAGGGAAATATGATGTGTCTCAGTTCCTTCTACCCTTGCTCATAAAAGAAGAATTTGGTTTTTTTCTTCAGACAGGTAGATGAGTTGTTGCCTGCTGAAGCCTCTGTTTTCAGTGTGGTCTTTTCTGCATCTTGCGAATAGCAGGCCTTGAAGAATTCTTTCTACATGTTACGCAAAGTAAACAACTCAGTTTATTTGTATCTGAGTGGTGGCTTATTTTTAAGTACCAATTGGTTTTTGGAAGTTCACTGGTTCAGAAAGTAAAATGTGATTGCTATATCTGAATGAAGTAGTCGTGAATCTTTTTCACGCCTTTTTATATCTATTCACATAGTACTGAACCCAGAGAAGTTACTTTCTGTTGCTGTTGCATACCATACTGTGACAGTGTGTCATGCACCTGTGTTTGCTTCTATGTCTATAGATCCAAACGTGTACACATCATAGAAGCGACAGCAAGGACTTTAATATATCTACTTCTGTTTTCAGAAGTGAAACAAACATCAATTGTTAAAATTCTCTTTTTTTTTGTAGCTTGACTATGAATCTAGAAAAAATATTGGCAGCTAAAGATGTTATTCCAAGCAGAAACTACTGGGTCTGTTTTCTGAGCACAGAGAATGTAATTCTTGGGAGAATATTTAGGATTTTCTTTTTTTTTCCCCAAAGAGTAAGGGAATGAAAATCAGCAATGGTTCTCGGAGAGGTGTGATTACAGAGCCTACACCATGCCACTACAGGAAAATAAAGGTGATTTCTCACAATCATGTAGAACTTTATGCAATTTGCTTAATTCCATAATAGAACAGACAATGCTTTCGTAACAGAGTAGACATCCCATATAGCCATAAACCATATTGGAAGGTCAGGTCAGGGAAAGCCTCAAAGGTGTCTGAGGAGTCTGATTTCTTTTGGAAACTCTGAACCTGCCATTAACCCTGTCATGTTCTCAGATAATGTGACTCTGTAAAAGCCCTTCTTCCAGTCATAACAGTGATGTTAGAGTGATAGTAACTTTCTGTGCAATAATACAAAGCCTTGTTTAAATTATTGTTTAACCAGTCGTTATGACATGTCATTTATTTTAATCCCTCTGAAAGATAATCCTATTTAAGGATTGTAACAGGTTTTGAATAATACTCAGAGACAGAAGTGAAATTTCTATTTTACCATAAAATATTTGTTGCAACTGCTATTATATTATTTCAGTTCCAAAATTAAAAAGTGACTTGGCCTAAACTGGTTTGCTTGATTATAGAGCTGTATGTATTTTAAAAGTTTGTTAATAGTAAGCAGTTTTCAACAGATGAACATACAATAAAAATACTGTAAAGCACACATTTCTCAGGTTATTCTGATTTTAAGATCTATAGTTGAAAAGACAAAATATAGAAAATGAAATTTAATGAGATGAAAATTTATTAGAGATACACGCCTTCGTTAAAATTTCTGTATTGAAAGATTTGCAGTCCATAGCTTCAGTAGGAAGATAGGAAAAATAAATCACTCTGTTTTTGGAACATTTTGATTTTACTGTTCTGGGAATTATCAGCCTTATTTATAGGTAGTATTCAATTTGATTTATTAAATGATTCTACAAAGGATGTTTTAAAGTGCAATAAAATCATAGAGCTTAACACTAAGGTGACCTTCATCTGAAATATGCATATGAAAATACTCAGTTCATGTAAGGATATTATTATTTTTTAGCTACATTAAAGAATCATTTCCATTTATACAGCAGATATTGCTGATCTGCCCCAATAATTTACCCAATAATTTATCATTTAACTTTACTTGGTGCTAAAATCAAAAATCTAAACCATGCAATCATTGTCATATGGCTTTAATGATTTGATTAAATAATATTAAAACACCTGAGAAAAAGTTTCCTGTCACTAAACTTCTGTCTAATTCAGTTCTTTTTATTTCACTGTATTTTGCAATTTTGTCTGATTTTTCGCTGCCCATTTTGAGGCTTGAGTATATTTATCTGATTTTTTTACATCACTACAGAACAGCAAAGTTTATGATAATCATTAACATTGAGAATTTCACTGTTATCCACTTTTCATTAATAAAATAGTCATGAAAAAGAATTTTGTTGGGGATCTAGAGCATAAATTTTCAGATCTGGTGGTGTGGAGATCGGGAAAGATGTGATGAAAGTCACTACTGTTATGCAACAAAATGAGTCCCAACAAAGAAAAGAGAAAAAATGTTGGAAAATAGCACCATGAATTTAAAAAAAAACCAAAAAAAAACAATGAGAGAAAAATCTATAAAAGAGTAGGGTACATCCTCAAATGTTTCCTCTTGAGCAGCACTGCTCTGCGTATCCCTTTATCTTTTCCTGTGCTCTGAGCAGACTATCTGTCACTGTAGGAACACTCTTCAACTTTCCTTACCCTGAGGCAAATTACACAGGCTGGCAAAGCTGCGTATTTTGACTTTCATGCTTTATTATTTGGAAATGCAAAGATCAGTTGCTACTATCATTTACATTGGCAAAAAGTAAATATTGCTTCCTTTGCTTTAGAAAAAATATATCTACAGAGGTCCCTTCCAACACTAACTATTCTGTTATTCTGTAATTATGATGTAATAGGCAATGCTTTGATGAAGTCTGTCCTTTCCCCCTTTGGAAAATGCTGACTGATTGACCATAGAAATAATGACTGTTAATTAATTTTTTATAGTGCCTTTTATTTCAACAAGCCTTTCAATGTGGGGAGGTGCTGCACACTTTTTGAAAACCACTTATGTTCTCTTTTTGAGGGAGATTGTGGGGAGAGTTCAGAATCAATCAGTTTTTGTCCAATTTAGTGATTGATTCAAAACATTTTTGCTTGCTAAAGTATGTTTTTAAAATCTATATTCTTTCAGAGGCCTACTTTCACTTAGGAGTGAAATATTCATATGCGTATTCTTATACCTCTGACCCTTTTTTTTTATGATTGTATAGGCTTTTTCTCTTTGTGCTAGTTTGATTAAAATGTAGTAGTGGCTTTCTGGCTGCATCACATTGATTAAAAGAGAAGATGTCATCATTTCAGATACAAAGTAACTTCTATCAAGTGTGCCATAGGGAGACTCAGCTTGACTCACCGTATACAAATAATCTTCTTTTAGAATTTAATATGAAGGTGCTGGGAATGTTTGCCAGATTAAAAAAAAAAGGACCCAGGAACCCACCAAAAAACCCCCCTCAAAACACAGAAAAATTTATTTTTTTTAAGGAATTGAAGTCTCTCTTCAGTGGTTCTCAGCACAAATTCCTTGGCAGGTCCTAGCCAGCATGTTTCATATCTTTGGTATACACATAAGATCATATGGAAGCTTGTTAGTACTACACTTGTAGTGTAACATCTACATTCGGGACCAGGAGTAGTAGAATCCTGTTCTGCTTCTGGGCAGGAGGTTGATTCTTTGAAATGATTGAAATTTAGCCTATTTGTGCAGCATGGATTTATCAGCAATGAGCCTTGCTTCCAGCCTTCCATTTCTCTCTTTCCTTCCCCAGTCTGTAAGTACACATGAATTTACAATGTAGTTCTCAGATGCCTTCCTAGCAAAAGCTTCCTTTGTGAATAAGACAAGCAAGAACTTGTTTGTGCAGGGCACGAGGTGCCCTGATAAGAGGACTCAGCTATTTGAGTAGTGTAGGCTAGAGAATGTCTCTTAATCATCTAAATATTGGTATAGAACCGATTAAAAATGCAGTAAGAACCTTCCAGTACTTGTACTCAACCTGGGATGCAAATGGTAGCAACATCATTACATTCAATACTAAAATGAAGTGCTTATTTGATAGTTTATCAACATAGAGCTAGATTTAATAGGAAGCAATGAATCATGCTACAGTCGACTCTTTAAAATAATACCTATAATTAATAGATAAATAGAATTATTAAGTCAGAATCACTTCCCCCCTTAGTCTAGTGAAATTCTTTGATTTATATATAGAAAAAACACTTCGCAAAATAGAATAGATTTGCCTTTGATCATACTATTTCATGAGGGAAGACCCCAGTGAACAGGACCCATAGAAAGTAGAGCATTAATAGAAATAGAGTGGGGCAACAAGAAAATGAAAGAATAAGAAAGAAATTGTAAAATACTTGTTTACTAGAAGTATTTTCTCTGTCAATACAGACACTGAAGTAATCATAGGGAAGAAAAATTCTATTAAGCCAAGAACTTTCTTGTGCACTCTAATATTGCAAAAAAGTGAATATTTTATGATTTTGGCATGCCCATAATCTAAGATGTTCATTCTCTTCTCATAATCTGGTGAAGCCTTATGTGCTCATCTTTTGCGTTTAATTCATTATATTTGGGTTATTGCATACTGGCAACAAATAAATAACCAATTATGTGAATTTGGGTCCATTATATTTTGTTTCCATTTAACATATTTTGGGCCTTCTGGTGTCTGAATTTACCAGCAGTAAATTCATTGCTTTTGTTTAATTAATTTAATTTGTCATACTGTTATGAAAATAATTAAAGAAAGATTTTGTGCATTCTCCATAGTATTTACCTTTCACTGAGTTCTTTAGACTTAGATTCAAGGTGCTGCATCTTAGCTTTCTTCTTATAATGAGAGAAATTTGAAGAAGTACTGTTAACAACCTCTTTTATTGTAGTTTGGTTTTACTTGGGGGTGGCCTTTGATAACTCAAGTAGGAGTCCATCTACTAGAAATAAGATTTTAGAAGTATTGCCAATAAGAAAAAGCTAATATTAGTATTCTGCTTACAGAACCTGTCTTGGCATCTCCAAACTATACTTCTCCTTCACAGCTGGCTTGAATATCTCAAAACTGTTGAGATAACATAGCCTTATGCTTCCCAGAAATAAACTGTGTTCTAAGAGTCAATGAAAAATGCTGTGTGCAGAGGTATGTCTTAAACCTAGCTCCTACCTTCCTACAGAAGGCTGTGGGAAATCTCCTACAGAGATTTAACACCTACAGAAGACTGTAAGAAACAGTATATGCCCAGTCATACCCACACTGTGGCCCATGAAAAAAAAAAAAATTGGCAGATATTTGTGTAGGTTACGTGAATTAATAGGATTCATAGGAAATTTTACACAATCACAGAATATTCTGAGTTAGAACTTGCAATTACAGTTCTCATGTAGCCATCAGAAAGTTGAAAAAGAGAATTTAAGCAAGGCAGCACAGGTACAGCACCCAAGTGTTTTGACATTAGTCAAGGTTAGGGAAGGGTGGAAACATGGGAATATATGTGGGATACGTATTGACTCAAATTTGGTCAGTTTAGTCATTGTACATGTCCAGTGAATGGTAGCTGGTCCTGCTGCTTCTCTGCCAGCTGTACTGCAAAGCTTGCAGAAAGTTTCATAGCTGTTTCAAAGACCAGGCACAGCTTTCCTACCCTTGGAAACCAAGGTAAAAAAAGGACACTGAGAATTTTTATGTCTGTTGTTTCTCTTGTCCAGTCATGCTGGGCTGTGTTTCTAAATCTTTTATGTTACACATCAATTTAAAATGATCTAGAGAGAAGTCAACATTTTCTTTATATGTTGACAGATAACTATAATTTACTTTTAAGAATGGTTAAAATTTGTTTTCAACAGTTTCTAGCAAACACAATAATAATTTGTGCTAAAATTCACTACCTTTTAATTTAGGTCAGTAAAAATAGACATGTGTTTGCATTACAGCACACATTAAACTCCCTGGAGAAGCAGTTCCTATATTTCGGAAAGCTATCACATATCTTCAATGTGAAATTATTGTTTAAAAATGCAGAGTCCAGCAGCATGCATCAGATTAAAAAAGAACAATTCAGATTACATATTTTAACCATATTAGTAACAAAATATTTGATGTTTTTTGCCAAGTTTCAGAAGTCCAGAAAGTAATCTGGTAGAATATTGAGGCTTTGAAGCAGTCAAAGCTTGAAATCTTAAATCAGATTTATCTTAAATCTTAAATTGACAATCAGAAGAGTTTGGAACAGAAGCAATTCATTCTCAAGAACAATAGCACTTAATATGGAACCTTTATTTGCTATTGGTATCACACTAAAATACTTCAAGTGTGATTGTGATCCACAGAGACTTGAGGTTTTTGCTGTTAATCCTCCTATGAAGATAGCGTGATACGCTGCAAATCAGTGTAGATTCATGAAGGTCCACAGACCAGTAAATATACTGGGCTTTCAAAATAAAATGCATTAAAAATACAACTCATAGAGATCCTTATTTCGCTAAATACATGCCTGTGTTTCTAATTATATTTTACATCTCCCTGAATGGTTTAATTACAGAATTCTTTCTTAATCCCAGAACTTCTTGCTATCAGAAAAAAACCACCTTTGACACTGCCTATGTGAAATGCACTAGATTGGTTGAATTTTTAAAATATGTTTGCTAAAATAATAGTAAATATTGGTGATTCTGCTAGCAGAAATAACAAAAGGAATAGAAAAAATGAGATGTAATTATTCCTTCTTGATTTATTTAAATACTGATGCCATAGTCATCTTCCAGCCATGCTTCTGAGATAGTTTTATGGCAGACTGTTTCTGGATTTATTTGCTTTCAGGTTTTAGCTCCGCTGTTATGTTCTTTCCTTGTAAGTACCTGCAAACCCCGCAGTTATGAAGCTTTATTAGTTATTCATCCTGTTTTCCGGGGCAAGTGGGAGACAAGAAGGACCAAAGGTCACCATAAACCGTTCAGGTCAAGCAGTTTGGGTTTCATAATCCCTCAGAGCTATCATCCTCCTACTGTCTCAACAGCTAACAGCATATCATAAAATGTCAGTGGTTTTGGTGTCAAGAAATGAGTAAAAGCACATCCAGAAAATAAATTTAATTCCTGTTTAATCTGAACGAAGGTCTGAATATTGTTGCAGTTCTGCAGGAGTTTCTTAAATTTATTTTCCAGTTGGCCTTAACAACAGTCCCTTAAGATATGTGGGCAGATCCTTGCTGACTAGAATGTAATACCATCAGTGTTCAACAAAAGCATGATGCAGTGAGTCTATTTCCAGCTTGTATTTTGCCATCCGTTTTCATTGTATGTTTGTTTGTGAGTAGCAGCATCCTGTTCCACCTATTTAGTGACTGTTCTCAAAGTCCACAAAAGCCTGAGAGAAGTTTCAAGAAAAAAAAGGAAACTGCAATAATTCTGAAAAATATCACACATTGGATAGACACTTGTAAAGGTAATATGTAAAAGTAATTCGTAAAGGTAAAAACCTTCCTGCTGTATCTTCTTCCTGCCTTTATATTGGTGTATTCTTACTATTGTTAAGGACAGAGAGATTCAACACAGAAAATAAGATTGCGATATGGAACTCTAAGCTTGTTTGTATTGGAGAGTTTTTTGAATCTGTCAGTCTTCAAGCAACGTGCTTTTTTTCTATATACCAATTTCTATATAGCAATTTCTATATAGCCACATTTTTTACATGGTGCCCATGTTAAAGTAGAAGTCTGTTACTTGTAAAACACCAGCTGTTGATATTTTTGTAGTTGCCTGGGCAAATTTGAGCCTTTTGTAAAATGTGTCCACAAGTTATAGAAAATTTAGGGGAGAAAGGACACTTCTGAACAAAAATGCAAACATCTTACTATTTTTCATGGCAGCTAACAGAGATTTAGTTTCTTTTACCCTCAGTGGTGAATTCTACTTTAATTAAGCAGAGCAGTAGATTAGCTTCTGGCATTTTGTATCCTGGACAGCTGCAATGCTCAGAGCCACAGAGATGACAATTAGAAAAGAAATTACATGAGTAATGTGGTAAAATGAAGGGGGAAGAAAGAGTTTTCTTAGTCCAAATCATTTATCTAGAAGAGATTTCATCAGGCTAATGTCAAACAATGTTCAAAGGAAATGTGCTTTCTGCTTCCCTGAGTAAAACCTGCCTGAGTTTTCCTCTGTTCCTGGCATATTTGCCCTATATGCTATGCATTCCATCATATCCCATGTTAAAGTACATTAATTACCATTATTTATAGACTAAGTTAGAAAAGTAATTTCTCCTACAGTAAACACTATAAGATGCTATACCTTCTTGTAGGCAATTAATTTAAAAAGTAATTAAATAATGTGTGTGTTTTTTTTTTTAAGTATCTTTAGGGAAAAGGAAATACTTCCTATGCAATTGCATGGACTGCTAAATATATTCTACCCTAAGTTTGTTCATACTTTTTTAGAGAGGAATTTTTGGTTTGGGTTGTGGGACTGTATTATAGAAACAGTATTTTTGCATTACGATATCTTTCTCTCCATTTGCTGTTGAAAAATTAGAGATGCTACTTCATTAGTCTCTAATGTAAAAAAAAGTAGTGATTTCAGTACTTTGAATTGACTAGAATTTCCAATAGATAGAGAATATGGCAAAAAGGGGAATGATTGCATGAGTACCTTTGATAATTATTATATTGAAGAAGTCAATTATTAGGCCAGACTCAAATTGCCCATTTACATTTGACTTTCCTTCTGTTTCAGTAAAATTGCACCCTATTGCTGTACAGTGGTTTATGTCTCTCAGTTTCCATAAATTAGTTAGTGCAATCTGTCCCTGTGACCTCAGGAACAATTCTCCTTCTGTTTGTGTGAGGCCGATGAACAGGGATGCTGAGACTGGAAAACTTATTAGAGCTGATAATTGGTTATTTGCCCTGTAAGTAAACATCAGCTGTGGCTAACATTGAGTTGGGTGGGTAACTTTTCTGTTCCACAGGCACACACACCATCACACAGCAGGAGGGAAGGGAAACTTGTCAGCTGCTCACAGATTAGAAGGAAAGAAGGGGCTTTTTTTCTCCTTGTCAGCCTAGCAAATTGTTATGGATTTCTAGCACTGAGTGTGAGATAGAGACTGATGTGTTCGTGTTGGTTCCTTCTGGAGCTCTGACCCCCTAACGTCAAACCAAATCTTTGAGAGCACACATGTATGGGAGGGAGGAAGGGTTGGTGATGAAGATTACAAATTGTGGATATACAGCTAGAAAAGGAGAAAAAAAAAAAGTGATATAAAGAACAAAAATAAAGTGGGCTTCTTGAGGAACTTGAGGCTCTGTTCCCTTCCCCAGTCTTACATTTTCACATATATTTGTGTTACTTAACATTTACCTCCCCCTCATAACAGTTAATAAAATGCTTTTCAAAGCACTTTGATAAACCTGAGATCTACAGAAAGAGGCAAAAGCATCAGCTGTAATTTCCCACAAGATTAAAGCAGGAGAGATCAGACATTCAAACAGTTCTGCTCCTGCAAACCTTACCTTTGAGGTCAAAAAGATGGCTAGGAAAGGCTTTTAAACCCAAGCTTTCTGTTTTGCTCCACGATCTCTTGCCAGGTTTTCTCTCATTTGTAAAGAACATAAGTGATGGCTCCACATTTCATTTCCACTTTAGAAGTTCTCTCTGTGAAGACTTGGAAAGCACACTTCTTTTCTACTAAGTTATTACAGGACAATTTATTTTAACATGGCCATAGACAATTACATCTCATAACTGAAATGACTTCTCTAATCTTCATATTTGCTCCTGTCCCTTCAATATCTGCAGATTTTATAAGCTTCCCTTTTCAGTTTTACTGCTGCAAACTAAACAGTCCAGGTTCTTTTAATCTTGTTTTCAACTAAAGAAAAAATTTTCCAGTCATCTAATCTTTGTATTAGTCCTTCTATGGAATCCATTCCAATTTGAGTTAACATTTCTAGAAAAAAATAGTAAAAAGGGATCAGAAATATATGCAATATTCAGAGGTTTGTCCAGTTTGGCAACTGATTGTGAGTTAATTTACTAGTAGCTTTAAAACAATAAGGCTCTTAGTCATTCTTGTATTTGTTAAGTTATAGCATTGCCTTTAATTCCTTTCCTGGCATTTCATGTTATAAAAAAGGAATCACAAAAGCATTTGTTTCCCAATTATCCTTTATTTTTGTTTTCTTTTATTTTGTGGTTTTTTTTTTTTCTTCTCATTTATAATTCTAATAGTAATAATAAAAAACCAACTGGTATTGACTTTGGTAAAAGATGTCATCACGTGCCATCACAACCAGAGAGTATATTATAGTGATAAAAATAAACTTGCTATGAGCATAAATATGTTATTTGCTTGTCTCCTTTTAAATATTACAAGTAACTTTGGAAATAAAGGTCAAGGTTTACTATATCTATAAAATGTCATACATGTTACTTATAAACATAGCTGAGAATATGTTACTGTAATAAAGTATATCTATTTTTTGTTATCCAAATAGAGAAATGTTATGCTAGTGGAACATTTATTTAAAAAAAATCAATAAAACTGGTATATCAAATTTTCTACTGATCTGATACTGCCTGTGGATTTAAGCATGTTGCCTGTGGCCATCCTGCAGCTTTAGAGGAAAATAGCTAGAGGTTATAAAACTGACTGTGATGCTGTACCTTGACTGAGCAAGACTGAGCAAATAGAAATGGGAAAGAGAAAGCATTTGATCACAGTAAGTTGAGTTTCTATCATACTTATTTTTCTTGCCAATTTAAGAGTTAACAGATGAAAAGTAATATGATGAAAACATAAGGTAACAACCTATTCATACATATGCCTGAAAGAAAAGATAATGCACAGCACAATGCGGTTGCAACAACTGTTAGAGAAAATGACACAGTATGTATGGAAGATAAGATGCAAACCCCAAGCTTAGGCTTTGATCACGTCTCCTTTGGGATCAGCAGTTCATTTGATGATACAGATACAAGTGGAAATCGGAGGGAGATAAAAACCATTTTCAACTATGAAGTATTTACTAGTCATGATGAGAGATTTCTTATTGTCACTGACAGGAATGCTTTTCAAGACATTGTTAACACTTTCCTTTTATTCCTCTGTCAAATACCAAACATGCCTATTTAAGCTTTTCTTTTGATCATTGTTGTTGGAAGTCCTTGGTCCTAGATTATCCTGCTATATGAATTAACATGAAAAATCCTATATTTATTTTTCAAAAAAGTACATCTCTGAATATACAGAGAGAGATTGGCAGGGGGTGGTGGGAGTGAAGAATTTTTGTTTCTGTAGAGGGTTATTAAAAGACCGTTTAGGTTATAGTGATATTTTGAGTGGGACTCAATTCACAGACTTTTTGTTGACCTACTGTGCTGAGGTAAATTTTATTTAGAGAGAGGAGATCTGTAAAAAAAGCCAAGAGCAACATCATAGTTTAGTATTAATAAGCCATATTCATATGTGATATATTCAGTGGATTTTTGCTTCCCCAGTAGAACTCCAGTGGCTAAAATACCAGGTTTAATTTCAGTCCAAAGCATTTGAACTGCAGTCTTATTTGTCTCACATCTGTCATAGAATCATAGAATGATTTTTGTGGGAAAGAACCTTAAAGATCATTGAGTTGCAACCACCGCTACCATGGGCAGAGACATCTTCCATGAGACCAAGTTGCTCAAAGACCCATTGAACTTGGCATTGAGCATGTCCAGGGATGCAGGAATTTTCTGCTGCTCTTGTGCTTCATCTTCAGTCAGTTGTGGAAAAAAAATAAATCCAGAAGTACTAATTAGTTGAAGGTAATGACGACAGAATGTGTCACTAACCATTGAAATATAGTCTGGGAATTTCAAAAAATAATCAGTAAATCATCACACTTTGGTAAATCAAATCAGTCACTATAATAAACCAATGACAGTGCAGTGATGTGTAGAAAACACTGAGCAAAAAATATCACCTATCATTGTACCCCAGACCATAATTCACCAGCAGTTATGATAGAATGTAGTTTAATAAGGTCTGTCAGCAGGTGCCGTTACACTGAGGAAGACTGACTTGATAGAGTCTATGCATCCAGTGAAACTCCTATCACTCCCAGAGGCAAATGAATCTGATGCTGATTGCAGCCCTTTAAATGGAGTTTCCCTTCATTTTTGGGACTATCCTGTTGAAAACCAAACTATGCACAAAACAGGAGTAGATTTTAATGTGTTCTCTTGCAAATATGAAGATACTTTGGCTTCTAACATCATGGGTTTTTTCCCCCATAGTTTGATAAATAACTCTTCAGTATTTTTAATTATCAGAATTGAATGCTGGTCATGCTCCATTCACTATGGGCTTCTCCTGTTTGTTTTGCTATTATTTGGTTTTTTCCCATGTACATTATAAAAAAAGTAATTTTGGAAATGGATTCATTAATAATTGCAATCATGATGCTGTAACTTTAATTTCTTCAGGATGGAATGAATAGCTGTTATATTACTTTTTAATTTACAAGCTGGTTATCCAGGGAGCACAAGGAGGTAAAATGCATTTTAGAATTTAAACTGTGGATGTTTACGAGTAAAACAGTAATAGTAAGGAAAGAATTAATAAATCAGGTAAGGCATGATATAACTAACTTTAAATTTAACCTGAGGATGGTAAGAGTATATGTGGCATGTCTAAGAATGCAGTCTTGCAAGCTGTTACTGCTGTGGCAACATAGATTTTGTCAAGAACACAGACAAACTAAGTGTTGTACACATTCATTACCAGCAAGAGAGAATGAAAGTGGCTGATGTGCAACGCTGGTTTTTGTGCCATCTGTGACACTGTTGGTGTCACGTAGCACTCTTGTAGACAACAGGGAAGTACATTTGCAACAGAAGATTGAAAGGTCACCTCTCCCGTGCTGCTGGAATCCAGTGTCCCACAAGGTGAGCCTGTAGTTTGGTCCTTTCCATTTTACCCTTCTTTTGGGTCTAGGGATTTCCTATATAAGAAAAAGGTGTCAGTAATAAAATTGGGTGCATTTTAATCAGTTCTGAAAAACCTGAATTGGTTGAATTCAGCGCAGTGATTAATTTAAAAGCAAAGTGCAGATCAGGCGATGCTGCCCAGCTGTCTCTGGAAATATTTTCATAAGATCTAAAACATATTTGTAGCATTTTTAAATCTCATACTGAGACAGCCAGTGGCATGGCAGCAAAGGGCAACTTCCAGCTGTGATGTTCCTTCTCAGTGGTCATCTTAGTTCTGAAGGAATGAGGTGTAAACCAACAGTGCTGTCACGCTGTTGGGCACCACCAGTCACTGTGAGCAGTGCTCCCCTTGCATGTGACTTCCAGACAGCACAGAAAATGCTGGAACACAGTTAAACAAGTGGCTGGTTTATGAGACCAGTCAGAGAGGTTGCTAAGCATTGAACTCTCCAGATTAAGATGATAGTTTAGGTTTTGGAATTAACATGCTATGTCTTGGATTATTTTAATGTATAAATAACTGTAATGAGAATCTTTGCTCTCTGCTGGGTTTTGCTGAAACTTGAAGCTCCTGACCCTTCTTTTCCGGATGTATACTGTTTTGTTTAGTTTTGTTTTGTATGTGATAATGGTCCTAAACAATGATTAGTCTAAATGGTTATTTTGGCAGCTCTGATTAGGTGCCTGCTACTATGAAGTTAATGTGTAATTTTGTGGTTTGGTGTACTGAGTATCCTTGCATCCAATAATGACTGAAATGAATTTTGATTACTTCTGCAGGAGTTGGGTTTCTGTAAATATTCCTAGGAATCTGCTCATGACATAATTTCTCAACATAAGAAAAACACCTTTGTAGACTCTTCCTGAATTTCTTGCCCATTCAGATTTTCAAAAGCATGTGCTTTTGGTCCTAAAGTTCAATTGCAGAGAAAGCATGGCTAATGTGAGGTATTTTGCTATCCTCAATACCTTCAAAATAGTCACTCTTCTACCCTGACAGCACCGATTTACTGATTAATGGCCCATCATCCTGCCTTTGTATGAAGCAATTGCACTCGGCTCCTGCTGAATTACCAAAGGAGCTGTATAACAGACTGCTGCACACTGTAAATGTTTCTACCACTCAAAACTCAGTGAGAACCACCTAATCATGTTAGGACAGCAATTCCCATCTCCTGTTGTATTCCTGAGGCAGACGACCTAGTGTTCCCTATAAGGACAGTTTGGTAGCTTGAGACTGTACAAATTAGTAGCCTCTACTGGGCTGATTTGAGCCCCACTAAAATAGTGTACTCACACTTTCAGCTTTCATTGCTGCTATGGGGGCCCCACCGAGAAGCCCGATTAAAAGGATTTTCATAGCTCTTATGCCCTCTTTGTATTTCCACTGAAACTCAGAGTAGATCTTGACTAGTGAGTAGTTAATTGGGTTGACTTAAATCAGTTGTCTGCAGGCCTGGTGTCTGCGACAGAGAAATTGTAAGTGTCTTGGAAATGGAAATGGAAGAATACAATTCTAGTTGCTACTGAATGACTCCTGACATCAGGGCAGAAACATGAGGTTCTGGAGATGTCATATCCTTTCCAAACTCTTCAATTAGATCTGCATTGTTCATGCCACCTTGGCTTTTGGGAGTATATTTATTTTATGGAAAAACCATTCACTCATCGCCTGAATGACCACAAAGTACAGTTGTTCTTTGGAGTTTGTTTTCAAAGAATATTTTGCCCTTCTTTCCCTTTGCTTTTTTGTGCAGACAGCTTGCAAATGTGCTGGTGCACCCCACCCACCCATTCCACTTCAGCTGCCTTGGCTGTAAATTCCTCTTCTGATATTTTGCCTTCCCAAAAAGCAGAATTTCTGTGTAGAGATGACATAGGTGTTTACAGAGACTTGGAGGCCCTCTCCAAGACATGCTTGAGCTTCCTGTCTTGGGAGAGAGATCAAAGCAGAGGTCATAAAAAGCACAGAGAAAATCATGGAGGTAAATTGTGCATGTGCCAGACCCTTTGATATGTTGAGGCTGGGGAATGGGTCATGTGCTTTTTGCCCCTGCTGAGATGGAATGAGCTTAGCAGTGTATGTGCCCCAGCTTGCCCATGAAATCCTCCAGCCAGCAAGGTGATGGAATAAATCCATTCCTACTTTAGCTCTGGGTCATGGTCACCTTGGTTACTTGCATCTGTCTGTTCACATAGTATTATACTTTATAATTCATGTTGATAAATTCAATAGCACTTGTGGCTGATATCCAAAACCATCTTTTCTTAAGTCTGGAGCTAGAAATTATCAAATGTCTGGCTAGCTCTCTGGTCCTGAAGTTTGTATTTCACTCCTGCCAGCAGTGTGTTTCTTTGTACGTGCACATCACAATTTGACATATAGCTTGAGAGGTCTTCAAGATGCTATACATCAACAAGTTAATCAATTGAAGAGAAGTTTCATTAACTGAAAAAGAACAGATGTGTGCATAAGGTAATTTATTCATCATTACAGGAGAATGTGTATGATCTTTGGAGCACTTAAATGCTGATAGGTAACTGATAGGTAGATGGTATGGAAGATTATGTTTCTTTGAGTATCTCGTCTGAGCCATTTGATGTTAGTTTGAGTTACACATATCAGTCAGCTAATACTCAGCAGATCTTTGTCATACTGTAGAATGTGTGATGGATTCTGACAGAACCTATTTGATGTAAATAATAGATTTGTTATAAGTAAATGTTTTTCCATGTTTAGCTTTTGAATTTTTTTGCATGGCTATGAAGTGGAGATTTGCAAGACTCCACTGCTAGAACTATGCCCCAAATTAGCTTAAACTCACACTACCAAATAGAGACTTGGTTAAAGAGCAGGAATCAACAATATTTTGTTTTAAGTTGTCCTTAGTGACCATTTGACATTTGATTACTGACCTATGGTGATTTACACGCCCTCTAGTGACCACAAGCCACTTCCCAGCAAAACTGAAGGTGAGCGCACTCTCATTCTCCATAGACATTTTCTTATTGAGTGTTTATTGGAGATAACTACTAGTAGGACTTTGTCTTGCAGTGGCAACAGCAAAAGGTGCTCACACTGGGTTCTGACATTCATCATAAATTTTTTAGAGATTGCTTTTCTCAACAGCTCTACCCTTCTGGTTTGCTGTGTTTTCTTTAGTGATACTCAGTCAGCACAGGCCCTGAACATTCTCCACAATTATAACTCCCACAAATAAAATAACTTCAGGCCATTTAGATAACAATATGGCTTTTTAATCTTTCCTTTCTCAGTTTGCACCCTCTGGAGAAGGCCGACAACAAAGGTTCACCATTTCTATTGCCTTAGAGCTAGTCAGATTTAGAAGACTCTGAAGTCAGATAGCCTTTTGTCTGTGTGGTAGTGTATCATCATATTCTGCCTTAAATCTTCTTTGAGCTTACTAACTCAAGAGTTCTGTCAGCTTCAGTTGTCTTGGTTTCTTTCTTGCCCCATGTTAGCCCCATGATCTATAATTAGGCATTTCAAGTTTCATCCAGATGTAAAAAAAAATAATTTAAAAAGGAAAACTCAAAAAATGAACACACGGACTGTCAGTGTGCTTAATGCCATCCTCAAAACCTAATGATTTTTTAAAGCTCTCTGACATTCATAATGTTTTTTTTTTCAGCATGTTAATAAGGACAACAAATACAGTGCTGGTAATCTGAAAAAAGAATCCAACTCTTTTCTTACTGCAGTGCTGTAGACTTAGTTTCATATTTACAAACCCCTATTTCTTTCCTTCTGAGTTTAAGAATTTACAGAAAGCTATCTGTAGTTAATTTCAAGCTTTCTGCTAAAAATCTATCTTAAAACCTCTGATACAGATTTTGAGACATATCTGTTATATGTGTCTACCTCTTGTGCTTTGAATTTTGCCGTTTAAGTACTCATCACTCAGGTCTGGCCTCGAGTATGATAAAGAATGTTAGCAAAATATCTCTAATCTGAATCCGGTCTAGGTTTGACTTAGAATAAGCATCTAATTTTTCATTCTGTAGCCATAAATTTCACTCTAACATCTTACAATGTCGTGCTTGAGTATATTCCAGAGAACCTTTTTTCTAATTCTTCCCTGATCTTACCCTAGTTCTGGAAATTACTTGTCTATGGAGGGCTTTAGACTTGACTGCCAGTAGATCCACAGAAAATTGCTAGGGTTAGTTCAGACAAGGACTACTCCTATCAGTTGAAGTGCTACATTTCTTTATTTGCTGGATCTGAAGGCAAGGGCAATCTCACTCTGTACTTCAGCTTTGCTTACTGTGAACAAGAGGTGATAGAATACAGTAAGCATTCTACACAAAACATTATTTCAGTTGCTATGTACTAGATTAAAAAAGGGATACATGCTGCAGGTTTTTTGGTTAGAAAATAATGTCTAAACAGCATCTTTTCTAGTTTTAGCTCCAAAATTAAATCCATTTAGAGTGCACATATAATAAATAGAAAATGTTTTGTAGATGCAATTGTTCTGTTGCATGAAATCACTTCCAAATCATTGTTTTTCTGGGTTTAAAGTACTTTGTATAACTGCAGTTGTGCAATGAAATGAAGACTGGTATACTGCATGTATGAGACTTGTATTGTAATCGCAAAGAAAAATTACTTTCCTTGCATCCAGCCTAACATTTTATAAAATGTTAGGCTGAATGCAAGGAAAGTAATTTGCATTTATGAAGTCAAGCCCAAAAGGCAGATTTTTTTGCTTTTTGGGAAAACATGAACCTAAAACTGAAACTTAAATAATGGAAATTAATTGAGGTGTGCTGTGTTGAAGTTTATATCTGGACAGCCAGAATCAAAAGTGCCAGGAAAATTGTTTTTTTCCTTTGGAAGTATCGCTATTCTAAACTGAAAAGACAACACACAGGAGGTTAAAGAAAGGTTTCAGTAATAGCACTGTCTAGGTAAGATAAATATATGGCATAGTTCAGAAATATGCACTAGAGGGCTTATCTTCTGAGTTTTAGATTAGTTAGAATTTAGCACACTCTATTTAGCAGAAAAAAATCTTTTAAACTTTAAACTCATTGAGCTGTTTCTATTACAGAATACGTATTTGTTGTTGAGTTAATCCTAGGGAACAGAATTGATAATCTTAATTTTTATCCATTTTGTAACATATCATCCATCATTAAGTTGCAGAACTCACCTATCAGTGACAATAAAATTTCATATGGGTGTTGCTTGTTAATTGCTCTAATTTACTTAGGTGAGGAGATAAGAGAACAAGAAAGGTACTGAAGATAACTTTGAAAAAATCCACTTACCTGCATAGTCATGTATTGATGTTTAACGTACAAATATCCATTTAAACATGGATTAAAAACTGAGGTGAGGTTAGGGACAGTCCAAGTGAAATAATATTAAACAGATGCAGGTCAGAGAGCACAAGTGACCCTAAAGGAAAAAAAGGCCAGGAGAGCAGTTAAAATAGAAAAAATGTAGACTGCAGGAGGAAAGGTGCAGTTGTAGTTCATGCTAAAACTGCTTAGTGTCAGACTAATTCCACTCCCTGAGAGGTAAGTGGGAATTTTATTTCTGATTTCAGTGGGAACAATTAAACAAAGTGGGTCAAGAACCTGAATAAGTCCTATGCTATACCTTGCACTTATTTGAACTCAGTGGTGGGCTGATTAGATTTTACGTATAACTTTTTGCAAAGTTTTGCCCTGTTCTTTCAGGAGAGTGCCAAAGCAGTTGGAAAGTGGTAAGAAAAGTATTTGTAATATTAACTGGTTAAGTTAATAGGCTAGTTTAATGTGATGATTGGAAAATATGTAAAAATCTTGAAGGACAGCCTCAGAGGCAGCTTGTTATAGTGTTTTGGATTACTGTACCATTGATCCTAATTCTTGTACAGAAAAGTTGAATAATATTTAATGATGAGTGTCTTGTGTTAAATGTTATAAAAAGCTGAAGCAACTATTATAATGTTATAATAATTCATAGTACTCTGTCTTCTGTGCTCCATCTTCCTGCTCTAATTGGTGAATCCCTGAACAGACAGCTCCTTTGGGAGCATTCCTTGCACCAGCTTCAAAGTGCCATCATGACCTGGCACAACAGAGAAAAAAAAGGCATCTGCTGGGTCCTAGTCCCACTAAGTAAAGAGAAGGAGTGGATTAAAATAGCTTCTGCATGGTGAGACAATCCAATCAGAAGATGGGATTGATAGAAATGAGTATGAGCTTTTGCTGATGTTTCATTCTGTTGTTTCATGCATGTTTCATTCTGATATGCGGTACCGCCATGGAAACATGTATCTTCTGATTTTGGTAAATGAGGAAGTTGACAAACTCCTTCTGTTTCTGACCTCTTTTGCAGCTGTTCTCAAGTTTTCAGAAAATAGCTCAGGGACACAGATATGTTTGTCTTCACCTCCTGTGAACAGATGATGAGGTAAGTATTGTCCTCCATTGTTTCCACTCAAGTTGCAACATGGTATAGAAGGTCCAGTGATTTGGAACTCACATCTTGACAACTGTGTCTCTAATTAATGTCTGTTGGTTGTATTCAGGCTATAGCTTCATTTCTTATGACCTATAGGATAATTACAATGGATGTATCTCATTCAGATACAATAACTGATAAAAGGAAACTGCAAAAACATGCCTGGGTCTTTTCTGGGGTACCACCACAACAGGAAGCTGTTTTATCCAATATAATTACCGGTAATATTTAAAAATTTTGTTAATTTTGATATGAACTACAATTATGACTTTCTCAGTGACCCATGTGATTTTAACACATGGGTCACTGTGAAATATATAAGTAAAATTCTTATAGGATATTCATCACTATCAAAGGTTCTGCTTCTGGATGAAGCGAATGATTCTTGAGTTCAGATAAAAGCAAAACTAAAAGAACGTTTAAAAAAGTATTTATTTCATGGAAATTTAAGGTCTTTTAAATGACAGTGTTTGTAGAAAATAGTAACTTATTCCTTTCACGTAGAAAAAAAAAGTGGAAATTCATAAGGAGCACAGAGAATTTGCAGTTCTTGGGCAGAACAGTCTTTACAACTGAGCTGTCAGCAGGCCAACCCGCCAGTTCTCTCCCTTGCCAAACTGGGCATATCTGCACGTTGATCATTGTATTAATTTGACTGGGCATGTGAAAGTCTTAAACTCCAGCTCTTCACCTGATCCTGTATTTTGGGCAGTTAATTGTCAGATCATGAGTCCACAGCTCACAGCAACCTTATGACAGCCCTAAAAGTCAGTACAAACACATAAGTCATGTCTTTGCTCGTGCACAGTGTGTACAGAGAGTGTGTGTTCCTAGGATTTTTCTAAACACAGAAAAAAAAGCAATATTTGTGCTGCTGCAGAGAACAGAGATCAACTGCTGAGATGCATCTAAAATGGTTTTTCCACTGGCAAAAACCATTTGGGACTATATTTTTCCAGTTTTGTAATCAAACAGGCTGGTTCCTGGGGAAAAAAGTAAAGAAAAGAAGAAATCAAAGATGTACGTTTCCCTCTGGTAAAACCAGGAAAGAAAACCAGAAAGAAAATCAAGAGGCAATTGTTGAGGGTTTTTTAACAAAACCCTATGCTGATTCAAGTCAATTTCGAATTTATGGCTCAGCAGTGAGTAAGGGACTCCATATTATAAAGGTGATTACATTTTTCACATGAGTAACACAACCAAAAGCATGTCAATATTGTTCTGCAAAATGGAGTTGTTAGCACTCTGTTCCAGTTTGAGATAGCATAATTATTTTCTCCTTCCTAACTTCCCCTGCAGTTCAAAATAGATGCAACCTTCAATTTATATTATAAAATATTGTGTAAAATCACTATAACCCCTGAAATTCACCTTAGACCTTGCTACAGTTCCTGGGCCTGAAAAGATTTTTGCATGGTATACATTAAAATTGCAAAGAACTTTGTAAACCTTGTGAAGTGATATGCATATATGAATATATAACATCATTAAATGTTAGGCAAAGTGGGGATTTCTAGCTACAACAAGCCAAATGATACAAGATTAGCCAAACCTTTGATAGTAGGGAATGAATCAATACATTACGTTTTAAATCTTTTTTTTTCTTCATTCACAGTTCTGTCAGTTACTTGATCAGAACCTTTTCTGTGGATGGAGGTAGGGGATGAAAAGGAGAGAAGAAGGTTGACTAAAACAGAGAAATTCTGTTGTAGCTTAATCATCAGCTGAAAGAGGTGTAACATCCATGAAGTCAGATTGTACCACAATGGAGGAGCATATTCCTTCCATCACAAGAAACATCCCTCCTTCATATCTCTCCTTCATATCTCTCGCCTCTCAATACAGGAATACTGCTCTTACAGCTGCACTTTTCTTCCTGATGTTACACTGGCTGTTAACACGATCATGAGGTCTCTGAAAAGCTGCATTTGCTCCATTGGTAAATGCTCTAAGATGGGGAAAGAAGAGGGTGGAAAAAGTCAGACATGCATTCTGGGCTACTGAGGGCAGGTAGCACTTTGATTTTACTATTTATACCAGTGACTCTAAAAGCTTGTTGTCTTCCAAAATACACCTATAGACTTGTTAAGAAATAGAATTTTTAAGCAATGAAAAAATTACTTTTTTTCCCCCTTCTATCCCAGTTATCATCTGGGATACTCGACTTATTTTCCAAGCTTGAAAAAAGGTATTTTTGGATAAATCTCATTATTTTTCTCCCCACATATAAAATTTAGCACCAAGAGAAGTGCATGACTTTTGTTGGCAGAAAAAAATTTTGTGCTGTGTAATTCCTAGGTGCTTTTGCATTGGTCTTTTTTACAGGCTTCTACGATTTGAATATATTCTTTGAATTGAATGATTGATTTTGAATTTATGTAATATTTCTTGTTTTTAACATCTCAGTATTTTTCCTCTTGCCATCTCTCCAAAATTTTTCTTCTGATGCTGTACCTCCAACTATTACAAGTGATTTGAAACAATCGCCAACGTGGCACTGAACACTTACTTATTATGTAAGTATTTACTTGTGGTTAAGTCATCATGATACTTCCTCAGCACAAAAACCTGCATTACATAAAGAGCTACACTGATTTTAAATCTTTAAGCCAAGAATCCGAAACAGGATACTGAGACCCCGTTCCATTATCCACTCATAAGAGTAGGTTGGAGATAATCATTACTGGTTGATTGGTAATTGAGCACTCACTGATCCTGTTGAGAATCTGTAGCTAATTTGTTTTTGATTCTTTGCATGTGAAGTACACATTCCTTCACCAATATAGAAATCGTCAATACTTTTTATGGATTTTTTGCATTTTTTTTCTCTTAAAAGAGTCTAAATGACACTCCTTTATCTATTCCCTATTCAGATCAGTGACAATATCACTACTGAGTTAAAAGCCCCCAAAATCACACTATTTTTTATGTACCTTAAAGGAACAATTGAGATAATTTTTGAGGACAAGTGTCTTATATGAGACAGGGAATTCAACCTGTATTCCCCCAAATCAAGCAAAAGAAAGTATAAAAATCAGGTTTGGTGATAGGGTAGAAGATATCTCAAAAGTAAAAACAGTAATTCTACAAAATGAATAGTTTCAAATGGCATATTTAATTTTCTATGAAATGTCTGTCACCTTTACAAACGTGTGTTAAAGAGGTGCTGTCATGAATTTAAAATTTGCTGCAAAGGCAGAATGTTACTTTTTATACTCTACAACCTAGAGAATAAAAAAAAAGTGGAACCAAGTGCTTTTAACGTTCCAATTTGTCAGTAAACGTTATAAATAATTACTACTTGTATCGGTAAAAATGAATGCCATTTCAAAACTAGGTTATAAATTTGCATGAAAGTTATACAGTTTGAGTAACAATTATAATGTCTCACTTTTCAGAGATTTTTATATATGTTACCAACATATCTGTTTCTAGATTTGGTCCAGAGATTTGAAAAACAATTATCAGAAGAATTTTCTCTACAATTATAAAATTTTACAGATCTCTGCTTCTATATGTCTGTTCTAATTTTACACAGCTTATGTCCATGTAATTACTCCTTGGGGTTGGGTATCTTTATAGGCATCAGTTATTGAAAAAAGATGTTTCCCTTATTTTCTCTTTGTAGAATTTCCCTTCTTAATGATAAAAATCCTTGTTTGCTTTCACATCTTTCTTTGGGTTGTTATGACTGTATGCAGTGATTTCTAAAATGCAGTTTTAGAGCTGCCAAAAGCAAGGGTTGTCTCGTGGCAAAAGACCAATAAGATAGTGAGTACTGAGCCAAGGAGCACAGTGGAATGCTCTGTCTCTAGTGTCGTTTAATTACCTGTTTAGGAATTGTCCTCTGGAGTGATTAACACAATCAATAAAATGACTGTCTCTAGTAATTTCTATGTCTATACTTTCATTTTATAGACAATTTCAAACATGTTTGCTTTCTGACCTCAATTTTACATGTATTATAAAAATGTCTTTCTCATTTAATTAATTTGGATCATCAAACTGTCTCCAATTTCTTCAATGAAGATTGAGAATGACTGACCCTCGAATCTGTATACACCATGCTCTATGGAAAAAAACCCTAATTCCTTAGAAAACAGATTTGTATTTCAGAATACTGTCTGAAGGACTGCTGTACTTCTGCAAAACTTATGTACTTTATTTGTAGTGCATCCAAAACTGCATCTTTGTGCTTTCATAAAGATATTGAGCTTTCATGTTAAAAAATACGCACCAGAGAACAAGGTGTATAATTTACAGTATTAGTCTATAGTAATTACATAAAACTTAGATTATCTATGTTACCTATTTATAAAACATCTTACCTTGTATTCATTTAAAAAAATGGTTTCAAAGGTCACCTTAGCAGACAAAGCTCGGAGTGACACACTTACAAAAAAACCTTTCTATAAGAACCTCTTGTAGTTTTAAATTTAATTCCTCAGGACTCCAAATGTTTCTGTACTGCATTGCCATCAATGATAATGACATCTATTTTTTCCTTCACATGAGAACGTAGTGACATACTGCTACTTTTTTTGCCTTTATAGGCTTTTTTTGTAAACTAGGATAAAGGCGGGCTAGCTTTTTATATTATTTGGCAGAAATGTGAATCCTTCTTGTGCTGCATATTCCCTGAAAAGGTGAAGATGATACACATCAGAATAGGGACACTGATAGATGAATTGCAGCAGTGGTGTCTTAAGCAAGCTGGATCAACTTGGTTGTAAATTTGCCTGATTCAACGACTTTAATCATTGCAGTTTGTGAAGCAAACAATGAAATATCAGATGTTCCTATTTATATTTTGATATCCCGGTTAGCTAAGCATGACTGACTTTCTTTGTTTCTTTGTTTCTTTGTTTCTTTGTTTCTTTCTTTTTTCTTTCTTTCTTTTTCTTTTTCTTTCTTTCTTTCTTTCTTTCTTTCTTTCTTTCTTTCTTTCTTTCTTTCTTTCTTTCTTTCTTTCTTTCTTTCTTTCTTTCTTTCTTTCTTTCTTTCTTTCTTTCTCTTTCTTTCTTTCTCTCTTTCTTTCTTTTTCTTTCTTTCTCTTTCTTTCTTTCTTCCTTTCTTCCTTCCTTTCTTTCTTCCTTTCTTCCTTCCTTCCTGCCTTCCTTCTCTCTTTTCTCTCTCTTTCTCTCTATCTCGCTTTCTTTCTTTCTCTCTTTCTTCCTTTCTTTTTCTTTCTTAGTTTCCTTGCTTCCTTGCTTCCTTCCTTCCTTCTCCTTCTCCTCCTTCTCCTTCTCCTTCTCCTTCTCCTTCTCCTTCTCCTTCTCCTTCTCCTTCTCCTTCTCCTTCTCCTTCTCCTTCCTCCCTCATTCCATTCCCTTTCTTGAAACTGCACCATGCAACGCCATTAGTAATTTTATTAAAGTCCACATTAAAAGCAATTTGATGTTTGGGGTTCCCAGTATTTTGGTAACAAGGCAATTGCTTTGAATTTCCAGAAGGATTTCATGCCCAATTTATGGTCATTTGTTCTTGTTCATTATCCTTGATAGGAAATTACATTTTTCTCTTTTTGATACGGTGCCTCTTGATACGTCTGCAGAAGGCAATCATACCAAACCTTGGACTTTTGACAGGCTAAAAAGTTTGGTTCTTCTCTCCCACAATATCTATTTCTCTGTGATACCTATAGCTCTTTTCTGTATCTGTAGCAGGAATGATCAGAAGATTTGTGAAATCTGAAGGCCCTTTGAACCTCTTGTGGCCACAAAGATGCTTCTTTCTCTCTGCAGAGGTTGAGAAGTCCTTGCCAAATTTGCTCAGAGGGATCTTGTTCTCTCTGAGTGTGGTGTGGGGTGCTTTGGTGCTGAACAAGGCAGGAGCCCTGGTGTAGTCCCACTGCAAGGAAAATTTTGTCTTCTCTTATACCTGCAATGTAATAACTAATAAGTTTGGGTGTTCATAATCTGGCTCAAGTGCATAGTAAAAGGTGGTTTAGCTTATAACCTCACAATGCTGAGTATTCTGACCTGAAATCCTGCTAGTGGGGGAGAATCCTGGTGCCTGTTGATTTTTGTGTACCTAAATTGCTGAGCTATATTTTGTAGGAAAATGGGAGTTTTGGAATGGAACTAGAACATAAGTAGGTGTGATTAATTTCCAAGGGAGTCATTCTTGTACTAAGCATATTTCTTTTACAGTTGCAGAAGCCTGAGATGCTTAGTTTCAGGTTATAATTTGAATGGTTCATTTAAATATCACCGTGCGTGAAAAATAAGGTCCCAGCAAGGTCTGCCAATGAAGACTGCCAGTCAAAGACAGAAATGCTGTTTAACAAGTAGAGGCAGAGATCTTTAGAAAGATATCTCTGGTATAATTTTCAATGTAATATGAACAAAATTGAATAGGCCAGATTGATGCAAATTGCATATTATTCCACTCTGTGTAATGTATATTGACCACTGTGGTCTCATCATTACACTGAAAATTTTGCAACTGATTAGAGTAAGATGGAGATTTTTTCAATAGTCCAGTGTAGGCTTATTTACAGCTATTGTGAGACAATAGATGCTCTCACCCTTTCACTACTTTGTAACTCTCCTCATGTAATTGTGACTAAATTACTTGAAACACACATGCTTATCCAGAGACAATGCAGGGTGGAATTCTGGATAAATTCAGTGAATACAATGTAGATTTGTTCTGCATCTATGTGAAAACATCTAAAAATATTGGTAAACAAATATATCTGAATGCAATTTTCCATGTTTAATTTTTTAAACTAACACAGATCGTGCATAAAATTTTCAAAATTAATTCCTTTAAAATATTTAATTGTAAAAATTAACATTAACAATACAATAGAATTTACAAAATTTTCTTGGTTTGCCTTTTTTTTTATTTTGTAAGTTAACACTGAAAAAATGAGAAAACAACTCTGTGTTTCGAATCCCCACCCAAGTCTTTGAGACTGCTTTACCTGCTTAAAAAAGGAAATTTAAATATGTCATTAGACGCTTTGTCTTCATTTTTTAATTTATTTATATCAAAGTTTTATGATATTTCATGAAGGCAATAAGGCCATGAGGCTACTTTATCAAACATTCTGAACAGGCCCAGCTCCCTCGGCCTTTCCTCATAAGAGAGATGCTCCAGTCTCCCAATAATCCTTGTTGTCCTCTACTGGACCCGGATAAAGAATGAATGGTTTAATGGCAAAGGAAATAAAGGGCTATAATGGCCATGTGAAAAATACCTTAATGATGTACTAGCAAATGGGAAAATAAGACTTTTAATTTACATTTTGTTGAAATGAATCAGTGTATAAAAGCACTCAATTTCGAAGAGTACAAAAATAGTGTTTTCATCTGTCTGGTTAACCTTGTTTATCACAGGCATACTGTAATATCAGCCAATGACTGTGGAATTCATGATACTTTATTGTTCTATTCTTCATATTTATTTGGATATAAGTTTTGAAAGTGAGGTCATAAATGTTTCCTTTACTTACTAAAAGACATCTCTGTTTTTTTATTCAATAACTAATCTGCCATTAAAACAATGAAAAGCCCAATATCTGCAAGGTATAGATGAGTATGTACAATAAAGTATGCACCATGAATTATAATTTACTAATCATACACCAAGCTACTTTTTAAGATAAAGGTTGGATCAAAACTGAGCTGAGGTAAAGATAAAGTGTACAATGCATAGGTGAACTCAAATACAAAATAAAGAAATAATCCCAAAACAATTGTACCTGAAGGTGCTAGAATGAAATAACATAAAAAGTATTGCTTAATAAAAAAATGAAACATCATGTCAGCAAGACAACATATTGTTTATTACCTGTATATTTTTGTAGTAGGATTGCGTGAAAGATACCGTTTCTATTGATCTATTTCTGTTGAAAAATGTAACATCACTCATCTATTCTAGACAAATTTAATCTCCTTTATTTTAGGAATTGCAATACCAGAAGTCTAACTACCCCAGTATTTTTATTCTGACCTTTGGAAGGATCTTATTTGGAGTGAGTGGACCAGAAGTCTAACTTCCCAGTATTTTTATTCTGACCTGAGGAAGGATCTTATTTACTGTATCTGTAGCTACAGAGAAAAAAAGAGAATTTCTTGGTTGTTTAATCTAGAAAAATTTTCTCTTTTCCTTTCTGTTCCTCTAGGTCTTAAACTTCTGCTGGGTAGAAATCTCTTAGCCTTACTCCTTTAGTTTTGTACATATTCCAAACCAAAGTTTATTGACACTTGTAAGAATTCTCATTAGAGATCAGAATTTTTGGATCTCTAAGATTTTGGCCTCAGTAGCTTTGAGGAACAGTGAATTCCATTCTGCTACGTGGAAAAAAAGAAGTATTTATTATTAATTTATCATCCTTTAATTGAATTCTTTCATGCTTATTAATTACAAGAAATGGAGATGAAAAGCTCCCAACCATTTCCAGACTATAAGCGTGTGGTTTTATTCTGATGGGCTTACATTAAAACAAAGAGTAACCTTTTTGTGTCACCTTTTTAAGTAAAATGATTCCAACCTTACTGAATGTTTTTCCACTCATTTGTTAATTTCTCTGGATTTTTTTTTCAGAGATTTGATTCCTTTCCTGAACCTCTGCCAGTTTAGCACTTTTTTTGAAACCCTGTGATCACTGCTGTGCAGTGATCTGCACATCTCTGGATGAGATGACATTTTAGATGGATATGTGGTAATTTCTTGTCTGAAATGACACATTGAACCATTGACTTTTTTTATTTCCTCCTTTTCTCCCTCTTCATTGTCAGTTAGTTTGGAAGACACAAACCCTGTATGTGAGTACCACAGAGAAATTGAAAGGAGATATGATCACTCTCTTTATTCTCTTCCTTCATATCAGTGTTGAATTCAATTACTGCTGTATTTGACGTTTTCTGGCCCGGTTGGAAAGGATATCCTCTACTTTGATAAGTGATTTGGTTTTGGGACAAGTACTGGGATGGTGGCTGGGGTGAGGGCTTATGTTGCTTTCCTCTGAAAAAGTGGAGCTACACTGGGAGCTGGCAAGGACAGATGCCAGGAAAACCTCTCACTGCAGTCACTTTTAGACCCTTTAGTGGCATGCAGCTGGTTGGTGTGACAGTCTCTAGTTCTCCGCCCTAGATTAAACTCTCACGGCAAGGGGTTTACTACTGGATGATATTTATGGTCCCTTCCCACCCAAGGTGTTCTAGGATTTGAGGGAAAGAAGGAATTTTCCCTTTTGGCAGACTTTTTTACTCTGTAGTGTTTTATATTACTTTGTTTCAGGAAACATTGGAGGAGTTTCATCAGAAAGTTCCCTTCTATTGCAGAATTTCTAAACATAGGCAGTATCCTTAATCACTGCAGCCTTCCTTCTCTGGTGTGTTTTCATTTTAAAGGCTTTTGATCTCTTATGTTAAAGGCTCCATTCTCTGGTCAGATGCTGAGGCATGATTTGTGCATTGAGGGGTATTTAAACTCTTGTGGATGAGACACTGAGGAGTTTCACACCATCTGTGTATCAGATGCACATCTGATTAACTTGGTGGAAGGAGCCTTACAGGACCAGTGCTTTGCACTCTGAGTTCCTAAGTGCGTGTAAGCGGAAGAGGGAAAAGAGGAAGGGGTCAAGAGAAGTTATAGGGAAAGAAAGGATTTGGAGTGAATGTGACCATAACTGCATCCTTTAAAGAGGGGTGTTTGCTGTATTAGAGGGTGTGGCCTGAGACAGGAATGCAGTCTCCAAACATGTTCACTGATTTTGCTTCAAGTAGTTAGAACACAGACCGAAATTTATCCCTCACTGTAGCCCGTGTTCTGGGCTGCAGAGTACCTTTTCCATTGTCTAGTCCACTTGCTTTACAAACATTATATGGAACTGGCTTCCAGCTATGTGATTTTTGTGGCTCTCGAGACTCCTCTTTCTCCCTATACTTCTCAAGTTGAATTTAGGAAACTGAGTCAGAGGTATATATCCTCATTAATACAAGAAAACAAGAAATATTAGATATTTCAGTGCTGTGGAATTTAAATCTCTCTTGGATTTGGATTTAAGATATGTCTCAGATATAAAGGCTTTCCATAATAATGAATTCTATGTGAATAGTCATAATCAGAAAAAAATGTTATGGGAAATAGCTCAAATGTCCAAATGCCCAAAAAAGTTCAAATTTCTCTACCATTTCAGACTAATCGAACAAATTTGGAGACTACCTAAAAAATGAAGAGTAAAATTTGGGCTGCTGTACAGGGTCTTTCAAGTTATTTTTCACTCCTCTTTAACGTTTTATGGTATGGATGACCTTGAAAAATATATTTATTTTTCTTTTTGTTTTTTGGTATTACTATTTTAACTTTTTTCTTTCTAAAGAACTAAGCATGTCATGAATTCTAAAATCTAATCTTCTGTAAGTGCTAGTAATGAGACAGTGGAGCAGAGAGGCATGGCTTCTTCCCACAAGGTTTTGCTTTCATAATGAATTAAGTCATATAAAGTGTGGAATCTGAGACAAGGCATGAAATTTTTAGATGGTGCCAGCTGGAATAGCTCCATTAAAATCAATGGAAAGACACCAGTTTTTACCACCAGCTTGTGACTCACTCCCAGGGGAAATAAAAATGTTTGATATAAATGTTTCAGTCATGAGCCTTTTAGAGTGAACTATTGACATGGCAAGGACAGATGCTGGTATTCAAAATCAAAGATAATTTGGGATATTATATTCTGGATGTGATAGAATCTCTTGGTTTTCTCTCTCTTTCTCATCCATTATCGCTTTGAACCTGGCTCATATTTGAGCTTTTTAGAAAGTAGCTGAATAATGTGAAGTTTCTTAGGGTCATGGAGTAAACTGCGGGCTGTTGCAGAGCATTAGGATGAATCCTTGCTTTTCATAAAGACTCAGGCAGGGGAAGGGAAAATCTAGTCTTTTCCCCTTCACTCCTCACAAGATGCATATTGAGTTGTACTACCGAGTCCTTTGCAGGTATATGACTATTGGCAGATACTGTTACTACTAAATAAACCCATATTTATGCTGATAAACATGCATGTCATTTTTGGTCTTTTACTGTAAGGTGGGTGTGGGATGCCATTTTCCAAACTGAATGTGGCAATACCAATAACTAAATCCATGTGTGAGGATGCATGAATGGGCTTGGAAAGAAGGGGAAGCAGCTATGGGTTTTTCAAGAACCACTTTCAGATTTTGTGAATTCCTACTGAGAGCTCAGGAAGCCCCCAAGCAAGAAAAATCTAGAATAAGAAGCAGAAACATAGATGATTTATTTACTTTAACTTTACTCTTTAACTTCAAGATGAACACAGAGAAAAAGAAGCAGGTAAGAGGCAAAGCAGAATGGTCCCTTCACTGGGAAACAGTGATAGACCTTTATGAATCCTGTTTATACAAGATGTGAAGGTGTTTCATTTCATGGACAACCTGGTTTCCCCATTTACATTACCCTTGGATCAGTGCACAAGCAAGTTGCTCACTGTGGAGTTTTATTAATGAGGTTATTGTTAAGCAAGAAAGCTCAACTGCCTTCCTTCCAAATGAAAAAGGGAACATTTCCACAGGCTAAGATTTGCCCTCTAGCTAGGCTCCTGAAATCTCACCAAGTTAAAACTTATCCTCTACCCATTTTAACTGTTACAGTGACGATGAATGGACTTTAAGCAGTTTCAAAATATGCCCCATTAACTTTAATATGTGCTAAACTTTGTAGCAGAATTTTAATTTTCTTTCAATGCAGCTGTGCTTTTCCCTCTGATGGAGCTTTTTTGCTAAGGAGAATACTAGCAACTAGAACAATAACAATTTTATTTTTCCTGAATTCTTAAATTATTTAAATCACAAGTTAGGATCATAGGATATTTCAGACTGGAAAGAACCTCAGGAGACATCCTTATGCAGTTTCCTACTCAAAGCAATATCAGCTGTGAGGTGAGATCAGGTTACTCAGGGTTTATCCAACCAACTCTTGAAAACCATATTAAGAAATTATAAGAACAGAATAGAAATAGTAAGAACTTGTAACTTCTTGATATTGGAGAAATTATAAATCCACAATTACTAAAGATATTAGAAGGTGCCTTTTTGCTTATTCACTTTAGTACCTGTTTATGGCTCTATTGCCTTTAAATTTGTCTGAGTTTTTTTTTTGTCTGCTGCCTCCTGAAGACTCCTGAGGCAACAAATTTCAGAAGTTCACTTGCTACTGTACAAACACATTTTCTTTTAATGGCTTTTAACTGATATGATAAATTCATTAAGCGCTGGCTGTTTCTCTTTGGGCTTATTCAATAAATAGTTCTGAGTTCAGTGACCCTTGTAATTTCACAGACCTTCAAGCATACCCCATCATCCTTCTCTTTGCATCAAAGAATACCAGTCTTTCTCATCCTTCCCTGTTAAGGTTACTGCTCCTTCTCCACACCTTCTTAGCTCCACGATGTTTTTCTTGAGGTGCAGAGGGGCCCACAGTACTGAAGATGTTTGTGTGGAAGAGGCTGCTTAGCCATCCTTTGATGCCTGAAGTCTTCAAGAGATGGATGTGAAAACCATAGCTTTTAAATGATGTTGATGAACTGAAAGGAACTGTATGGCTGTGGTGTAAGTAAAAAAAGGAAATTCACTGTTGATCTTAATGGTGGTGGAGGACATCCAGTTTATCTGGATGTTTTACTTGCTTTTGGGCTGAATATTTTATCTTGTTCTCTTCCACTGCATCATTGAGTGTGGTTGTATTGTGCTCACTAATGAGTAAATTAGTGAGTATATTACTAATTACATATTACTAATGAGTGAGTTACCTACAAAGGTAAGCAATTAATATTTGTGATACTGTTACACTAAGAGTAAGACAAAAACTTCAGGAAAAAAAAAAGAAACTAAGAAAAGGTTTTGCATAGATTTGTGGACATCTGAGGATGACCTAGAAATCCACCTTCACTGTTTATCAGGACTGCAAACCTAACTGGGGTATCCTCTACATCTCATCAAACTCTTGCACTTTTTTCTGTTCTGACACAGGAGGACGTAGGCTCCGAGATATGGCTGGTGCTTGCTTGAATGTGGAAGGGGGGCTGGCAGAGGCTCTTAAGTCTGCTAGAAAAATGTTCCTGCCTGTCTTGTTCCTGCTGCTCAGTTATGTGACCAGAAGACGCTCATAAGATAAACAGGTTAGTACACCTACTTAAAACTGTTAATTTAACTGAGCAGTCAGAAATATTCTGTTTCCCCTCCTTCCTTCAGTCATCTGGATAGCTTCTAAAAGCACAGCTCAATAATTTTTTCTCTGACACCGTCTCTGAGAGGTACTAGTCCTGGCTTTCAAGATTCATATCACCTCATCAAATATATTCCTGTGCTGCAATAGCTGAACAGAAGTTAAGCGAAATGAAAAAATATGTAAAAGAAGTTTTTAAAGTTTGAAGCCAGACTTGATTCATGAAAGTAATACAAGTTTCCTTAGAATGCAGTGACTTATTTGAACTGGAATTGGAGATATTACTTTTTAAAATATAAACTGTCGTGTTATGTGAAACTTTATTTCCTGCTACCAGCAGTGATTTTATTGACAACGGTTCAAAGAGGTTTTATTTTTAACTATGTGTTCAGTTATCACAAGACCATTCACTGGGAAAGGGGACCGTAATTTTTTGTGGTGGTTCACACTTATTTTTGCTCAGTGATGGAAATAATGAATTATTTTTATGAAAGATTCATGTCAAAACATGTGTTGTGTAAGCAGAAGTGTTTCTTGTTCAGATCTCTCTATATTCCTCTCAGAAAACATCCAACTTTGGAAGCTTTCTAGTCAGAAACTTTCCAAGCTGATACAGCTCTGAGCAACACGTTACTTGTTACCTTGATAAAAAGAAATATAAACCATTAGAACAATATGAAGTCTCCTATTGACAACAATTCTACAGTCACAGACAAACAAAACAAAAACATTCTGAACAAATTCATCACTACATAAAGATCTTCTAGACTAACACTGGAAATTCAGGGGCTGGTTCATCCTTTTTTGGAAATTTTGCTGACTTACTTCAAATTAGCTAAGATGTGATTCAGTATGCATTAGTGCCAATTTAACAAACATTTCGTTGTGTATTTACTTATGAAATTTTCTAAAGGGATGCCTTTAGAGAAGCAGTATCTCTCTTTCGTTTCAGTCCTGAGGGACAGGAAGAAATTAATGCATAATAGCTATCTTTTTCATAAAGCTAATGAATTCACACTGCTTGTAAATAATAATTGCGTATCAAGTGTGAAAATATGCAGTAGGAGATTAACAGTTTGTTAAAGCGCTGACAAGATCCTTGAGAGAGAAATAGAATTAATTTTTCTAAGCAACATTGTCAAGTTACTCTTTACTTCTTTTAGATGAGTTACAAAATAGTAATTCATCTAAAAGACAGCTGAAGGTTATGATACTAGTAGATTACAAAAATAAAATGAGAAAATAACCTGTTAATCCTCTAGATTATTCTAGAGGAATAGTTTAGCTTCATCTTTGTTCCTGCATTTAGATTACATTTTCATCACTGTTCTAATTCTTTCCTATGTGTAGTGGATACTTTTAACAAGATGTTTTAAGCACAAAATTTTAAGTAATGCTATTTTGGTAGGAGTTCTGGGAAGAGCTTAGAATTTTGACTCAGTTCTACTGTGCTTCCATTGGAAAGTCAAAATAAATTCAGAAACAGCTTCAACATATTTTGACTTTATGCAGTGGGGGCAAAGGTTTCACGCCAACCTTCAGTTAGCCTTATCTTGATACCATCATAATATTGTCAGTCCCTAAGAGTATCTAAAGTATCATTACACAGGCTGGAAGTCAGCTAGAGTGAAGTGGCACTCTGGTGTGCCTCTGCCATCAAGTCTTCACTTAAATTTCATTGCCACAAAGTGGATGTTGTAGTGACATCTCTGCCATCAATCTGTCATTAAGAGATCCCCTTAGCTGCTAATCCAGAGAAGTTTTATAACTCCTTTGCACATTCATACCGTGCAGCATATCGGGATAAAGATCATAATGTTTTTCCAAAACAGTGCTTAAGCACTTTAAAATGGGCACTGGATATATTTCCTCTAGTCATTACCTTCCCTTTTGTCAAACAATATTTTAGTTCCACTACTGTAATGTAATAGTATTTTATAATGCATATAATATCTGCAACGCTCTATCAATATGTATTTTATGAGAAAAGCTCATATATGTAGCTCTTTTGCCTTGTAGAAGCAGGAAAAAACCTTCTTGTTTTTCATTTGACTCCTAATCAAAAAATAAACTGCATTGTGTCTCAAAATCCTAACAAAAATAGCTGTACTCTGTAACCTCCTTGTAGCAGAAAAAACTTCCTCACTTGAAAATACACTAGTTGTATAAAGAGAAGGAGATGTTTAATGGGAAATTTAAATGTAATCATGTAAATGTGAAAAATATGGGAGTGATATGTAGCATGTATTCATTGAAAGAAATATCTCCCTATCCATCCAGCTGGAGGTATTTCATGCAACATACCTGCCCTGAGTTGATGAGAAGCTTTCTCAAGCTACAGTTCACTCACTGTTTGCATCAACTCTTGCAACAAGTCTTCCTCAGATTCTCAGCAAGGATCTATCCATAACCTTTGTGTCTTCTTAGGAGATTTTTATTTGTGCCCTAAGTGCCTTCTGCCTTCTTTTGACTCACTAAAAATATTTGTTAAACCAGTGATTTAATAAGTTACTAACTACCAGTATATCCATACAGTGAAACCCCTTGTGCTGTGATTCACTTAATTTATTAACAGTAAATTTTTAATTTGCAGTAGCACCTCTTCAAACTTATAATGGAATTAAAAGTAAGAATAGCATTGGTGAGATCCAAAAAAATATTAAGACACTAATTAATTATTGCTATAATTACACTAATCCAAATAAAAGTTAAAATCAGAGATGTTCACAGAGGCATTTCAATTAAAAAAGAAAAAAGTTGTTTGATTTGCTGTACTTCTAGGGTTACCGTAATTGAGAATGAAGATTAAAATGGCTAGAAATTATTTCACTTGCGTTATTCCTACCAATGCACTTGAATACATTTCTTTCTACTGTGTCCTCTATTGAGCTACTTTGACTTGTTACTTTTGGTGATATTTAAAGTGGAGAAGATGACAAGGTAACAAAGAAAAATGGAAATATAGAAAATGAAGACAAGGAAGACTCACATATAAGGCCTGATAGTGCTTTCAGACATTTGGACTTGGCTAGATTTCAAAGGAATGATTTCTCTGTAGAAATAAATATTTGAATGCCACATTCTTGCATACACTAAGTCCATAACGATGAGTACCATAAATTTATTTTATCTGATTGAATTTGGCACTGGTCCTGAGTCATTTCCCTGGCAAAGGAGGTAAAACTATCTCATTTGTGGCTACTTTCTTTTGATATTATTGGTAATTTAGTGTAGGCTGAAGTAATCCTGAAAGTCTTCTATATAACTCTCCAAAATCTTGACTCACTTTATGGTTGGAGACCTAAACAACTACTACAGAGAAACTGTTTTCTCCCTTGTGACTGCACAAGCCAAACTATAAATGAAAAGTTGGGCTGTGAAATTGCATTTTTCTCTCAGAGTAGCCAGAAATGTTAAATGCTCAAATTCATGTAATCATTATGTGTAATTTTAAATACAATAAAACAGATGGCTCAAAACAGAATCAGCCTCTATTGGTTGTTGACTTGCTAAAGGAAAAATATCTTTTGATATTAGCGCAGAAAAATTTTAGCTGTGAATTTGTGTTCCTTTGTTGCATTATTTGTCTTTGCAATTAGGAAAATATTTCAAAAAATTAAAAAGTTATTTTGTAAGCTTTCTTGTATTTCAGCTGGTTGATGTGTACTTTGACATAACAATTAACACATCCTTGTTTTGTTAGAGCACAGATAGCATTATTTATTAACAAGTGATCCAGAAATTCCAATTCCAATGCTGGCCTGTCTAAGGAGTGGAAGTAATTTGCCTGTAGGTAAAACTATCTTTGAGCTTTAAATTTCACAGGAACATTAACAGAAAATAATACTGCTTGTATTTCATCCAGGAGTATCATTGTTCAGCACGTTAATTGTGAAATTTAGCAGCAGCTTCAGTTTTGATTTTCATTTTTCTCAGTGGTGATATAATCACTGTACATATCTATTAGTGGAAAGACCCAGGTTCAGGTTTCTTGTGGTTTTAGAAAAAATGCAACATTGCAGCTATAGCTTGTGACTTGTTAAGTTCTTAAATAAAAATACGTGGCCTCATTTAAGGACTTCTGAATTAGTAAATTTCTTTGGATTCCACCCCTGCCATTTGATGATATTAATGAAACTGTGCTCCCTTGTTTCACATGCTAAAGACTGATGGATTGCTGTCTTTGAATTACTGAGAAAAAGCCTTGAAAAAAGTCATAAGTATCTGGATTTTTTGGTTGGTTGTGGTTTGTTTTGGTGTGCATATTTTTCTGTGAGGAGAATGACTGAATTCTAAGTTACGTAAATAATAATGATCACACGTAAGACTTAAAAGTACTTTGTGGCTTATGGAATTTTTCTGTCATCATTTCATAATTAAGAAAAAATATGGTATGTTGATTTACAGAAGGCTACTCTAGAAGTTAGTGATACTTGTGCAAAAATAATCCAAGCTCTGCAGATACTGTAGGTCACGTTAGGTGAAAAGCAATGCGAGTCTAGAATATCTTGTTATTTCCTTTTTTCACTGAGCCACGTATGTGCTTTTAGAAATATTGTATACAAATCTGATAGCTTCCCAGTGGGGTTTCAACTCTGCAATGGACTACAGGAAGAGAAAAGGATAGAGAAACTAGGAGCAATCAGTCTGTTTGATTTTATGTCAATTGTCCAGATAGCTACTTAGGAATGCTGAGACACATATAGATGTATGAATCTCTTTTTCCTAAGAGGACTTAATTGAGGAGAGTGTCAACATATCATAAGCAACTACATAGCCTAATTTTACCTTCTTTCAATCATCACTGTCTCGAGCACAGAACTAATTTCAATATGCCAGCTGAAAGCTTCATGTCCCAGGGGAGAAAGTTGAGGCAACTCAGTGGCTGAGAGCATGTAAATAGATAGCTAAATAAATAAGAAAGAATGAGAATAGGAAGTTTCCCTGTGTGGAATTGTGATGTATTTTCCCTTCTTTTCAGACATAAAGGAACAACAGAGCTCTGCCTTATTTCTGGGAATGTCGGTGCATTTATCTTTGCATTTGACAGCCAAAACAATACAATCCTTTTTATTGTATTACATCTACATATTCCTTGAGGAAAAACCAAGGAATCCAAGCTTCTTTGGAT